>CM037877.1:153304352-153631932 GCA_021292165.1 Shinisaurus crocodilurus | reverse complement strand
AACTCCACTATTTTTGCACATGTCCTGATGTTGGTTGGTTACTTACTCCAATTTACAATTGCAATTTACTTGTCAAGTTATAAATTCTTCCATCAGATGAAAGTTCTCCATGACTTTGTTTGTGTATATATGATGCATTATTGTCTAATGATATTTGCCTACACTGATGGTCTCTCTTTGAGTGCTTCATGGTTTGATCCCATCACACACAGGTAGAAGCGAAGGCCTCTTGCTTCTCAGCCCATCAGCAAGTCTGAACATGTATGCACCACACACAAGGTGCAATCCTATGCATGTTAGACAGAAAAAACATCCCTACAACCCTCAGCATACCTCCAGCCAGCCATGTATAGGCTTACACCCTTAGAGTGCAATTCTATGGCCTATAGAATGGGTCTGAATCCCTCCCCTATCCTCTCCCCAATCCCATCCCAGCTGCCATGGAAAGCTCAGTGACAGTTCTCTCTCCCAAGGTTGGTATTGTGACCTCCAGAAGGGAGGAAATTGGGGTGTTGGGTGGTCCAGAGGGTGGGGAGGGGAGAGACTGTAGATCTGCTGGATCCAAAGACCTCTCAGCTCCCATCTCTGCCGCCAAGAAAGCAAGTGTGTTAGATGGGTTCATCTAACCCATCTAACATAACATAGGCCCATCTAACATAAAAATACTATTTTGGCTAAAAAAAAAAAAAAGTGTCTGCTGTTCCACCCACCCTGTCAGCAAGAGCCCAGCATGACACTGCATTCCCTGAGCACTCCAGCTTCAGAGTGCTCCATCATCTGGGCATGTATCTGAGAGGATAGCACCCTTACTTCATTAGGATCAAACACCCCTTGTCCCATAAAATAAGATAACCAGCTTTAAAATATTTGTTTTCTTTTATAGTTGCTTCATGTGTCTTTGTTTAATTTCATTCAAACTAAATTTATAAAAATATTTCAGCTGTCCAAGGAAGTAAAACCAAGAAGAACACTTGGGTCTCTTGAGAATGCTCAACGTATGTTTATAGCTGCATAACATTATTAGATACATATTTATAAACAATAATTGGTTACAATAGTTCAGAATTAATTTCATCGTTTCAAAACAGTTAGCTATCTTGGGCATTTGTAATTAGCATATGGAGAAAACTAGATGTTACACTAGACACAGGGATGCCACCAAAAATGGCGGCCAAATATCATGTTCTTCACAACCAATAATGTTTAGTCACACTAACCCATATGGTGATGTCATAATGACATGCATTTTCCTGCTCCCACACCATAACATTGGCTGCCACTAGCAGGCATGAGAAAATGACCTTGATTAATGTTCATATATGTTAAATGAGATAGGGAGGGGGGAAAGAACATAACAGTGCCATTTTTCAGCGGTAGCCCTTTGTCAAGCATACCGTTTAGTTCCACCCTGAATGTCTCTCTTTGTTACAGTTCTGTTATTATTGAACAAAATCCATTAATTTTTGAATTGATCAAGAGTTTCCTGAAAAAGCAAATTGTCAACTCTAAAAAACAAACAAACAAACAAAAACAAAATACACACACCATGTGGCATAAGATTTCTTTCAAAGGGCCAATCTACTGCACATTGCATAATGTGAGTCATCACATAATTTGGTCTTATGTGCCTTTGATACTTAATATATGTTTAGTTGACAACCTACCATATTGAAGCTAAGAGCAGTTTCCTTCAGAATCTGCAAAAGCATTTCAAGCTTGGCAGCCAGGCCAGCAAGTCAGATTGATGGATGACACTGAGGGTGATGATAGAAGAGTTTGAGTCATGCGGGGAAGGGCATACCTGATGGAGGCTATTGTGTGGTTGTCACCCTAACAAGCACACAGATTCATAGACTAGATAGAGTTAGTGTCGTCTTCAGCTAGGGCTCTCTCTTGCTATATGAACAATGCTAATATTATGGACATGGGGCACCTTTGGGCTAAATATGAGAACCCTGCCCTGCAAGAACAGCAATTCCCCCCAATTCTTTATCCCCACACCAATCTTAAGAGTAGGAACATGCAAATCAGAAAAACACAAGCTCCAAATCAAAGCTCTCCAAATTTCACCTTGAAGCTCATTCAGACTCAACTCTGTATCAGATTACAAGCTTTGTTTTTTGTTTTGCTTTCATGTGAAAATTCATATGTATTTTTCTCCTGTTAAATACACTGGGTTTGCATGCATTTTTCTAATGTACACATTTTTTAGTGTATTTTTGTTTCACAAATCACATCGCAAGCTGAGAAATGTATAGACATCAGACGCAGATTGCATTCAGGTCGGCATTCAGTTCTGGGAGGTGCACAATGGGCAAATTCTGGTCAAAAATGAATGGAAATTAATTGTTCATACACGCCTACTTGTGAGTTAGTCTGCTAAACAGCATTATGCCCAAGGCCATTCAATGAACTTTACTGCTGAGCAGGAATTTGAACCTATATCCCCCTATAGTACTCTACTTCTCTATCCACTATCGTACTGTCTCTCTTAAAGATCACTCCCTACTATGACCATTCAGGGATTAGGGAGTATAAGAAGCATGCCAAAGATTGCCTCACAGTGTAGTCTACCTGCAGTTATAGTCACCAATGCCACTGAATAAGCTTTTAAGTGGTCACTGTGCCACATTCACTCATTTGGAATTACCCTTTGAATCTTGAAGATGGGAGGTACCATAGGTCATCCAGTTTTGCCCATTGCCTAGATGCAAAGCCATCCATACGCCAGGTCTGCACAGATCATCCAGGGCAATCAAGAATGCATTATGTATCACAACCAAAAAGGTGCACTGCATGAAAGTATGGCCAGCAGAATAAATAGCTTTAAATTACTCAAGCAAAATATTATAGGGGAAATCTATAGGATCCTCTTCTCCTTGGCTCACTCAGAGTTGGAGGGAATTCCTTCCTGATGCCAAATATGGTAACATCAGATCCAAAGCAAAGTTCCTCTTCGGAGACTTCCAAAAGTATTGGGATGGGGGGGGGGATGCCATTTGATCAAGATCCTCTCTCTTTTGAATGAGAAATGTTTGCACTGCACCTTGAACATTGTAAACTGCTATATAAGGATAGAACCTTTTCAAGCCACAACATCAAAAACTAACTGAAACAAAATTCTGATCCATCCCTACGAATGTGGCTTACGCTGGCTCCGCTTGTCTGAGTGTGGAAAGCTAAGCAGAGTCAGGCCTGCTTATTACTTGGATGGGAGACCCCTCCTTTAGTTTCCTGCATTAAGCAGGGGGTTGGACTCGATGGCCTTGTAGGCCCCTTCCAACTCTATCATCTATGAATCTATGAATCATCATAATCTGATGTGCTTTCTGCCAATGTTATGATGTATGACTTCTTAGTCCATCTCTATTACTTCCTCCTTTGAATTAATCACTTGAATTAGTCACTAGAATTCTTACTATCAATCCAGAGTCTTTTAGAAGCTATTAATTATACTAATCTTTCTTATTACATTCAGAAAGAGGTCTGAGAAAACTATGGTGACTCAGTGTTCATATGAAAGCCGAGTGCAATCAAAAATCTTTCATAATAACATAATTATCCCCAAAGGTGCATTTCAATGCCTTACAGTCTGCCTTACATGAACCTGAGAAATCTTCAGTGGACCTTCTCTGGGTACCTATGTTTCTCAGGTTAGGTGGGTGGTGATTGGATGGTGAGCCTTTTTAGTGGTGCCACATCATCTCTGGGATGCTATCTCCATATTTCTATCATCCAGTCACATGTGACAGATTTCTTATGGAACTTAGTAATCCCTTGCATTACTGGGTTGGCTTTAATGTTCCTGGGGCTTATGACCGTGCACATGTTTCTCTATATAGCATGCGTTTAATCCAAGACTTTATCTCAAAAACATCAAAGCATTTTGAAAATAATGTGCAACACTTTGAGGATAATGAAGACCAATAATAAGTTAATTTGATATTAACTTGTGGGCTGGATGTTCAAGGCTATGTGAATCATTGTATAAACTGTGTTTCTTTGTAGATCAAAAATTCTTCAAAGGCTGGCAGCAGAAAATATATCATCATTTTTTATGCTATCAAATTTGTCATAGAGGATTTGGTTAAAAAATGACTGATAGACATTTCCAAAGATTTAGCAATATGGTGAACAAAAAATGACCTAGGTCAATAGATTACCACCATAAACAATAACATAAATATAAGCAAGTTGAGAATATTAGACAATAGGGAAATTAACAGAGGATGAATGAGGAGGAATTTGATGCAAAATCATATTATCCAGCTACCATTCTTATAATAACAAAACAACATTTAGAATTATCTAGCTTACCAACTAAATTTATATTTAATACCTTTTGAATGATTAAGAATTCCATATTTGAAATTAACCATATAGATTGTCTGAATATAGGACACTGCTCAAAGTTCAATGACCCACTGACTCCATTCACTTCTTCAGCAAATCACATATGTTCTTCCCCATGTTGTTTCTCTCATTGTCTCATTTTACAATCTTAAACTCAGTTCATCCCAAACTTTGAGAATTTTTCCAATATTAAGCTGAGTTCACCCTGAACTTTGAGATATTTTTTTTCAAAAGTTTAGTTGAAGATGTATATGCATTTGTGTACACATTTCTCCTAATACATTCATTTTTGTGCACAATTTTGTCTATTATGCCATGCGTATCTTTCCTAATGCAATGCTTTTTTCATGAATATATGTATTCTTGTATGCACTTTCCCTTAATATACACAATTTTGTGTAGTGTACATCTTTAAAAAATTTTTGGAGAACTCCATTGCAAAATTTGAAGATGTGCAAATTTAGAAGGATAACTAAGTTTCGGTTCATACATTGGTTCAAAAGTGTAAAAATAGGTAAATTCACATTAGAATGTGAACCAAACACATTTCTCCACCATCCCTGTCCCCATTCTTATTAAGAGGCTGGTATCGCCTCCTTAGTCCTTTGGTATTGTTCACTAGGTCAGGTGTGGGCAGATTTTAGGCTGTGGGAACTACTTTTTTTTCACTAGGTCCACCAACTATGGAGCCAAATGCAAAATGGCAGCTTAGACAGCAGAGCCAGATGCAACATGGTGGCTCAGGGTGCAGAGCCAATTCTCTACTGAACTCCATGAGCCATACATTGGGATGGGTCCATATACAATACAAACCTACATCCAAGATAAGCCAATTCAGGGATGCTAATAGCATAATTCAGGAAGGATGAGCCTTTTTGTTGTTGCTATTGTTAAACGGGGGTGTCAGAAACTGTTCCCAAACTACTGCATATCATCCAGTGATCTACCAGTAGGTCCTAGACTACCTTCTTCCTGACCCTGCACTAGATAATTGTTTTATAAAGCATCTCCATTTTTTGTTCTCAGTAAAATAATCTCAAGAAGTCAAAATAAGCAATAGTTCTGATTGGATCTAATCTCTTTCCCTATAGGAGTAATCAAACTTTCAACTAACACAGCTCAAATAAGGCTATTTCAAGTAGTGCTGTGCTGAAAATTTTCTTCCATATTATTTTCAACCATTCCCATTCAATCTGATAGAAAATAAATTGCTTTCAAAAAGAAATTCAAAGGAGAAGAAATTTCCGAGAAATTCTCATGGGCTGGGTTTGGGGTTCTTGTATTTACCTTATTTAGGAGGTGGCTGACGAGTGTGTACAAGTGTCCTGTCTTTCATTGTGCAATCCTCTCTACACCTGCATCAGAGACCAGATGTCTCCACAGTCACCCGTCCAAACTTTTATTCATTTGGAAGATACTGAGGACGGTGCTGAGCCCTAAAGAATGACAACTAGAGCTAAGCCAAAATTTCTCAGGTGACATTTTTCTAGAAATGTTCTGAGGCTTTTTCTTTTCTTACCCCACTAGAAATAAAAGGCCACTTTGCAGAATTTCCCCAAATTTTCTTCCTCATGTTCTGATGGGTTTCGTCCCCCCCCTACAAAATGCCCTGCCTGGAAGAATGCTAGGTATGGGGTATTGTGGAGAATGCAAAATGGGGGCCAGGCTGCCATCACAGCGGCTGCTGTTGCCTCTTGCAGTGGCAGTGCAAAATAAATAAATCCCTTAGGGAAAAAAGAAAGAATCTGTACTACAAGCCCTGCCAATGGTGAGCTCTACCTGTGAGAAATTGTTGGAGAATTTCTCCCCCCTACTGTAGAAAATTGAAGAAATTGACCACACACACACACATGCACACACACAGACTGCCCAATTTCTCTGCCCACAAATAGGCATTTTACATGTACAGTCATGCCTTGGATTGAGAGCATAATTCGTTCCGGAAACGTGCTTGTAATCTTATATTACAAAACACTCTTATATCAAAACAAAATTCCCAAAAAAAAATTTGTACAGAGATTTTTAATTTAAGCCGTACTACAGTACTTGTATTGCAAGATGTCGCTTGTATATCAAGTCAAAAATTTTTAAATAAATATTTAAAAATTTGCTTGTCTTGCAAAACGCTCTCAAACCAAGTTACTTGCAATCCAAGGTATTACTGTAGCTGTAAATCACTATCACATATACAGGAAGCACATGTGGGTTTCATCTATCAGGGCACCTGGACTGGCCACATCACCCTGCTATATTTCAGTGCAGTAGCACATATGTTTAACATGCCATCTGGCCCTTGATCTTGCCCTGAGATTACGTTTCTCAGACTTTTACAGCTTACCCTTCTGCTCTTATTCTGTCTTCCGCTCTGCCCTGCAGCTTGACACCATGCATCTCTCCCACAGCACTGTTATGCAGAGATCCCTGCTCACAATCCTGGCGTGCAAAGAGTTGTGAATCAAAGCAGTAACCCAATGAGTTGCCTCAGGCTCCACAGCCTAAAATCATACACAGAGAGCTGGGGGTGGGAGGGGGCAGTGGTTCTCTCTGAGTTCCCCTCTCCCCAAATTACAGTAGGATGATGGACCAGTGACAGGCCTGTGGCTCACGCTGGCTCAGCTTGTCTGAGCGTGGAAAGCTAAGCAGGGTCAGGCCTGGTTATTATTTGGATGGGAGACCCCTCCTCTAGTTTCCTGCATTGAGCAGGGGGTTGGACTCGAAGGCCTTGTAGGCTCCTTCCAACTCTATGATCTATGAAATCTATGAGGAGGCAGCCACCTGTATACATCCAATGTGGATCAGTGAAGTCCTCTGCCAGGAGGCATGTAATTTACCCATGGCCTTCCTAGTGTGGGGAGGCAGAGACCACCCAGGTCAAGAGGACCTTATGCTTCTCTGGAACTTTGCATCCCCTACCAGGTATTCTGTTAGCCTCCCACAGGGAGTCTCACTAAACAGCTTCAGATCCGCTGGCCATAGACATCCTAGACATACTGTAGATGGGAGGGGAATAGAAGCAAAGATTCAGGTTGAAGCAATTTATTTAAACTCTGCATCTGACACCACATGGTATCTGGGGATCTTGGGCTTTGCTTTCATTACCTTTGAAAATATACGATGCATCTGACACAGCATGAATTAGCAGTCTCTGCACTGAACTTGATGGGGGAGGGTTCAAAACAAGCCGGGTGATGATTAAAAATCATTGCCAACTTGAATGTGAGGAATGAGAAATTTCAGCTGGATTAAGCAACTTGACGGTATTTTAAATCACACCAGGGTGATTAACCCATTCGGCAAAGTCAACTACACAGGGTTTTTCTCCCCTCGTTACATATTCAAATTGATCTCTGCAGCCACAAAAGCTAAAAACAAAAATTGCAGAAAGCTGTGATGATCTATTAGAAAGAAACATAACCAAAAGCATTCAACTTTAGGACCAAAACAGGGGTGCAGAACCTGAGGCCCAGGAGACAAATCCACCCCCCCCAGGTTTCCCCAGATGGCCACACACCTTCCCCAGACCTTACTGCATCCCCTCTAATCACCAATTGTCTGGTGGTTTTCTGGCTTTTGCACAGTTTTCACCTATTCTGAAGGGTTGAAATGCCTCTCCTGAGGCTTAGTTGCTGACAGTAAGAGCTTTAATCTACAATACGTATATATATATATATATATATATATATATATTGGCCCCACCCCGTTTTCATTTGGCTTTGTCTACCACTTGACCGTGGCCCTCAAAAACTTCTCTGAAATGGAATTCTGCTCTTGGGCTGAAAAAGGTTCTTCTGTCCCCCTGAGCTAAATGTCGCAAAATAGTGGGCAAACTTTGGAGTTCACCAATGCTCTTCTTCAGGTTGGATGTTAAGCAAACAAACAAAAAAAAAAAAGCAAGGATGGAGAGAAAATATATTATGAATGTATGACCCAGCTTGCAGTTTGGAACAATTTAGGAGTGGAGATTAGACCGTGCTATGTGCAAAAATGATCTCAGGCTGCACCAAAGTAAACCAGAACAAAAACAATGCTTTTCCTGTGAAAATATAAAAAACAGGTATTATTCAGATCAGTTATCCTTTCGAAAAAGTTAGAATTTTCAGGCAAGTGCGCAATAGATTGCAATTAAGACATGCAGCCTTCATGACAAATGTAAACCACCCTGCTTTATATTATTTGATGTTAGATTAAAAGGAAAAACAACCTGCCTTTAGCCTTGGGTTTAGGACAGGCTAGAGTTTATATTTTAAAAAATAAATAAAATAAAATTAATAATAATAATAATAATAATAATAATAATACACTATGATGCCTTTCTAACACTCACCTTAGAACTAACTCCTATAGCCATAATTTTGTTGTTGAGATTACCAGATGGACTTAACTTAAACTGGGATACCAAAGATAAAGGTAAAAGGAATCAGCAACACCATTATTAAAAAGCATAAGGGGATTTTCAATTTGCATCCAAATAGCAAAGAAAGATGTCAAGCTGACCTCTCATGTCAAAGCTGACACTGGTAATAATTATACACCTCTCCCCCCCCACACACACACACACTTTACTGTTCAAAAGAGATCTCAGCGACATAAATCTGGGAAGATGCTTTAAATGAACAAGACCTTGGGTCAAGCGACAAGAAGTGTTATCAGTTCAGGTGTTGCACTCAGTTAATGTGTTGTCCTCACAGACATTGCATCATAAAACAGACAATGATTTATACTGCAGGAGCGAGAAACCCTTCCTTTAGAAACGATGTCTCTAGATGTGTGACCACTTAACTGATCCCGGCACTTTCAGCGCAGCCAGAAACAATGGAGTTAGGCATTTTGCAATCCTCTTGAAAAGCACTCTATTAGCACGACAGCCATTATTACCTCAGAGAATGAGCCACAGCATTAATCTTTGCCCTTCTAATAAGCCAAAAGCCCCTCACACACTCCCAAAATATGAGATTCAATTTCATATTTTCTACTGTGAAATGCTACATGATATTCTGCTTACCTGAACAAGTAAAACTGAAGACTGCCATTAACTCATTTAGCTTATAGTTCCAAGGACCCATTTTCTTTGCTCTGCTGGCTCCTGCTAACCGGAACCAGTGCTGGGCAGTATCCAATACTGCCTGCATGCCAGCGGGACCCATTGCTAGCACTCCCTAAAGCAACTGGAACTGTTTTTATTGACAGAATTTAAGATACACAGGCGCTCTTAAAGAGAAAGACTACCTCCCAGCATTTGCCTTTTTAAGCCAAAGACGTATAACTATTGGATATAATACAAAATAATTAGCAAACAATATCTAGTTTCAACACTTTCAACACTGTTCCATTAGTCTTGTGGAGCGCTGCACAGTCTGATTGATCCATGTAAACTCGTCTCCATTTCTGTCTCTGAAGCCACTGATGTAGTTTGTTCTGCTGCTTGATCTGTAGGTTGATGTGGACTTCTCTCCTGATTCCATTCCTGCATATTTTCTAGAGCCTGTGATTCTCCATTTCTTGCCTCTTCTAGAATATGTTTAAGGTGGCTTCTGTTGCATCTAAAAATATGACCATACGGAGTTTTCACTTCATAGAATTGTGGAGCTCTTCAGTGAATTGTGCCTTCTCTACCCAATAGAACCCTAATGCTTGTGTACATAAGCATGATGCATGAATGCCTGTAACACTTGTCTCCATCCATAGTAATACTTTGCTTTTGTCCTACCTTTTATATGCAACTAACTAATTTTCTTATGTTTGAAGTAGACACATCCATTAGGCTCAGAATCCTAGTTCTTAGTTTTCAACACAAGGCCAAATGTCATGCGATGCTAAATGCATTTATACACTTACCATGCAAGCGTTATATTTTAAAAAATGCATATAATATCAGGGGTGTGTGTGATCATGATCAAGATCAAAGCTGGGTGGAGGGTAAATTTAACGCTTTCCTCCTCTCCTGTGTTCCTGAGGAAAATCTCTCCTCTGAAGATGCTATTTGCTGTGGAAGAAAATCTCCCATTGCGCAAAACTGACAAAGATCAGAAATAGACTGATTTACCTGTTCCTATTGCTAAGGCTTCTCCTAATTCTGCTGGCTCACAGTTGGCTGGCCTGGAATCAGTTTTATGCTGTCAACACAGACTGCATTCCTTAAAAGTACACCATGCTTGCCAAACATCTACATACATCTACATTTTGGTGGAGGCGGTTGTCTTTCCCCCCCCCTTTTTTTAAAGGAAAGATTTCTAATAATGAAGCTTCCTGTCACAAACATCGACCAGGTTTGGATGACATGCTGTGCTGTGGTATCATGGGTTATTTAACCCATGGCAGCCGTGATGAGCCATGGTACCCACAGATGCCATCTTGCATATCCAACCCCACTCAGGGATTGTCAAACCCAGCGGGCATGGTTTTGAACAAACCATGGGTTCTCTGAGGGTTGTTTAACCCTCACATAACTCATGCTCGCTGGGTTCTCAGGACACGGCAACCCCAGAGTGGGGGCTGCATATTGAAAATGGCAGCCACACATACCCCATTGTCTCCCATTGTTTCCCACATCACCCAGATTGCTTCCTTCACACCAACCAATTAATCCATTATCAAAATCTGCAGCCCTAGCCAAGCAAAATCAGTGCACAGCATATCATGTGTCTCAGCCAGGGATGGAAGGAATATTGCTCAGATCTCCCTTATTAAACATGCTTTGACTATTTAATTCTTTTTGTATTGGTGTAACCTTGCCTGCAAAAATATTTGCTTTGCACTCTCAGCTACAATAACCCATCTTCACTCGAAGTAAGTCACTGTAGGAAAAGCACGTTGGAAGGTAGATGCATTTGTTCCCATTGCTTCCAGGGAAACCTTGCTAAATGATTGCCACGTTAACAAGATATACAAATTATTTATGTGCCCTTTTCCTGCTATACAATGAATGTTGTACTGAACAACGATGCTCCTTGTGTAGTAACAGCCAATTTACAGAGGTTTCTAAATATTAATGAAACCAGGTTTGACCCACTGAGTGTGTATAATCGGTACAGGTAAACATCCAATCCATTAATAATCTTGGCTGTCACTTGCTATCTGAGCCATTCCAAACGTACTTGGGGAGAGAGAGAGATTAGGATTAGGCAAGTGGGACCTGCAACAAAGTTCCCCCGTTCAGAGTTCCAGCTAGCCATGCCTTTTTCCAGGTTACTCCATTCCATTCCCCCCTACCCCAGTTTTCCATTCTCTCACACAGCAGTAAGTCAGTATTCAGTGACTAGTCCTCATTGAGCTAATTTGGGAGAGGGGGGGGGTTCTGAAGAGTTTTTGTATTTCTGGAAACTGTGAGGTGTCCCCAGGCCTGGTAATACCTCACCTCTTGTTCATATTGTTTCGGACACATAAGGCTCCACACAAAAGGATCTATATGAGTTTGCTACTAGTATTAGTAATGGCCATGCTGGCTGGGAATGCTGGGAGTTGCAGTCGAACACATCTGGAGGCAGTGGAGGCTGGTGGCTCCAGTGTCAGTGTGGGGTGGTGTATCTATCCACTCTGGGTCTTAGTCTAAACTTTAAAGCAGCTATCCATGGTACTGAACCCTATCCCCAGAACAGGTGTAGTGCCATGGATAGCTCCTTAAAAGTTCAGACTACAACCCAGAGTGGATAGATACACCACCCCGCACGGACACTGGAGCCACCAGCCTCCACTGTCTGGAGGGCACCAGTTGAGGAAAGCTGGTATAGAGGAAATTGCTTCTCATGAACGTCTGGATATGTACATGTCACTGATTCTGAATTGATTACATTGTGGAGATGCATGTAGATTCTTCTCGCATTCCGAATGTATATCAATATATACATTGATTAAAAAAAATTCAATGTAACAATAAATATTCTGTCTTTTAAATATAACCCATGGTATCTGTAGTTCAGTAGGATGGTGTGACAAAGATGTTTTGTCAGAATTTCGAGGGCTAAAGTTCCAGACACCTTTGCATTTAACATTTTGCCCAACAGAATATTTGAGGCAAACTTGGTGTGTGTTGTGAAACATTGGGAGCCAGTGAAGGGAAACTAGAAAAATGTTGATAGGATTAGATAAATTACTCAGTGGGTTTTCTCAAATCACAAACTTGCTGCCAAATGACATCTCTGAAGGTGCAATCCTATGCATGTTTAGACAGAAATGAGCCCTATAACCATGCTGGCTGGGGAATGCTGGGAGTTGTAGGACTTCTTTTCTGTATAAACATGCATAGACTTGTGCCCTAACACATTTGAAGAAAAGGTTGCCACAAAGGTTTTCCTAAAGTGAAATTCAAGGTGAATTTAGTAGCTCATCTTGCTCAAAAATAACATTTGAAGATTTTTGAGAGAAACTAAGGAAGATTTTTGAGGGAAACTAAAGAAGCAAGCCTTCCTAGTACAGTTTTATACATCCCTTATTTGAGAGAAAGCAGGACTTCCTGAGGCAACAACACACATATTTTGAAGGAAATTAAAATACTTTCTATAAGATTATAATGTTCCTCTGTCTAAGGGCATGGCAGATTTAAAGTGAAACAGCAGCATCTATTGTCAAGATGCTAATTAAGCTGCCCAATTTTGAATAACACTGAAAGATTAAGACCACTGAGTATTTTTTTACTAAAAGGTAATTTGATAGGTACAGCCAACACCCCTGATGTCCCCACCACCACCCAATTATTTATTTCTGTAGGAAAGAGAAATAACAAGCATAAAACAGAATTCATAAAGAAAATATGCTATAATGATACAGTGATTTTCTTCCTTGGATATGATAGCACCCGTAACAGCTTTGGATGTGCTAAGTACAGGTCTAGCATCATTAATGGACTAGTATCATTAGAAGCTTACATTTTCCTGCATCAACAACAGCCAATTACAAGTTGGGCATTTTCTTAATGTTGGCAGTTAGCTGTGCAGTGCTGCTGTGAATATGCTTTAGGACATTCATGAAAAGAAGAAGCATTTGTATCACAAGTTATTTTACAAACAGTCAGAAACATGATAAACTTTACATCTTCATATACCTTCACATCCAAAGCCATTCTTTCCTGAGTACCAGTGGCCACATAATAAACCCAGAAAGGCTACTCTTCAGGGTAGCTAAGGGTCAAAAATGAACAATATGGGAAATATAGGGATTTGAACTATGGATGTTCTCTTACAGTAAACATTCCAGATGAGTTTTGCCTGTATCACCTATGAGGAAATTGTTTCATAACTGCCAGGAAAAATAATAACTTGTTTTGTTCTAGTATATACCATGATGGAAATCATACTTCCAAGTACTCTACCTGCAGAAATTTCATTAACTTCAGCAGGACCAATACCAACAAAATATTTTGAGGATTGGCCCGTTATCCCTAGGGATAAAGAGTAGAATGCAATAATTTTATATTAGGCAAAAACATCCAAGGAGAACCTTTTCCTAAAAATAAGTCTTATATAGATTTCATAGATTTCATAGATCATAGAGTTGGAAGGAGCCTACAAGGCTATCGAGTCCAACCCCCTGCTCAATGCAGGAAACTAGAGGAGGGGTATCCCATCCAAGTAACAACCAGGCCTGACCCTGCTTAGCTTTCCACACTCGAACAAGCTGAGCCAGCGTGTTCACACCTACCCCATGGTTTCGTTCACTTTTTGTATACATGCTATCTAGGAATTGGTTAATCTGTCAGTTTTGCTTTCTCCCACACCCATTTAAAAATAAATAAATCTAAAGTTCTTTCTTTCCTTTGTGAATTTTGGTAAACCCTTATCAAAAATCAACAGAAACAAAATCCTCACTAATCTGTACGATCCAAATGCAATAGGTACAGTTATTCCCAGCATGGAGAGGATCATGATGCACCTGCCTGTCACCTGCTTATTAAAGATGAAGAGCCTGTCAGGAAAGAGTGGTGGCAACCTTAATCAAACATTAACAGGGTTGAATACACAGGGATTCAAGCCTAGACTTTTAAAAGCAAAGTATTCAAAGTCCTCAGTCTGGATGGACAAATCGATCAAGTATGGTTTTTCCCACATTTGATTTTTTTTTTTTTAATCTCAAGGCTTTTTTTTTTGTCCCAGATATGGAGATTGGAGAACTTCATGATTTTTTTGGTAAATTCTTATCCATACCAAACTGAAACAAAATTCTCACCCATCCCTCAATGCTATCATAATGCGCTTTTTGTGCAAGAACATATTCAGGACTTTTTCACTCTTCCACTCATAATACACAAAGGACAATATTAGGTTTTAGGTGTGGAACAAGAATTAGGGATTTGCTCTGGAAATAATTTAGAGTAACTGGATTAATTTTCTCAACACAATTTGAATGCTGGGAAAATTAATCCAGATTACAGAGTGTGTTCAGATTGGGCAATTAGACCTTGTTGATGTATAACTCTTCCACTGACCCTGAGCAGCTTGGGGAGGGGATAAATTTGTATGGGGGGGAGGCAAGTTGAGGGGCCAATTGTGTGACTAGCACATGTATATGAGGACCTGGGGGGCACCAGGGACAATATTAGACACAACAGCCCTGCCCTCAGCCTCTTTCATTCGCGACTCCCTCCCTCCCTCCCTCCCTGTTAGCAGCATGGGCTCTGCTGGTTGTCTGTTAAGGGGCCGAGTAGGAATTTTGGCTCATTGCCTTGATTGGCTATATGAAGCAATGTGCACATGTTGCCTACTCTACACTGTGATGGGATTAATTTTAATTGACTGTCTTTGATTTAATTCGGTCACACTTGGCAGGTAAGTGCGGGATATTCAGTGGGGGTAGGCTTGGTGAGCATCTGATGGCATCTTTTACGTGATTGGTGACTCCCGAGGCTCTCCACTCAGGGTTTTGTGGCCCAGCTGGGGAGATATGGACTGCCTCTGAGGATGACTCAACTCACCAGGTCGGAGTTTTGCAGTCCATGGGGAGGTGACATTGGGAAGGCCTCCCAGAACCAGGATGGTGTAAAACTGAGGGGGTGATTAAATGCCCAGTTTCAGTCTCCCTTTCTACACCAACCCCAAAATTCTGAGCTGAAATTTCTAATTTTTGGAATTCTGGCTTAGCACTATTTACAGGTTTTAGAAACGTGGTCCAGGTTTTGAAGACTCTGGGGCTGGTTCATCATTAATTATTTTATATGACCTAATTCTGCTGCTCTTTGTTATGGTCAGTGCTTTTTGGAGTCATGTTTTAGCATTTTAATATTAGAAACCCTAATAATTTGCTTTGTGAGGGTGGGTGAGAGAATCAAAAATATCAGTTGCTGAATGGTTTGCAGGATAAATAGAAGCTGAAGTACTGCTGGAAGAAGTGTGAAGTGTGGTTGCAGAAGTTCCTCAAGAACAAGCGACCCAATCCCTGCTGCAGCACTATCCCAGCTCTGCCCAAATGTAGTAGGCAATCCAGCTCAGATGTTTGGGACTTCTATGTTCTCAGACAAAATGGATAGATTTGTTTTAGGAGTCAGCACTGAGAGCCAGCATGGCGTAGTGGTTAGAGTGTTGGACTGGGATTCGGGAGATCCAGGTTCTAGTCCCCGCTTGGCCACGAAACTCACTGGGTGACTTTGGGCCAGTCATGGTCTCTCAGCCTAACCTACCTCACAGGGTTGTTGTGAGGATAAAATGGAGAGGAGGAGGGGAGGAGGAGGAGGAGGAGGATTATGTAAGCTGCCTTGGGTTCCCTGCAGGAAAAAAGGTGGGGTATAAATATAATAAATAAATAAATAAATAAATAAACAAGATTCAGTCCGAACCCCAATTCAGTGATTCAGAAAACAGCCCGATTTGATTCAAAGTGATTTGGATGCCGCCTGCTTCCACTTGAGTCTGAATCTGAATCTTGAAAGTAAATTCAAATCTTCATGCCTCCCATTGACTATCATTAAACATCAACAAAAGCCTAAGACTGTTTTCCCATTTGTTAGAATTCTATGACATTTTCAGATATTGATATAGTGTTTCCTTATGAGGGAACTATGCCTGCCAAATTTCAAATAGGTGCAGGGCATTTTGTGCTACATGCCTTTACATTTTGTGGGTTTTGTGTATGTGTGTGTGTTTTAAAATGGAATTGTTCCACAAAAAAAACCCAGAACTTTTTTTTATTATTTCTTAGCAGAATAGAATGAAATCTGCAAGGGTAGTTGCCCGTTCTGAGCTGGTTAAGCCTACCAAGTTTCAGATAAATAGGTTTAACTAGCGTTGTACAAGAGCAGCCATTACAGTTTAGGGATTTCACCAAAAAAATGTGCTTATCCCCCTCTGTTTTTATGGGCAAATGTTATGAAAATACTATATAGCATAGAGGTGGCCCTAATTTAAAAATAAAAAAAAAACCTGCAAAATTTCAGAAGGATAGGTGCAGCGTTATTTGTGGGAGTGTTCAAATTTTGAGGTGGCAATTCTCTTCCTCCTACCCCAGTCCATAGTTTTTGGGGTAAATTGTCTGACAATGGCATATGCCAATAGAGGTGTTCCTAAGCAAGAAACGTGCAAAATTTCAGAAAGATAAGTGCAGGGGTGAGGGAGCTATGATGAATGAAAAACAGTTTAAGACTTCTTTGTTTTCTGCTCACTTGGAACCACAGAAAGAACTTCCAATGGCCCCTATGTGGGAGCAGGGAGAAGGCTTGCGCGTGGGGGAGGAGAGAGGAGGCAGGCACCTGGTCAGGTGGGTCACGAGAAATGAGCCAATGGCTCAAAAGGGCGGGGACCCAGGTAAGAGCTTATTTAAGCTCCTGGGTTTCCCGCCTTCAGTCTCTTTGCTCCTGTTTTCCAGCTGACCCTCATCACATCGTCATCCCTGATCTCCTCGTGGTATCGTTCCTTTGTGTGTGTGTGTGCGCGAGTTGGGATGGGATTGGGTGTGTGGGTTGATTTCTTTAAGGAGAATAAGGAGTGCTAAACAGTGTTATTATTGGAGTTGATTAGATTTGTGGCGCTGCTGTTTTATGGTTGTTTTGTCTGGGTTCTTGCTATTGTAATCTTCTGCTTGCTATTGTGATTTTCCCCTTTTAATGGGGGAGGAGAGATTAAGTTGGACTGCTCTGCCGTTACAGAGCTTGATTCTGTCCCCTTTTACAGTTGAATTGCTCTGCCGTTTCAGAGCTTCCTCTTTTAAACAGAGCTTCCCCATTTAAGTTGAGCTGTTTTCACCAGCCTCGCGCCACATATCAGGCATCAGGACGTTTCTGTTCCTTTCTCCTTCTAGCACGAGGATTCTGTTCCTTTCTCCTTCCCCCCCCAGCTTGACCAGCAGTTTGAAAACTCTTGATTCCAACCAGCTGGTTTATTTCTTTCTCTTTCCTACCCTTCCGTTTTGAACAGGGGCTTGAAGACCTTGCTGTTGGCTGGTTGCCTTCTTCCCTTTTAAGTAGAATTGCTCTGCCGTTTCAGAGCTTCCCCATTTTAAACAGAGCTCCCCTTTTAGGTTGAGCTGTTTTCACCAGCCTCCCACCACATATCAGGGTGCAGCACCACCTATCAGCTGTTCTAGCACGAGGATTCTGTTCCTTTCTCCTTCCCCCCCCAGCTTGACCAGCAGTTGGAAAACTCTTGATTCCAACCAGCTGGTTTATTTCTTTCTCTTTCCTACCCTTCCGTTTTGAACAGGGGCTTGAAGACCTTGCTGTTGGCTGGTTGCCTTCTAGCTTACTGCTTCTCAGCTGCATTGGGGGGGGGGAAGCAATGCTAAACAGCTGGCCCTTTGTGCCTTTTGTTTAGAGGCGGGCTGCAGCGCCTTTGGGCTCACAAAGAAGCATCTGATAATTTCAATACATTAAGCTGCAAAGTTATTTAAGTGGTTTAATAAATTTCAATTAAGTGGTTTAATCAATTTGATCAACTAGTCAATTTAATCAGCTAATCATTTGAATAAATTATACTCAATTTTACTCAATTTAATCAATTTAGTTGATCAATTTAAATAAACTGTAATTAATTAGATTAATTAATTGAATCAATTGATTTAATTCAAACCCCCCCCATTAGTCTTCCCTTTCTTAATTTTGCAGTGCGTTATTGTTTGGGCACAGCCAGTCCGAAAGGGAAAGTTAAGCAGTTTTACTGTAATCTTGTTACTATTCTCATCAATTTCTTTTAGTGTTTCAGTTTGAGGTCCCGGTCCAGATGCCTCCTAAGAAAAATCAGGGTGGCAAGAAGGGCAAAGGACGTGCCCCTAGGCAACCAGCAAAGCGTCCGCCACCGACTCGTGTTTCCTCTTCAAATGAAGAGGGCCATGATGCTTCAGGGGTTGCTAAGAAAGGGCGGGCAGGGCAGGGCCTATCCATGCATAGCAGATCAAAAGATAATGTTCTGCATTCTTTTTCAGCTCAATTAGAAGAAATGGCAGCCACTATTAGTGCCATGGCCCCGTCAAAGCCCAGCACTAGCCGATTTTCTAGGGAGCACGCAGTGGAATCGCCTCCACGGGCTTGGGACCAAGAATTTGATGAGACATATTCACCAGAGAGGGGTGAGTATTACCCACACAAGGGCAGGGCATCATGGCCATATAGGCACACAAGTCCACCACGTGGTTTCAATCATTATTATCAAGGCCCAGCTGTGCCACCCCCAACTGGGTGGCCGTATTACTGGGGTCACCCACCTTCTTCGCCTGCAAGATCCCCCTCACGTTCCAGAAGAGCACCAAAAACTCATTCCGCAGGCAGAGTAGATAGTGACGGGGAGTCTTCGCAGGTGAAGAAGGCATGTGTAAAAGTGTGGGCTGGCCCGCTGGGCCATACTGTGACCGAGTCAAAAAAGAAGTCCACAGTTGATATGGTGGACCATTATCCTCGGGTAGGGGCGGGCGCCATGCCCTCTGGCGCCCCCTCTTTTCCGTTGGGATACCATTTGGCCCCTGCAACCAAGGAGAAAATACTCCGTGGTGAATATATTGATATTTTCTCCCTCCTGACAAGAGAAAATGAAACTGCTGATAATGATAAAACCAGTGATAAAGACCAGGAGGCAGTAAAACGCAAAAAACCAGCACGCAATTGGGCCAATTGGTTGCCCGGGTTTATCATTTATATGGGTATCATTCAGCAGCAGTTTCCTGATCGAGCAACCACCATCACCAAATATCTAGATATTATTTATCGTGCTTATTCTGGTTTTGAGGGTGGTGCTTGGTTGGCATACGATGAAGGGTTTAGGAAAAAGGCTGCCTTCCATGATGACATAAGATGGGACAAGAAAGATCATGATTTGTGGTTAGAATACATGATCCCTGCCAGGCCTATTTCAGGTGAGAGGTCTGAGAGTGGTCATGTTTTGTCCAAGGGAGCGCCTGCCCTCAACCCCCGTGCTTCCACGGGGCAGGTGGTTCAACCCCACCAGGCGTGCTGGGATTATGCCTACAAAGGGCACTGTGGGCGCACGGAGTGTCCGTACAAGCATGCATGTGCAGTCTGTGGAGGCTCCCACACGTCAGCATCCTGTTTCCGTTTGAGGGGCTCAAGGGGCGGTTTCAAGGGTGCAGGGCCCAAGCGGCAACACGGGACGGGTCAACACCCTTCAACAAAAGGGCCCCAGCCCAATTAGCTTACACACGCTAGCTGCATTACTGTCTACGTACCCCAACAAGCCTGATGCCAATTACTTGCTAAGTGGTTTCAGAGATGGTTTCAGAATTCCTTTTCAAGGTCCTCATGTGCACATGATGTCCCGTAATCAAAAATCAGTAATCGAAGCAGAGTATATAGTCCAAACCAAAATTGATAAAGAAGTGCGTGCAGGGGGGGTGTTGGGTCCATTTACTTGGTTACCCGTGCCCTCCCTGCGCATATCGCCTTCGGGAATAGTTCCTAAGAAGGCCCCGGGTGAGTTTCGCATGATTCATAACTTGTCCTTTCCCATGGGGGCCTCAGTGAATGAGGCTATACCGGAACACCTTTGTTCTGTCTGGTATGCGTCATTTGACTCCGCGGTTGATATGATTCGTTCCTGCGGTACTGGAGCCCTCATGGGAAAGCCTGATATTAAATCAGCATTTAGATTGCTGCCGGTCCACCTGGATGATTTTGACCTTCTTGGGTTTTGTTTCCAAGGAAAATTTTACTTCGATAGAGCCATTCAAATGGGCTGCTCCATATCGTGCTCTGCTTTTGAATGTTTTAGCTCTTTTCTTGATTGGGCCTTGAGGAACGGGACGGGCCTCGAACAGGTTGTCCACTATTTGGACAACTTTTTGTTCGCAGGCCCAGCCTGCTCTGAGCAATGTGCATTCTTGATGGACCAGTTTAATAACTTGGCTTCAGAGCTAGGTGTTCCGTTGGCAGTCGAGAAGACTGAGGGTCCCGTTTCCACACTCAGTTTTCTTGGAATAGAATTAGATTCAGTGCAGCAGTATTCCCGCCCCCCAAGAGAAAAACTAGTCGATCTAATTGAGCGTATGATTTTATGGTAAAAAGAATCCTGGCAGGATGGTCCAGGGTGTGCCCTCGTTCACCTGACTCAAGGACCCCGGTGTCACCCGAGGTTTTACTCAAGGTCCACGAACAATGGCCTACAGTCTGCCGTTCTCCTCATGAGGTGGTTTTATTTCATGCAACAGCCTTGACGGCATTTTTCGGTGCTCTTCGCATCTCTGAATTGGTGGTGCAATCCCACTCTGATAGATCTGCATGTGCCCTACAATTTTTAGACCTTTCCCTGCACGCCTCGTGGGCGACAATAAAAGTGAGAAGATCCAAGACTGATCAGTTGGGTAAAGGTTCTATCATCTTGCTACACGCAGGATCAATGACAGAGCTGTGTCCTGTTAAGGCCCTACATGCATTTGTGGCTATATGGGGTATTGCTGATGGCAGTTTGTTTTGCCATCAAGATGGTGCGCCATTAACCAAGTTTCAATTTTGGTCGGTAACGAAGTCTGCCCTGGCGGCGGCGGGTTGGGCCCATTTGCACTTTGGTACCCACTCCTTCCGGATCGGTGCTGCATCTACTGTGGCAGAATTAGGGTTCTCTCAGGAAAAGGTTCAAGCAATGGGTCGTTGGAGGTCCCGGTCTTACCGGGCCTATGTGCGAGAGCTGCCTTGAAGGTACTGCCGTGGGCTGTGTTGTTTCTTCCAGGTCACCGGAGTGGAGGCAGGACTGTCCGTGTGCTGATTTGCGGGCACAGTATGGTGTACTGGGCAGCAAGACGAGCCACCAATTCGGACTTTGGGCCTCACCTGGCGGTCGAGCGTTCGGCTGACGTCCATTGGATGGGTCGCCGAGGCATGAGATGGCACCACCTCCTCCACAGTTTGTTCCGGACTGACCAATTTTCGTCCCCCCCAGATGTCCTGGTACTGCACTTGGGGGGGAATGACTTGGGCTTGCTGAAAGGCAAGGCCCTGGTTTGCCAGGTGCTATGCGACATAGCATCCATCCGACACCGGTGGCCGGGGGTTCGGATATTTTGGTCGTTCATCATACCGTGCCTCAGTTGGCCTAAGGCCTTGAATAGGGCGGTGAGGAAGGTGAATGGAGAAATATGTAGGGCCATAGGTGGGATCGGGTTTTGTATTCCCCATCCCAATATAACCTTGGTCCGGAGGGAGCTGTAGCGGCCGGATGGGGTCCACCTATCCGATATTGGCAATGATATGTTTATTGGAGATCTGCGAAGGGCCCTGCTCGCTCTTTTATCGTGCAGGTGGGGGGGATTCGACTAAGCGATAGCTTGTCTCCCCCTGTGGCGGGAAGTGCGGGTTTAGGCAGGAACAATTAGGGTTATGGTGATCATCCAGTGGCACCTTTCAAGGTGACTGACGTTTACCCAAGGCTGCCCTCGCCAATGCCATGAGGCTTGGCACAAGGGAGATTGGGACGGCTTTGGGGTTTTACCTTTCTCACCTACTTTGGGAGCCTGGAGGCGCCAAAGTAAGGTGACGATGGTAAGGCCCTCCAGCTCCACATGGAGGGCAACTGGGCGGTGGCGGGCCATCCCGCCTCCGGTTCAGTTAGGATGCATTCGCCAAATATTGGTCCTTTTTTCCCGGCCAAGGGCCGGGCTAGGTTAGAACCGCACTTCACCCTTCACAGATCTTCAATTCAATAAATGTGGCCCTGATTTGAAACCATATACCCTGTGTCTGCCTCTTCTTTATCTCGCCTTTACACGCGCAAAGTGCAATAGTACAACCAGGCCTGTGGCTCACACTGGCTCAGCTTGTCTGAGCGTGGAAAGCTAAGCAGGGTCCAGCCTGGTCATTACTTGGTTGGGAGACCCCTCCTCTAGTTTCCTGCATCGAGCAGGGGGTTAGGACTCAATGGCCTCGTAGGCCCCTTCCAACTCTATGATCTATGAATCTATGAAAGGAGTGGATAATAGATGTGCAGGATATAGTGGCAGAGGCAGGAGGACTCAAATCATCCACATTTTTCAAGCAAGCATCCAATGCTAGATCCTCCTAGGTCCTACGGACTCCACCAAATGCCTTTTAACATCCCTGCTCCTGGGAGAACAAACAAGGAAAGCACACTGAACACTGGATCAATCCTGCGATCTATTACTTCAACATGCCTGGTGATTGCTGTACACTGTTGCCATGTGGCTTGCCCCTCTCACCAGCACCGACTCTGAAGGGAACATTGTTAATGAACTTAGATGTCGTCTTTCTGCGAGAAACGTCTCCATTGCCTTTTCTTTAATTTTTTTTAAAGTTTCATAGAAATACACTGCTCTAAGCTATAACTTGATCTGTTATTGATTTCTGAGGCAGATGGATTTGGTCTTTCAACCCCTTGTGTGAACATAATCTCAGGGGTTGTTAGTTAGGCTGGGACTTTGCCATATGTCTTTGTCTAAATAGATTTAGATGTCAGAAAATAGCAAGAAATCTCTGCACAAAAAGAAAAGAAAAGAAAAGAAAAGAAAAGAAAGGGGGGGGGAAACCCAAATAAAAGATCAATTGCTTTTTTATGGTTTCATTCTGTAAATTCACTTATAGTCCATTACAGTGGAAAAGATAAAATCCATATAGACATAACAACCAATATTACTTGTGCAAACTCAATCTATAAAAGCACTTAAACTTTATCTGGTATTTTACATTATTTGAATATTTCAATGCTAATGGTAATATTTTATTAAAAGAGAGAGTCCACTATAGAGGCTGGGAATTCAAGGAAAGCTTCAGCAGTTCCTGACATGATTTCTCAGTTCATATGTATATTGGGCCACCTATTCTTCGTGCTTAGCAGAGGAATGGGCGCACACACACACACCCTCCATCACACACTTAATTCAGGCTGCAATCCTGTACCTACTTACCTGGAATAAGCCCACTGAACTCCGTGGGACTTATTCCTGAGTAGACATGTATAGGAGTGCACTGATGATCATGGATGGAAGTCAGAGAAGCTTGGAATTAGCACTAGAGAGAGACTTACATTCTCCATGATAAATTTCTGCCAGCCTTAGCAAAAGTACCCGTATAACCCACTCAGTTCCTGATAGAAGCAGAGGCCTATATTTTGCAAGAGTTGTTCCCCCTAAAAACAAAACAAAAATCGAGCACACACTGGCCTATATGTGGAGCACCGGCATCACATATTACATTTGTGCATGTTAGAGGAATGAGGTACGGATATACTGACTCTTCCACCACGTGAATAGACTGCTCCAAGATAAGTGCTTGAACCAAGGCTATGAGTAGATGGGCCCATCTGAGAGAATTTGACATTTTTTAAAAAAAAACACACCACTCAACCATTTATTCCTGGGGTCCCCAATGTAGATACCAATATGCCCGTGGACACCTATGTACCTTGCTGCCTGCTAGACTCCCTCCCCCTCCGGATACTTTTAATAGATCTCCCCCCCCAATTATTATTATTTCATTGGGGGGCAGGCATGAGCCAGCTCCAGAGCCATCTTTATTTCAAAGAAAACCTCTGATATCCACGTGGGCCCCAGAGGCATTCTTTGAAAATAAAAATTGTGAGTGGCTGCAGCCTGGTGCTTCATTTTGAAGTGTCCCCTGCCACCCATAAAAAAGAAAAAAGGTAAGCTGGAGTGGCAGGAAGCATCATATGGGGCTGGGGGAATGAGGGGAGGTATTTTGCCTGCACTCCTGTGTGCGTATTGCCTTCTGGGGGTGTTTGCTGGGGGGGGGGGTTGTTTATGTGTATGTATGTTTGGCTGTGTGGGTGTCTTGCCAGTGTATGTGAGCTCAGACCTCTCTTCAGACTTGTACTTAGGTTCCTGATAAGTTACTTTTGTTTTAGTGTAACCTTCTGGGGAATGGGTGTTTTGTGACTTGCCAGTCTCCGCCTGACAGCCATTTTGTTAATGGGCAAGCCCTCCAATGGCAGCAATTTTGTGAGAGTGCTCACAACGCTCTCAAAATTTTAAATGTGCCAACTAGCCCAAAAAAGGTTGTGGCAGGGATGTTGAAGAGTCCTTGGTCTCGAGTCACGAGTCGAGTCACGAGTCTTTGGACCCGAGCCTCGAGTCCGAGCCCGAGTCCTTGGTCCAAAATGGTGACTCACGAGTCACGAGTCACTCCCAAAGCTGACTCCACGAGTCCCTATTAAAATCAATGGGGTTTTTTCCCAACAAAATAAGGCTACTTCAGATGTGTGGTTTAAATAAATTCTAGGCACAAGTGTGCCTTTTTATTTCAAAACTCTGCAACTGATTTTGGCAAGAACAGACCAGGCAGAAAAACCCAAAATAACCAGGCAGGCAGAGGAGGCAGGGAACCCCAAAGCAGGCAGGCAGAGGCCTTTGTCTTGGACAATTCAACTGTTGAACTAGTCAAGAAGAGACCAGGCAGGCAGAGGAGGCTGGGAACCCCAGACAGGCAGGCAGGCAGAGGCAGCCAAACCCAAAATGTCTGAAAGGTTGCATTTTAGAAAAATGATTTTAAAAAATAAACTTCCTAAAACTTATCCATGTTGCATTTGAGGAACATGATTTTTTCTAAATGTTTGGCCCCCATTCTGGAACGGTGAGATCTCATCACAATTCCACCTTCACTGAACACCCGCTCCACTGGTGATGAACTTGCTGGAACCAGAAACACACTCAGAGCAGCCACACAGAGTAATCTCAGGTCCTTCTTCTGCCTCTCCCAAGTACGCAACACATCAATCAAAATAAATCTTGACACACTGTTGGGGCTGCACTCCTGGTAGCCATCCATAGTGGCCGAGCAGCGGCACACCTCGCTTCCATGCGCTCTTCGCCGGCAATCACACTCCTCTCCACTCCTTCTGGCACACCCAGGGATGTTGAAGAGTCCTTGGTCTCGAGTCCCGAGTCGAGTCTCGAGTCCCATTAAAAATATTGGGACTCGAGTCCGAGTCGAGTCAGAGGGGGGACTCAGTCCAACTCACGAGTCGAGTCCTCGAGTCCGAGTCTCCATCCCTGGGTTGTGGACCCCTCATGTATTCCAAAGATTTAGATTTCAGGATTAGGTGGTACCATAATTACTCAAAATACAGAAATCCTATGTTTATAATGATATAACAGGCTTCAGTTTATTTATTAGATTCAAGCGGTAGTCAGAAGCTCAAGCTGGACTAAGGGTTAATGATCCCTGACAAGGTCATAGGAGAAACGGTGGGGTAGAGGTGGCCTTTCCCATCTAGAGGAGACCACATGAGGGAGCAGGGTGGCCTCTTACTTGTTGCCAAAAAAGAGGAAATGCATCACAAATAAGAGGACTCAAATTTCCATAAAAATTCCATATGCTAATATATATGTATAGATGCAAATTTAGAAATAATTACTATAATTCACAGATGACCTGCATGCCTGCTCAATCTGCTGTTCAGGTGCTGCTTACTGTTGATGGGCAACTTCAAGGTTCTTCTTATGGTTCTTTATCTGAAACCAGACTTGAACTGGACAGCCTTTGAAATAAAGGATGCCTTCAAACAGAGGACTGACCTTTGTGAAGTAGGACATAAGGCCACGCTACAAGGGAGTTATAAATGAATGATTAATACCACTGTCCCCTGGCCACACTAGACATTGTTTGTCTCCCCCTTCGTTGAGGAGACAAATTTTATGTCACATCAACTCCCAGTAAAGGCCACTGCTGCCAAAAGGGCAATCATCTCCACCATCTCCCAGCACACTCCCAGCTCCAAGAAGTGTTCTATCCCAAGGTGGGCAACTTGTGGCCTTCCAGATGTGCTGGCCTACAATTCCCATCAGTCTTAGCTAGCATAGCCAATGATGAGGAGTGAAGGAAAGTGTGGGCCAGAACATCTGGAGGGCCACAAGTTGCTCTCCCCTGGTCTACACAAACAGGGATCATATGCGGTGGGAAAGCTCTCCAGTTCAGGTTGTAAGTGGGATAGAACATGTTTGAGGCCTGTGGCTTATGCTGGCTCAGCTTGTCTGAGCGTGGAAAGCTAAGCAGGGTCAGGCCTGGTTATTACTTGGATGGGAGACCCCTCCTCTAGTTTCCTGCACTGAGCAGGGGGTTGGACTCAATAGCCTTGCAGGCTCCTCCCAACTCTATGATCTATGAAATCTATGAATCTCCTTTCACATAAAACACTCCTTATGGAAGCACAAATGGCATGTCAGAGAAAAGGCTAGCTTGGAACCCTTCTCCATAGTTTTCTTAGTACGAGGAGTGGTTTGACATCAAGGAGCATTCAAGTACACACAAGTTTCAGCAGGATTACTGTTGAGCAAATGACTTGTTGATTAGAACCATCAGCTGGGAAAGCAAAATAGAACCTAAAGACACACTTTCTGGACATTTGTGCTTTAGAATAGTAGGGGGGGGTTCCCCTTCCATTCATAATGTTCATGGAATATTTATACATTGCTGGCTATCTTTAGGAGAGCAATCCTATGATCCCTAGACAGCATCTGAGGGGACAGAGGATGCTGCAGATCTCCCCCTCTGAGGTGGAAACAGAGCTACAAATTTAGAGGGAGAAATGTGACTGTAGATCACCTCCCCACCTCCAAGCACCTCCCAGCCACTGCAGAAAGCTCCATGGTGGCTCCCTCCCCTGGGGTCAGAGTGCTGATCTTGGGAAGGGGAAGAAGAGGGAGGGACAGCCAGGGGCATGCTGGGTGAGGAGGGGAAAGGCCTTGGATTCATTGGCTACTACAGCCTCATGGTTCCTGGCAGGTTAGACAGCCTCAGAGGCCTATCTAATGAAAAAGGCATTTTGGATGATGAAAATGCAAAAATTCCCTCTTCCATTCTTCCATCTTGCCAGCAAGAGCTTGCCAGGGCACTGGATACTCAAAGTGCCCCATCTACTCTGCAGGATTGTGCCCAGGCAGCATGATCTAATGTGGCTGCCCATAGTCCTCCGAACTCAGAGGATTATGGGCACCCTATGGAGGCAAGGACTGGGGTCCGTGCTTCTCTCACCCTCCAAAACACTTAGACGGCTGATTTTGACCATCTCATATTTCCCCCTAGCTCATCTAGGGATGTGTGCGGATCTCGTTCAGGGGGTGGAAGTCTGGCGAACTTGCCAGGCTCGACCCCCTGAACTCCGTCTGACCTACCTGCTTCCCCGGCTTGACTCATGTTCTCCTGAGCCGAGCTGGGGAAGCGACGTCTGGGTTCCGGGCGGAGTGCTTTTTATGTAGAAAATGGCATACGATATGTTAAAAACGGCCATGATTTGCACCAGTTACACATATCACGGCCACTTTAAACATATCTTACGCCATCTTCTATGTAACAAGCACTCCGCCCGGAACCTAGAAGTCCAGCGAGCAGCTCGGCCAGCGGGCACAGCGGAAGTGCTTGCCAAGCAGCCAACGAACCGGGTGGTGGGAGGATCGCCCACCACTGGCTGAGGCACCACCAGGATTCTTCATAGCATGGTGGTGCCTCACCCCTCCCCTCCCCGGCCCCCTGGAATGCTCACCCACTGCCAGCTCCGAAGTTGGTCTTGCGACTTTGGAGCCACAGCCATTGTGGAAAGAACTGCACCAGCTGTGAGGGCAGAGGGAGGACACTCCGAATTTCTCTGAGGTTGGAGCTGGGATTCCAAATTATACTATGGCCATCTAGACAGCATCTAGTAGCCATAGGATTGCACCCTAAATGTGTGTTTGTATGTGTACACACACATACACTTATATATATGCACCCATCCTCCAAGGACAATAGGGCAATGTATTTTTCATTCTCTCTCTCTCTCTCTCTCTCACACACACACACACACACACACACTCACACACACACACACACCTGTAAGCACACGTTATTCTGCGAAAAATATATATCCTTCCAGAAACTAACATTGGTACTCAAGAGAATAGGGTGATTAATGCCCATCATTCATTATGTTATTGATTTGTCAGCTCCGTATTTAGTACTAAAACAATGTGGCTAGGTGATACCCATGAATACATTGTGATTGCAGTAGGCATCTTAATGTCCTTCCCACATTTCCTCAACAGTAGACAGGTTCTTTTGGCAGTGTTAAAAAAACAGACTTCCACTGGCCCCTCACCTGGGGCCGGGGAGAAGATTTGCGAGTGGGGGAGGAGAGAGGAGTCAGGTAACAGGTCAGGTTGGTCACAGGTACTGAGCCAATGGCTCAACTAGGGCGGGGACACAGGAAAGGGCTTATTTAGGCACCTGGGTTCCCGCCCACGGCCTCTTTGGCTGCTGTTTTCCGGCTGTTTTCCTGCTGAATCCACAGCCATCGTCCTTCACTGACTCTTCTCTCCTCGTGGTATCGTTCCTTTCAGGGAGGGGGGTTGCATGTGTGCGTGCTTTTAGTTGCCTTTAAATTTAGTTGCCTTTAAATTTAATTGGTCAGAGAAAAGTATTGTAAATTCAGTCTTTAATTTAGGGGATGGGGTGGATTCAGTTTTGTTTGTGTGTGTTACCTACGTTTTGCATGAACTGTTAATTTTATTATATTTGATGGGAGTGGGTGGATTAAGTTTCATAGTGGCTAGGATGGCGCCGCCGCCGGGCTGGGTCTTTGGCCGTCCCCCGCCTGGGCTGCTGCCGCTCCTGTTCCCCCCCCCCCAGCGGCCGCCTCAGCTGTTGGTGGCCGCTCGTCTTTCTCGGGGCTTGTTTCGGCTGCGACGAGCAGCTTTTAATACAGTGGCCGCCTTTTAGCTGTTGGCGGCCGCTCGTTGTTTTCGGAGGGCTTGCTGCGGCTGCGACGGGCAGTTGATCCTCCCCCAGCACCGACGAGCAGTTTTCAGTATAGCAGCCACTCCCCCCCCCCCGCCCAACAGCTGTTGATACCAGCGGCCGCCTCTTAGCTGTGGGTAGCCGCTCGTCTTTTTCGGAGGGCTTGCTGCTGCTGCGGCGGCGGCGGGGGTGGGCGGTTGATCCTCGGCCGCAGCCGACGAGCAGTTTTCAGTACAGCAGCCGCTCCCCCCCCCGCCCAACAGCCGTTGATACCAGTGGCCGCCTCCCAGCTGTGGGCTGCCGCTCATCTTTTTCGGAGGGCTTGCTGCGGCAGTGGCGGGCAGCTGATCATCCCACAGATTGCAGGGGATTGGCTGCCATGACGTCGGGCGGCTGGTCACCCCCCCTTCTTTAGAATGGGGCCCAGCTGCTCGGCGGGCCCGTAGCGCGGCCGGGGCTCTGCTGCCGGGAATCGGCCGGGGCTTGATGCTGTGTCTTCGAGCTAGATCGGCTGGGGTTGCTGCCGTAGCGCCACGTGGCCGGACGCCTTTGTGCCGCGCCGAGCAGCCGATCCTTTGCCGGCCAGGGTTTGGCTTCCGGTGCCTCTCGGCTTCTGCCCACCTCCCCCTTGTTTGGGGGGGGCTTGCACGGGCTGAACTTCAGCTGCTGCGGTTACTAGGCTGTTTTTTGTGGGATAGCGCCATTAGTGTCTGACCGGGCCTGGCCGCTGCGCTACGTGGCCGGCAGCCTCTCGGCCATTGCCCCGTCACCTGGCCTTAGCCAGGACGTTGAGCGGCTGTTCATCATCAGCACCCCATAGTCGCTGCAGTTTTATTCATTTAATTGAATATTTATTGATTTAATTTTATTGTTAAATAAAATTTAATATTAATGAATTAATTAATGTTATTAAATTAATCAATGAAATTAATTAATGTGAACAGGCCCGTGGCTTATGCTGGCTCAGCTTGTCTGAGCGTAGAAAGATAATGTTATTTAATTGAATGTTATTTAATTTAATATTATTAATTAAAAAATAAAAATAAAAATAAATTAATTAATATTATTGAATTAATTAATGTTATTAAATTAATTAATGAAGTTAATTAATGTTCAACAGACCTGTGGCTTATGCTGGCTCAGCTTGTCTGTGCGTAGAAAGATAATTTAAATCAAAAGTTTTCAATTTATTCCGACAATTTAAATCAAATTTAATCAATTTATTCCATCAACTTAAAATCATTTTTTAATCAATGTAATTTTAATCAGTTTAATCAATACAGGCCTGTGGCTCACGCTGGCTCAGCTTGTCTGAGCGTGGAAGGCTAGGCAGGGTCAGGCCTGGTTGTTGCTTGGATGGGAGACCCCTCCTCTGGTTTCCTGCAGTGAGCAGGGGGTTGGACTCATGGCCTTGTAGGCTCCTTCCAACGCTATGATCTATGAAATCTATGAAAATGGCCATGGCACTTTCAGCTGTCACTGCTACTTGTTTTTGATTGAATTGATCAATTTAAACCCCCCCCTTCCCCCCCCCTCTCGTTCTGGCACAACTTAGCGTGAGAGTTAAGCAGCGTGCTAGTTAAGCTGCGTGCTACCTCTGTAATTTGGCTCGTTACTCTCATCAATTTCTCTTGATATTCCAGTTGAAGTCCCAGTTCAGATGCCTCCTAAGAAAAATCAAGGTGGCAAGGAGGACAAAGAATGGGCCCCTAGGCAACCAGCAAAGCGTCCACCACCGACTCGCGCATCTCTACGCGTAGCAGATCACACTATAATGTTATGCATTCATTTTCAGCATGATTAGAAGAAATAGAAGCCACCATTAGTGCCATGGTCCTACCAAAGCCCAGCACCAGCCGATTTTTTAGGGAGCATGCAGTTGAATCACCTTCACTGCCTTGGGACCAGGAATTTGTTGAAATAGTGCACGCTTAGATTTTCTTGGCTCGGTGACCAGGCATATGCAGATACATCCAACAATGCGGGCAGTTCCCCAGAGAGTGGTGAGTACTACCCACACAATAACATGCCAGCATGGCCATTCACACAAACAGGCTCACCATTGAGAGTTAAAAAGACACTTTGGTTCCTACACAGTAGAGCTACAACATAACAAAGCTGGTTCCTTGACTACATAATGACTCACTCTTTGCCTAGGCATTGCTTGGTCTTCTCCAGGGCTTGCCTCAGCAGGTAGCCCTGGCCCGCGCTTCTTCACGTGCAAACCCAACAACAACAGAAACCAGAAGCCACAGCAGCAGTGTGGATTCTTCCCCCCCCCACTTCCAGTGGCCAGTCATGATGAACTTCGCTTAGCCCAGGCAGACGAGAGGGGTGGCTCATGGCTATGCTTGCATTTGCATTGTAATTTCATACGAATTGCTGGGGCACGTAGACATCAAGATGGGGCACGTAGACATCAAGATGGGGAGCCTCTGAGGCGCAGTCTGAGTTATGTACATTTCGCATTTACAGGCCCCCAGGGTGTGTGTGTGTGTGTAGTGCGAGAGACACTGAAGTCTCCCCCCCCATATCGCATCTCCCATTAGGGGTGGCTTGTGCTGAGTGTCCATACAGGCCAGCACCCACCTCCTAAAGGGCCCCAGCCCAGTTAATTTGCCAAGGCTGGTAATTGAGGCAGAGTACATAGTCCAATCTGAAATTGATAAAGAAGTGGCAGCGGGAAGGGTTTGGGCCCATTTCCTTATGGCCCATCCCCTCCCTGCGCATATCGCCTTTGGGAATAGTTCCCAAAGAAGGCCATGGGTGAGTTTCGCATGATCCGTTCCTGTGGTCCCGGGGTCTTGATGAAAGAATGCCATATTAAACCAGCATTTAAGCTGCTGCCTGTCCACTCAGAAGATTTTGACCTTCTTGGGTTCTGTTTCCAGGGCAAAAAAAAATTTATCATTTAATTGGCCTGACGGAAGGGGATGGGCCTCGAACAGGTTGTCCACTATTAGATGGTTTGTTCGAAGGCCTTTTTGTGAATTGGTGTTTGATTTGGGGGTACCATTGCCTGTTTCTACACTCAGTTTTTCCTATATGGAGTTGGTACCATGGCCTGTTTCTACACTCTGTTTTTCCTATATAGAGTTGGGATTCAGTACAGCAGTATTCCCACCTCTCTAGCGAAAAATAGTAGACCTAATTAGGCGTATTTCTACGCCAATTACAAGGCCTGGTTGGCCATCTCAAATTGTGCTGGCAGGGTTATTGCCCCTGATTGTGCACTCTTGGCAGACCTCTTGGCTGACTCGGTTGTCCAATTTGTGACAATCAGGCTCGGTGCAGATACTGAACACTATGTCCTAAGAACTCCAGAGTTCTATCCTTGTCTGGGCGCTTACGTTGCACCCTTTAAAGCACAATATTCTGCTCAGAGCCTGGGGGCGATGCAGAGATGTCGGGCCCTGCCCCGTGGGCCTACAGTTTGCCATTCTCCTTGCCAGACGGTCTTATTTCATGACCAGTTGGGTAGAGGGTCTATCATCCTGTTACATGCGGGATCAATAACAGAGCTATGTCATGGCAGGGCTCTACACCTATTCATGGTGGGATGCGGACTTGCTGAAGGCAGTCTGTTTTGTCAGCAGGATGCCTTGCCCCTTTGCACACATTTGTGGCTGGCTGTGGACTCGCTGAGGGTAGGCTGTTTTGTCGTCAAGACGGCTAGCCATTGACTAAGTCACTTTGGTTCGGTGACGAGGTCTGCTCTCGCGGACTTGGGCCTGGCACATTTGGGTTTCTGAGCCCACTCCATACAGATTGGTGTCGCACCCACTGTGGGCAAACTGGGGTTTTTCTGAGGTCCCAGTCATACTGGTCCTAGGTGTGAAAATTTCCTTAATGGTACGTCAAAAATTGCCTTGATGGTACTGCCGTGGGCTGTGTTTCTCTTCCAGGTCACCGGGGTGGAGGCAGGACTGTCCGTGTGTTGATCTGTGGGCACAGTATGATTTACTGGGCGGCAGGACGAACTGCCATGTCGGGCTTCCTGGCTGTTGAGCCTTCAGCGGACGTCCAGTGGATGGGTCACCTGAGCATGAGATGGCAGAACCTCCTTCACACTTTGTTCCGGACTGACCAGTGTTCTTCCCCCCAGATAGCCTGGTACCCATTCTGGGGGAAGTATTGGGCTTGTCGAAAGGCAAGGCCCTGATTTTGCAGGTGTCATGCAATATGGCATACATACAGCTGGGAGTTCCTGGAGGTTGAGCCTTTGGCGGACGTCCAATAGATGGGTCACCGCGGTATGAGATGGCAGAACCTCCTCCACACTTTGTTCTGGACTGACCAGTGTTCTTCCCCCCAGATGTCCTGGTCCCCATTTGGGGGGGAATGATTTGGGCTTGTCAAAAGGCAAGGCCCTGATTTTGCAGGTGTCATGTGATATGGCATACATACGGCAACGATGGCTGGGAGTCCTGATCCTTGGTCGTTCATGATACCGTGTTTCAGTTGGCCCAAGGCCTTGAACAGAGCGGTTAGAAAAGTGAACGGCGAGATTTGTAGGGCCGTAGGAGGGATTGGGTTTTGTATTCCCCATCCCACAATATCCTTGGCCCGGAGGGAGCTGTATCACCCAGATGGGGTTCGCCTGGATGGGGTTCACCTATCCGGTGTAGATAATGAGAATAATATTGGAGATCTGCGAAGGACCCTGCTCGCTTGTTTATCGGGCAGGTGGGGGAGATTCGACTAAGCGATAGCTTGTCTCTCTCTGTGGCGGGAAGTGCGGGATTAGGCAGTATGGCTTAAGCTTATGGTGATCATCCAGTGGCACCTTTCAAGGTGACTGACGTTTACCCAAGGCTGCCCTCGCTAATGCCCTGAGGCTTGCCAGGAGGGAGATTGGGACGTCTTTGGGGTTTTGCCTTTCTCGCCTACATTGGGTGCCTGGAGGCGTCAAAGTAAGGCGACGATGGTAAAGCCCTCCAGCTCCACATGGAGGGCAACTGGCTGGGGGCGGACCAACCCGCCTCCGGTGCGGTTAGGATGTATTCGCCCAAATATTGGTTTTTTCCCGGCCAATGGCCGGGCTAGGTTAGTACCGCACTTCGCCCTTCACAGATCTTCAATTCAATAAATGTGGCCCTGATTTGAAACCATATACTCTGTGTCTGACTCTTCTTTATCTCACCCATACACTCGCAACAGACTTCCACTGGCCCCTCACCTGGGGCCGGGGAGAAGATTTGCGAGTGGGGGAGGAGAGAGGAGTCAGGTAACAGGTCAGGTTGGTCACAGGTACTGAGCCAATGGCTCAACTAGGGCGGGGACACAGGAAAGGGCTTATTTAGGCACCTGGGTTCCCGCCCACGGCCTCTTTGGCTGCTGTTTTCCGGCTCCCTCCCATCCCGCCCTGTTAGCAGTGTAGGCTCCTCTGGTCGCCCATTAACGGGGGCCGAGTAGGAATTTTGGCTCATTGTCTCAATTGGCCGGGGCAATGGGCGGGTTTCGCCTACTCTACACTGTGAATCAGGGTAGGGAAATTTTTGAATTCAATCTTGATCCCACCAGGGGGATCATAGCTAAATTGGTCGCATTTGCGGGAAGTGCGGGATTAGGCAGTATGGCTTAAGCTTATGGTGATCATCCAGTGGCACCTTTCAAGGTGACTGACGTTTACCCAAGGCTGCCCTCGCTAATGCCCTGAGGCTTGCCAGGAGGGAGATTGGGACGTCTTTGGGGTTTTGCCTTTCTCGCCTACATTGGGTGCCTGGAGGCGTCAAAGTAAGGCGACGATGGTAAAGCCCTCCAGCTCCACATGGAGGGCAACTGGCTGGGGGCGGACCAACCCGCCTCCGGTGCGGTTAGGATGTATTCGCCCAAATATTGGTTTTTTCCCGGCCAATGGCCGGGCTAGGTTAGTACCGCACTTCGCCCTTCACAGATCTTCAATTCAATAAATGTGGCCCTGATTTGAAACCATATACTCTGTGTCTGACTCTTCTTTATCTCACCCATACACTCGCAACAGACTTCCACTGGCCCCTCACCTGGGGCCGGGGAGAAGATTTGCGAGTGGGGGAGGAGAGAGGAGTCAGGTAACAGGTCAGGTTGGTCACAGGTACTGAGCCAATGGCTCAACTAGGGCGGGGACACAGGAAAGGGCTTATTTAGGCACCTGGGTTCCCGCCCACGGCCTCTTTGGCTGCTGTTTTCCGGCTCCCTCCCATCCCGCCCTGTTAGCAGTGTAGGCTCCTCTGGTCGCCCATTAACGGGGGCCGAGTAGGAATTTTGGCTCATTGTCTCAATTGGCCGGGGCAATGGGCGGGTTTCGCCTACTCTACACTGTGAATCAGGGTAGGGAAATTTTTGAATTCAATCTTGATCCCACCAGGGGGATCATAGCTAAATTGGTCGCATTTGCGGGAAGTGCGGGATTAGGCAGTATGGCTTAAGCTTATGGTGATCATCCAGTGGCACCTTTCAAGGTGACTGACGTTTACCCAAGGCTGCCCTCGCTAATGCCCTGAGGCTTGCCAGGAGGGAGATTGGGACGTCTTTGGGGTTTTGCCTTTCTCGCCTACATTGGGTGCCTGGAGGCGTCAAAGTAAGGCGACGATGGTAAAGCCCTCCAGCTCCACATGGAGGGCAACTGGCTGGGGGCGGACCAACCCGCCTCCGGTGCGGTTAGGATGTATTCGCCCAAATATTGGTTTTTTCCCGGCCAATGGCCGGGCTAGGTTAGTACCGCACTTCGCCCTTCACAGATCTTCAATTCAATAAATGTGGCCCTGATTTGAAACCATATACTCTGTGTCTGACTCTTCTTTATCTCACCCATACACTCGCAATAATGCTGACAATCCTATAGGAAAAGCTATCCTGGATGGTCTACCAAACCTTGGCAAACACTTTGTGGTGTTTCCATTTTCTTGCTTTTACATATAAATATACATATCCAAAGCTGTGGATAAGCAATTATTAGCATCATACAGAACAGCAGAGATTACAAATCTGCAGTTAAATAAATAACCCTCTTCCCAATGAGCTAATGTAATTGTCTTCCTTGAAGTTCTCTTATCCTGTCATTTTTATCTTTCTCCTTAATGCATTTGCAGTCACACTCAGAGATCATTTACACTTTGTGGCCATTTTTCAGCCCTTATCACCCACACACATCTTCCTGTGTCTGCTTTGTAAAGCAGTTATGGAGTCATTAGAGGCTATAGAGTTATCCCTAACTCTCACTGGCATATCAATAGGACTGGATAAAGCCTGTTGGACTAGAACATTCCCATGAAGATTTATTGGCCACAGTGAGCAGTACAAAACAGGCATTACAGCATGTGGCCCTCAATTCCGGGTTATCTTTTAGCTAGCTGCATGAAAGAAAAAAAGAGAAGAACAGCTATTGTGGACACCAGTCCTAAATTACATCAAACTGCTTCAGCTACTCAGGGAACTGGTTAGACTATCAGGAAGCAACATCTCAGGCTTAGGATGTGTCATTTCAGGAGCTTGTTGAAGGGAACTTGGTTATTTCTTGATTACTGATCATTTCCTTTCCTGTTCCAAGTAGGATCTTGAAAGGGAGTTGAGGAAGCTGCCCAGCCTCAAGAAGAGAGAGCCTGTGAAGCCCGGAAGAGCAATCCTCAAGGAAGCTCTCTGGCTTTGGGAAGAGACCTATTCAGTCCCTAAGCTTATACGTTCCAACAATGGGCAGCTTCCTTGGGCTTCTCCTGTAAAGGTGTCTAATTCAGTGTAAAGGATGAAAGTTAATTATCGTTTGCAACAAGAGGGATGCAGAAATTTCAAAAAAGAAAGATAGTTTGCTTTGTTTTTGTCTTTAAAAAATTCTTATACCTCTAGTACTGCAGCTTTGAAGGCTTCTATGTTGTCAGTGGTTATTTCTGAAAACTCCAACTATCAGAGAAGTCCTCATTTATACAGGAAGCTTTTATTGGCACAGCAGCATGAAACAATATTCATGTGTGCCCCCACAAGTGAGCTGGCTTGGAGGGCACATTTTGGAATGGTGCTCAGTCCACGCATTAGGCCTGGGTTTAAATCCAACCCTTAGTTCTGTGAGCAATAGCACTTCCAGCTGTTCATAGGAGGGTCATTTATTTTCTTGCCATCTGCAGCCCTTCCTGTTCGCTGCAGGGGGGGGACACCTCTGGAGAGGCAGGGAACCCCTGGAGTGGCATTAAATATCACACTGGGCAGGGAATCCGTGACATCCATGCACATGAGCATGGATGTCAGCGCACAAGCAGAGCACTCATGAAAACTGAACATTTGAATCCAAATCATAGAAGCTAACATTGGGGGCCGGTTCACACGACACAGAAACCGGCGAACACAGAAACCGGCGTTCGTGCGAACGCCGGCCAGGGGCGCCCCCATGGGACGACCGTGCACAGGAAGCATGGAAAGTCACCATGATCGGTAGAGGGATAAGCCCCTACCATGTGTGGCCACCCTGCCATGCGAACAGAGGGCGGCCATCCCACGGGGGCCTACCATGGCCACACAGAGGCGGCAGCCCAGAGAGGCCAGAGCTGCGGCCGCTTCAGCCTGTAGGGGCAAACGGCCCCACTGTGCATCCCAAGCTGCTGCCCCCTAGCGCCGGGAGGCCTGCGCTGTGGTGCGGGGACTGCTGGCTCCACTGCGGTCTGCCCACGCGTGTGGGGCGCATGTCATCTGCAGCACCCCGCCAGACCCCGCGGATGGCCCCGTGGTGCCTCCCCCGCTCGCAGCCTGGGTCGTATGAATCGGTCCTTGGCCTTAGGCTGCCATCCTATACACATCTTCCAGGGAGTAAGTAAGCCGCATAGAACTCAATAGGGCTAACTCCTGAGCAGACATGCATAAGATTGCACTGTTAACCACTGACCAAAGTTAGAGAACCCTGAAATAAGCACCATGGCCTGCTATTCTGCAAGAGAAATTTTACTAACCTTAGCAAAACTCTTTTTGCTTCCCTCAAAATTCTCTGATTTTTTGTTTCCCTTCCAAGCAGGAACCTCTGAATTAATTTTGAAATTTCACTGTTGACAATGCTTGCTTGCTGGCAAGCAGGCCGCCCCATTGAAATTCTGCTTTGTGTGGTGTGTGTGTATTCCACTGATCATTTGGGTTTCACCTAGAGCAAAATTCAAAGAGTTCTGATAAACCTAGCAACATGTTCAACAGAACTTTCACACATCCCTAATTCTGCAAAGGACTACCTAAGATTGAGATTGAGAAACAGAGCAATAGAATCAAATTCCTCTGGTAGGTTTTTGCCCATGCCTACTGATAACAGTTGAAGTGAGAAAATCCATTGCTGAGGAGAAGGCAGAGTAGTACTGAGGCCTCCCTGTCTGCAATCAAACTGCAAACTAGTCTTGATCATTAGGAAAGAATAAAAGCTTTTATCCACGTAAAAGAAGCCTTAGAAACCAAAGCTGAGGCCTTTAAAAGCTGAACGTTGTAGAACACTTTAATGTTTTGATGCAATCTTAAAACCTTATGTTCCAGAGATCATTAATAACAATAAACTGATGGCAAATAAGAGTGTTCAACCTTTTGACTTCACAATTTCAGAACAGGGTGCTGAGAAAATCATGCTATACTGTGAAATCTTCATTGCTGCCACAGTATTTAAAGGTTCCATCAAGTATACTTTAATGTAACAAGGACATCTCTTGATCCCTCTGAGGAGTACTCTGAGAAAAGCCAGCGCTGTGCAGGTAAGCCCAGAGAGTTAATGGGAGTCTGTTATTCTCCTCTATATTGAAGCTTTGTAATAATTCCCCTAGACTCTACTCTGTGTTGATGATGATGCATCCTTTGATAATTCACAGGCCAATAGGTAAGAGTTTAAGGTAGGCTTAAACTTAAATTAAGGTAGGCTTGATTACCTTGCAGGCTTATCAGTTTCAAATGCTGGCATTTAAAACCAGTCTCTGCAGCAATCACAGCAACCCTTACCCTGGCTCTCTTTGCTGCCAAGTTGGTGGGGCTTTCCAGAGATGAATAGTACAAATGCCAGAACAAACACAAACACTCTCAAAATAAGTAATGAATCCTATTAGTTGTTCCAACCTCTTAAATATGCACCCTCAGCCAGTTTCCTGGTGAATAATCAAAAAATTCACAAAAACAATAGTCTTCAGCAATCAACCCCAATGAGCACTTAATGCTCAATACATTATAATTAGTACTTTCTCTTTCTGCCCCGTAGGCATTTGGTGTTCGCATATAAAAACAAACAAACATATGTTTATCAGTAGTATATATAGTGTGCAACACTGCCGATCATTTAATTGACAGGGGAGTTAAATCCCTAAAACTAGTTTGAAACAGATCAAACTAGTTTTGTTATTGGGAAATCAGATCACTTGAAGTTTGAAGCTAACAACCAAACAAAAAGAATGCTGCTCTACATCTGGCTGAAAAGCAACTTTTCTTTGTCCCGTGGTGTGTAGTTACTAGGCCTTATAAAGTCCTTGGGCAGGCCATGTCAAATGGTCCAAGAATGTTCCAACCATGTGGTTGCTGTGGTCAAGAGTAGGTAATTCCAACCCTGTCATGTGTCCTCAAGCATCAGGAAAAATGAAAAGATGGATTCCCAGGCCCGTCTCTTCAAAATTCATTCTTAAATTTCACTGGTGACAGTGCTTGATTGCTGGCAAGCAAACCTCTCCCTCTGAAAATCATGCAGAAGCACTTTACTTAAAACCAAACAACATCACAACTTTTCCTGGATGTAAATTGGGGTTTCCCCCCCCATGAGGTGTGAATGGATCCCTTTTTTTTCTTTATAGGAGTACTGTGATGTGTTTGTGTTTTGTTTGCCTAAATTGGAAGGTGTTGCCTAGAAGATAATGTATGTAGATTATCTTAGTGACAAACTCTTCAAAAGAAGTAATTTTCTGTCCATGTGCAGCTGTGCTTCTTTATTGTATCTATAATTAAACATTTGCTTTCAGGTTTGGAAGGCATGTAGATGTCTCTACACACCATTTAATGCAGTGCAAAATGAGGATTTAAGCACGTTACAAGAATTCTGTTATTGCTTTGCCAGCTTCCCGCTTACCTCTGTCAGCTAAAGAATAAAAATATCTGCATGATGCTGCGCTATGAGGTGACAATATTTTCCACTGTTACTCTGTCACTAGTAGACTTTTTGTGTTCAGTCACATGGTTGCTAGAGTGTGTGCAAATGGCCTCTTGAAATTCTCCAATTTCCACCCTATTTGTAGGCAGATATTCAAGGGGATGGGATTCCACTTATATTTTTCCAGGGGGAAGAGAAATTCTCCCATCATTTCTCACTGGTGAAGTTCACCCTTAACAGCAGCAGTAGCACAGTTTCCTCTTTTTACCCCTCAGGTTTTTTGTTTGTAGGGTTGTTGTTTTTTATTTTGCTGCTGCTGCAATAACAGTAGTAGCAGCAACTGTGTTGGCAGCCTGGCCACTATTTTTCATCCTCTATAATGCCCCAAACCTAGTATTATTCTGGAGCATTGTGGTGGGATAATGATGGCCACTACCTCACAAAAGATGAGAATATCTGGAGAAAATTCTGCAAAGTAGCCTTCTTTTTCTATGGTAGTACAAATATCGGAAATTTTCTCAGATAAACTTCTTCTGAGAAGTTTCAGAACAGCTCTAATGGGTGCGTCCTAGATTGTTGTATTGATATCAATGGGTGTGATTTATACTTGTGGTATTGATTCTCTTTCTTTTCTAGCAGTAAAAGCATTTCACAGATCAATGATCAATGGAAGGAATTTTTAAGTGGATGGATTTTCCAATGGAGGTGGGGAGGAATACATATTTGCTGTCATATATAAATGCCCCCAAAGGTGGTGACACTCAGATGACTTGCGTTGAAAACCATTTGGGTCTTCCTTAGATTCTTCAAGAGTTTTTTGTAGCATTTGATGGGAACACTGTTCCTGCAAAAACATGGGGTTTGTAGTTTTCTCTGCCTTCTGAATTGAATTGGAAAGCAGAGAAAACTATAATCCCATGCAGGAAACGGCCCAAAAAAGCATGGCATATTTTTAGCTTGCTCTGCCTCCTGGTTCAATTGACATGGCTAATGCACAAGCATCTAAAAGCATGTGCTTGACTGTCTGCTGTACAGGGAGGGGGAACATCTGAAATGGGTAGAACTGTGAGGAATTTAAAAGGCTCAAAACAGGAATATTTTCCACATAAATGCATGCACCCCTAGAGCTGGTTCATAGATTTCATAGATCATAGAGTTGGAAGGAGCCTACAAGGCTATCGAGTCCAACCCCCTGCTAAATGCAGGAAACTAGAGGAGGGGTCTCCCATCCAAGTAATAACCAGGCTTGACCCTGCTTAGCTTTCCACACAGACAAGCTGAGCCAGCATAAGCCACAGGCCTCTATCTACACATGTATGCAATATGCCCATTACTTGATTACTCAAGACTTGATAACTGGCAACACAATGTGTGGACTGCTTTTCTGAGAAATATTACATATAAAGTGACAATTGAGTATGGAATTCCATGGTATGGAAGTACTATGCCCTGGTATGTACATTCTGCTATAGCAGCAGTGCAATAGTATGGTGGAAAAGCAGAATTAGGGATGTATGAGAAATTTGTTTCAGTTCATTTTTGATCAGGATTTTAACCCAGTTTGCACCTTCTGGACCAAACATGGACTTGGATGCAATCTGCAGTCAAAGTCTGTACATTTCTGAGCTTGCAATGTGTTTCGCAGACCAAAAAAAAGTGTTTGACAGATTGCATACATTTGACAAATGTGTATGAAAAAATGTGTACTTTTGAGAAATGTGCACAAATATACTTTAATCAATGGGAGAAAAATGCGTACTTTTGAAAAATGTGCACAGTTGATGTGTACATTTGGAAAAATACACATGGAAATATGCACAGATTTTCATATGGAAAGAAAAACACAAAGCTCACAAGCTCACAATGTGATGTGGCCTCAAGTCAGAATGAGCTTTGAGATGGAATTCAGAGAACTTTGGCGAGCTTGAATTTTGCTGATTTGCACATCCTTAAGCCTGCAGTATGAATTGGGCCCTTCACAAGAGCTGCCACTTCTTCTTACACCCACACACCCCATCACATGATGTAACTGCAACTGCATTTTTGCTATTCTCTCTTCATTCCTTTTAGTCACAGCTAGTATCCTGCATAAAATTCAGTTTTGTTGTTTTGTTCTGAACAAACTCAATGCATTTTTTTATAATGCTTGCCTTCAAAAAATACACTTTTGTCTACAATAACCAGATGTCGGTTATAATCAAGGACGCTTTGCGAAAGCGAGTCGCATTGTCCTGAACACACACAGGAAGCTCTTTCACAAATACCACAGCTATTGTAAGTGATTTTTTTTTCATGTTTATCTCATTCTTGTCTTTCCTATCCTTTAATCCTCTTATAGTTTTTAGTTGGGCAAGACTCCCATTAATGGAAATGAGATTTTGGCTTTACAAAGCACTGTAGGATCCTATTCAGTGACCTGGTTCACACGTAATGACAGCAGATCATGGGTTAATTAACCAATGTTGCATGCTGCCACCATTCTGAACATGCAAACTCTGACCATATAATTAGTTGTTAGATTAACTTTGGGTTGTTTAAACAATAGTGTCCAGGTTCGCACATCAAGGAGCAACCTCCAGTCAGGCCAATCAGAGGTTGCATATTCAAAATGATGGCAGCAATCAGTGGGCATGCAATGCAATGTGTCAAATTGTGGATTAATTAACCCAAGATATGCCACTGTTACATGCAAATAGGCTATGTTTACCTAATGATCTCCCCTTGGATTCCTGCCTGAGGAGGAACAGGCACATTTCTCCCAGCTTAGCCTTTGTCAATACCAAAAGGATGACTCTAGAGTTGCCACTGAAATTTTACCTAAAACAAAATTGGAAGGCAACTTGGAAGTTTCTCTTCAGGCAAACTTCAAGGAAAGCCCAAATTATTTTACCAATACTTCGAAAATCTCTAGGGATGCTCCGCATACATCCATAGCTTGTCATGGGTTTCACCCAAATAAAAAACCAACGAAATTCAGAGGTTCCTCCTCAGCCCAAATATCAGAGGATTTTTTTAGAGAAGCAACACTTCAACTAGACTAGTGACATTTCTGAGAGTGAATCAGTTAGTGATGGTATACTCCATGGATTACAGTCACAGTGCAATCCTATGCATGTTTACCTCACCATGTTCACTTAGCTTTACACCCAGGGTATGTGTGCATAAGATTGGAACCTTACAGTGCAATCCTATACATATTCCCCCTTCTTCCCTCCCCATTCCTTTTTCCTTGTGTGTCGTGTCTTTTTAGATTGTAAGCCTGCAGGCAGGGACTGTCTTGTTAATTGCTGTAAACCGCCCAGAGAGCTTCAGCTATTGGGTGGTAAAAATTAATTAAATAAATAATAAATAAATAAATATCCATTCAGAAGTCAGAAGTCAGTCTCATTGTTTTCAATGGAGCTGACTCCCTGGTATGTGTGTATAGGATTGTAGCCTTAGCATGATACAAATCATTTGATGGATCTGATAGGGATGGATGAATAATACCAGCAATGAAGGAAGGGTAGGTGACCCAACATATCATCCTCCTCTTTCCAGTTCTAAAAGTAAGCACCCCGCAGATCGTAATCAAGCTGTACAGTCCTACCAGGTAACAAAAAAGGTTTGTGCGGAGACATCAAGATACCCAGAGTATTCATTTAATACCATTTCAATCTCCCACAACCCACAATACCTCCCGTACTTCCCAAGAGACAGACTCCTTGGCCTGTGAGAAGACGGCTCAGTTGTCAAACAATGTTATGTTTTACTAAGTGTTAATTTTTTTTTTAAGTGAAAAGTTTTGAAAATGGAATCCTGAAGCAGGTAGGGATGGATGAATCGGATCCATCAGTTTCAATCTGTCCCAGTTCCTCATTTTTCCAACCCTAAGCTTGGTTTATCTTGAATTTTAAGCATTTCTCCAGTCTTCAGTTCGGTTTGTTCCAGGCATTGAGTTTCTTTTTAAAAACTTCACATGAAAATTCATAAGCATTTTTGAGCACATTTCTCCAAATGCATGCATTTCTGAATGCATTTTTGCCTAATATACACATTTTTGCAAGCATTTCCTAATAAAATGCATTTTAAATGTTATTTCCCCCAATATACAGTAATACTTTGGATTGCAAGTAACTTGGTCTGAGAGCGTTTTGCAAGACAAGCAAAATGTTTTAATACATTTTGACTTGATAAACGAGCAAGGTCTTGAAAGACAAGTAGTCACGTAGGGATATAACCACTCGCCTCGAGCGCCGAGCGGACCAAAATCGGCCCCGCTCACGCCCCGCCAGAGACTCGCTTTGATATAAGAGTGTTTTGGATTACAAGCACGGTTCCGGAACAAATTATGCTTGCAATCCAAGGTATTACTGTACTAATTTTTTGGTACACTTTTTTCATTGCAGAACTCAACTGCAACAATTGGAGAAGTGTGAATTTTGAGGAATAACTGAGTATCAGTTCGCATAGTGGTTCCAAAGTGCAAAATTAGGTAACTTTGCATTAATTTATTTCACAAGTAGGGCATCATCATCCTTTAGACAGCAAGCACAATTGCTGTGTGTACGGGATGTGTGAGGAGCTCGATTGGGGGGTGGAAGCCTGGCGAACTCGCCGGGCTCAACCCCACCCCCACCCCAAGCTCTGCTTGCCCTACCTGCTTCCCCGGCTCGCCTTGCATTCTCACAAGCCAAGCGACTTTCAGGTTCCAGCGCTATGTGGTTTACATAGAAAATGGTGTCAGATACATTAAAAACGGCTGTGATTTGTGTAACTTGTGCAAATTGTGGCCGTTTTTAACATATCTTACGCCATTTTCTACATAAACAACATAGCGCCAGGAACCTGGAAGTCTGGCAAGTGCCTCAGCTCGCACTCGCTTTCAGCTCGGCTCACACGGTGGTGGCGCTTGCTGAGCATACTGCTAGTCGAGTGGTGGGCAGATCGCCCATCCCTAGACCGGTATTTCCATGTAAAGTGTGGAAGGCTTGTACCAGTGTGTGTCCATGTTTAAATACCGAAGGAGACTATATAGCCCAACCAAGGTTCCAGGAGAAATGTAAATAGGTGTATGTCTTCCATACATTATGAATTTGCAGTGGGAGACACCAACAGAACATTGTGTTTGCTGTGTAATGTGTTGAGGAACTGCTAAATTCTCATAGAGCGGTGCAATTGCTTTCCTGAGTGGAAAAGAGGATCCTGAAGCAGACCTAACTCAAAGTAAGTGTTCCACTTCATGGAAAGGGAACTTCAGATTGCAACAGGAATGTGCACCTTATATGCCTCTTAATTCTACTTCAAGCTGAGCTGGAATAGTTGTGTTCTGATCTAGGATCAAATTAGGTGATCATAAAGAGCTATGAAAACCTGGCAATGTGTTTAACTGTTTGAATCGGATGCTAATGGTCGGGAAAATGAATGTCGGATAAAGAAACAATAACTATATACTGATTAACTATTTAATGCTAAGAGGGAATAGTCATCTTAGTAGTATTCAAGTATTTGGTTTTTACCATTGATGATCATAACAGCATACAGAGAATTAACATTCCTGGTAGCTACGGTAGCAGCAGCACAATTGTGTATCTTTAAAAACACATTAAAATCAAATTTTAACTCCATTCCACGCATCAGCAAGGTGATGAGAAAATAATTTGACCTTAGATTGAGGTAGTGCACACAGCATTAAAACAGAAAAATGAGTGGAAAACAACAGCTTGGAAACATAAGACAAAACAAAGACAAACTCTAATCCTTCAAACAAATCAGTGCAATTCCTATGCTAATTACATGGTAAATTATCAACAGGCAACCTTGTAGCAACAGCTAATCACAACCTTGACCTTAGAGCACTTTGAACCTAATATGGTTGAGGCAGACAGAATGTTTTCCTTCTGACTGAGGCTGGCAGACTTAAGTCATATAAAAGACACTCTTTGAATGTATGAACATGTCAAGTGACCTTACACCTAGCCAGCCCATTTTTGGTGGTGGCCGACAGAATTCATGGAGGAAAAGACTATCAATGGCTACTAATCCAGATGGCTAAATGCTACCTCCAGTATCAGAGGCAGCTTGCCTATGTACACCAGTTGCTGGGGAGCTTGGGCAGGAGGGTGATGTTGCACTTAAGCCCTGCTTTTGGGTTTCCCACGGGCAGCTGGTTGGCCGCTGTGTGAACAGAATGCTGGACTAGATGGACCCTTGCGCTGATCCAGCATGGCTGTTCTTATGTTCTTAAACAGGAGCCCCCTGCAGCTCCAGCACTATGGAGAAGCCTAGGCAGCTTGGCTGTGGCCTCCGGCACCTGGAAGTAACAAAATCAGCAGGCACTAGATGGCTGTGCAGTTCAACAGAACAAAAAAAGCATCCAGTAGCATGCATATATCTGGGGGGGAAATGTGCATGGAAAAAAATGTGTACTTTTAAAAAATGTGCACAAATACTTTAATCAGTGGGAGAAGAATTCATACATTTAAAAGATGCGCACAACTGATGCGTGCATTTTGAAAACTGTGCACATAAATACACACCCATTTTCATGCAAAAAGAAAAAAAAGCAAAGCTCTAAACTGATATGGACATGAGATGAAATTCAACGTAAAATTTGGAGCTTCAGGGTAAAATTTGGAGAATTTCAGTGGAATTTGGATAATTTTTCTTGTATGCACATCCCTTGTCTCAGGCACTAGCACTTTTGCATGCCATTGCATCTTGCAACTTGTGAAGCCTCCAAAAGTAACAATAGCCCACCCATACACATCTGGGATTAGGGGATCAGGTCTTCCAGGAAGGAGGTCAAAAGGAAGCAATTAAAGTGACACCTGAAATATACAAGAGAAAGCAGAGAAAGCAGGAGAAAGTACCAGCAGAAGCTAGTAATCACATAAAGCTTCACATTCTGATGTTAATCCCTTTTATTTATAGAAACAGTCAATGAAATGCCACAATGAGTTAAGTCATATTCCTTTCTTATGCCAATACAAATGTACAAAGTACAATAAAACTGCACTTTTATAGCAGCTGCTTTAGATGAGCAATAGGTTGGCCCTCTGAAATGCACTTCCAGCAGGTTCAAAGTGGCGGTTTCATATGGCAAGGAAGCCAGTGAATAATATGGATTATTATGCTGTTTGCTTAAAGGTCTTGTGTTTATTGCATTGATTTCTGGATGCCCATAAGTGAGGATTTGCAAAATAGAACTTTTGGCCAGCATGCTGTTGGACACTTGGAATCATTTCAGGACAAAATAAGGCACTGGATTGATTGATATTGAAGCACCTTGTAACACATCAATTGGAAGGTACTAAAGTCCTGTTCACACTTTCTATGCATGTACGCTGCATATGTGAAATGAGGGGCAGAAAAAATTGTGGCGAGAGGTCCCACCTCAGACATCGATGCATTCAACTGAAAGTGTGCAAAGAATCCTATGCACAAACAAGGTTTTTCAGAGTTCCCAATCCCTGTGGGGCCTGGGCACACCTTCAGCTGAAAATATGGAGGTCAGGAACACACACTGACTGCAGAGTGACCCTGCTACTCCCCTTTCCATGTGCTCAGTGATTGTGTGTCCATAGGATTGAGCCTACTAAGGAAACGAAATTGTTTTTCAAAGTTTCAAGTTTGCTTTTGAATGTACACTTTGTACGTCCATTATCAGCCTGTTCCTTTGCCTGCTGTGGAGCTACTGTACCATTTGTTGCTCTTAGATTGTAGAATTTTAATGGATATTTATTGTACCTTATGCACTTGTACTGGTGGTGCTATGCAAACAAAATTCTCCCACATTGTTTTTTACCATTCCAGTTCAATGTGATAGAAAAGAAATTGCTTTTGAAAAGAAATTCAACGGTGAAGAAAATTTCAGAGAACATTTCATGGGTTGCGTTTGGGTTTCTTGTGCTTACCTTACTTAGGAGGTAGATGAGGAGTGTGTGTGTGTCAGCGTCCTGTCTTTCATTGTGCAACCATCTCTCTAGCAGCCTGTAGCCTCCTTGTCTCCTTGTGCTTCCATTAAATCCCAGGGAAAGACATCACAAGTTAATTCCCATAGGGCTGTTTTTCAGGTCAGGAAGCACAGGCAGCCTGGGAGGCTGCAGAGCAATGCAAAGATGTGTAATAGAAAGAAAACACACACACAGCACCCTCAGCCACCTCGTGGTGATTCGGTAAGCTCAAAAACATCACAAAAATAAATTGTAAAAGTCCCTGAGAATGAGGCAGAACAATGGAAGCCTCTTCCATGCGGGAAGAAAATGTTCAGGAAGCTGGAGGACAGATTTTGGCACAGCACTAGCTCCACCTCTTCCCTAGAGCTGGACATAATACTACACACACACACACACACACACACATACACACACACACCTGTTGCAGGGCTTTTTAGGGAAATAGTGGTATTATAAGCATCTACATTAGAGAAAAGATGTATTCACAATAACCCCTCAGAAATGTATCATTTGGATGGCCACTTTGCAGAAATTACATCATCATTTTGTGTGCGCGTGGTGGCTGCCTTCTCTATCTGCCCCACCCACCTAAACACACGTACAAAGCCCTGGAACAAGGCTAAGTATGAGCACTGCAAACAAACAAAAACAGCCCTTAGGAAAAAAGAAAAAAAAGCTGTGCTATAACCCTGTGCTACAATTGGTGAGCCCTACCTGAAAAACTGTTGGAGAATTTCTCCTCCTGCTGGAGAAATTTGATGAAATAAGGTGGAGAATTTGGAGAGGTGATTTGTGCACAGCTCTAATAAGGGCGTATTTGTGTGAATATATATATATATATATATATATATATATATGGATAGCCACTTATCCCCCCCGCTTGTCCCGCGGACTTCCGGGTCCGCAGTTCATCACTACCGGGTCCCCGGCGCTGCGTTTTTTACATAAATACCAAGGTAAGCTACCTTAAAACTGCCACTATTTGCGGCTGTTTTAAGGAAGTATACCTTGGTATTTAGGTAAAAAATGCAGCACCAGGGACCCGGAAATGATGCGCTGGGGACCTGGAAGCTCCTTTCCCGCGGGAACTTGGGATGAGCCAGTTCCAGGTGCTGAGCTCGGGGGGGGGGGGGAGTGGGGTGATTTCACTCCATTCCTCCCTCCCTCAAAATTCTTGGCCATCCCTAAATATATATATATATTAGAAATACACCTCACACATTTCACACACTTGTCTTCTTTCTGCTTGGATGGTAATGGTCAGCTAACTTTTGAATGTTGACTTGAAGGATCTGTATCGATCTATTTTAGAAGCCCTTTCCAAAACAAAAGCTAGAGTTGCATTTTAGTTTTATTTCAAACTTCCCAGGCTAAGCCACAAAAGTTATGTAAAGGAGTACTGTGAATTCTCCCTGGTAAAATCTGAAGTGGGCATAGCTAACTTTAAGAGAATCTGACAAAGTTATAAATAATTAGCTCTGACATGGGTCAAGGAGTCCCAAATATTTCATAGTCATTACATTTTTTTAGATTTAATTGTTTTTAAGTACAACTTCAAGAATAAGAGCAATGGGCCAGAAATCACTTTCTGTTCTATTAGGAAACACCAAGACTACTTCCATCTAACAGTTTTCTCCAGGAGAACTGACAAACAGGTCATGGAACTTCTGGATAAAGTAGATGGCAGGCTATTTTTATTTCTTTGTCCAATTAAGCCTTTTATCCACTCCAAGATTGAATATAGTTTAGCTTAGGACATTGCTATGACTACGCTCTTGTAATACCAATACACCCTACAACAATAGGAACTGCAGCTTTTGAGCCATCATAGTGACAATAAGCATAAATATGTGAGGCATGAAATATCTGAAATACTTTAAAGAAGTGAAAATCTTTGCTTCCGGTATTCTATTGAGGTACATTCTAAGGTACATTCTAAATGTCTATGGAAGCTGAGACAGGGTACCAAGAATAAAGCTAAATTGACATGGTACCCATGACATGATTGGCATTCATTTTTAGCATCTGTTTATTGCTCACAAGGATTAATATTAACATTCCATACGACAGGCATAGTGAAGCTGAAAAACCGGGATGTGGCCCTGGCTTCATAGCATGGTATGGAGTCCAGATTAAACCACACTTTTCTGTTTCAGATGTAACTGAAACTCTGGTTCCAAATAATCACGATATAAGTGGCAAAGGTGGCACACAAGGAGAGGTGGAGAGCAGAAGGTGGGAGGGGAGAAAGCAAGCAGCAGTTTTCATGGCTAATGCTTGGTTGCCCTTGCTCAAATCTTGGTATCTCTCCTCCTTTCCCACATCCCACATTATACCAAGCTTCCATTCTTCTTCCCCCTATGTCTGCTAGGGATGTATGAGAAGTTCAGTTCAGTTCATTTTTGATCAGAATTTACCCACTTCTCAGCTTCTGGGCCGAATGCAGACTCAAAGTTTGCAGTCAAAGTTCATGTATTTCTGAGCTTACCATGTAATTCACAGAACCAAAGGAAATGTGTTTGACAGCATGCATACATTTGGAGAATGCACATAAAATGTGTACTGTTGGCAAAATGTGCACAAATATACTTTAATCAATGGGAGAAGAATGTGTACATTTCAAAGATGTGCACAATTGATGCATACATTTGGGGAAATATGCAGAGATTTTTCAGGCAAAAAGAAAAATGATGCTTGCAATCCGAGACAGAATCAAGTCCGAATGAGCTTCAAAATGGAATCCAGACAACTTGCTGGAGTTTGGAGTTTTGCTGATTTGCACATTCCTAGTAAGCCTTATCTTATTATTGGCCTGTCATCACTGAAGGGTGGGGATGCGGGGGGGGGGGGGGGAGAAGACATTCACATACTTCCCTTTCTGTCCTTAGCTACAGCCTTCCTCCATGGATTCCGACAGTTACCTTTCTCTAAATTCACACCACAGCCCAGTCTATTTCATATGACACACAGCTGCTGCATTGTCTCACAACATTTCTTCCTCTTGTTTTGATCTGAACCCTTTTGATTCATAAAAGGGAATTTTATTACCAGCCACAAATGATGGACACTTCAACTCCAAATAGGGAAGGGGGGGGAAGAGGGGGAGGGAGAGAGAAGGAAAGAGAAAGAGAGAGAGAAAGGGCTGGCTTTTTGATCCCATTGTAAAAGAGATCAGAACAAAAAACTTAATTGTCTGAGACATTACAATTTCAAAATGATCACCTAAAGGCCCATCTTGTGGCTAGCTAACAATTGATGGAGACCATCTCCAAGTGGAGCATTTACACCCCTAGCTTTGTTTCCAATTCTCATTCAGTTCAATTGGGCTTTTTTCCAAGTAGGGATGGATGAATCAGTGTACAGTAATATCTTGGATTGCGAGCATAATTCGTTCCGGAAACGTGCTTGTAATCCAAAGCACTTGTATATCAAAGCGAAATTCCCCATAAGAAATTTGTACACATATTTTTAATTTAAGCTGCAATAAAGAATGATAGTGTAAAGTCTTCATTTTTCTTGACAGTACTACAGTACTTGTATTGCAAGACGTCGCTTGTTTATCAAGTTAAAATTTATTTTTAAAATTTGCTTGTCTTGTAAAACACTTGCAGACCACGTTACTTGCAATCCAAGGTTTTACTGCATTTCCAATCTCTGTCAGTTTCGCATGTATTCAATCATAACTCTGTTCCATCCGATCTCCACATCAGTCTCCAATATTTTTTTTAAACACACACGCACGTCGCACACAAATTCACGTTTATTTTCAGATGCAAAGTTCCCTCATCTACTCATTTTGTACACAATTTCCCCTGATACACACATTTTTATATGCAACTTTCCCTCATATCCTCATCATTTGTATGCACCCTTCAAGCCAAGACCTGAATCACAATATTCAGAGAAGTGTGCACTCCAAATGATATCACTGGATCCCAATCTGCATATTAGTCCAAGAAGTGTGAACTTGGTCAGTTCCCTTAAATATGTGGACCAAACAAAATCCTTCCTTATCCCTACTCCCATGAGTGCACATAGAATTGCAGCCTTAGAGGTCTTTTCCTTTCCCCTTTTCCTTGTCCAGAGAGAGTGAGCAACAGTCCTATCCATATTGGCAGCATAGTAAACTTTTAGAGTCTCCCTCTTTATCAGTCATATTTCAGAATTCAGTTAGTAAGCAGCACCTGGCTGTATCCTTAATCAATTACCTCCACAGGCTAGAGTTACAATGAAATTAGGCACTGTTAATACCGCCATTCAAAGAAGTTCTTTTTAGGAGAGGGAGAAAGACATGTATACCGAAGTCAGCAACTGGTGAAAAGGGATAAGCTGATGCAGGATGAGAAGCAAGTTCAATTCTCTCACAGTGGCTACAGAAGAATGTTTATTTGCCTAAATATGTTGTCGCTTTACAATACCAGCATAGATTTCCACACAAGGCCACTACCGAATTTTGCTTAACACAGCATTCAAAGCAAATGTGAAGGTTGTTTTACACGCAAAATGTCTGAGGAATTTTGAGGGGAAGCCAATATTTCTCTGGGTGGAGTGTGTGTGTAGATGGGCATGGGGGTTGTCCACACAGATTTCACTTGAAGAAAATGTTCTTCTTGAGGTGTAACTTCTGCAGGAATTTGAAATCCTGACAAGTCACTGCTGTTCGAAGGATACCATACTTACTTCCTCCATAAATGCTGGGATCTCATACCATTGTTCATTTCCCTAAATTGAAAGGACCCTATCATCATCATCAGGCGATCACTCGTGACCGAGTAAGATTGTCTTCCAGGATAAAAGGAGGAAATTCTAAAGAGGATTGTGTAGACCAGGGGTCTTCAAACTAAGGCCCACGGGCCACATCCGGCCCGCCTTGCCTTTTTATCCGGCCCACCGGCCGATTGGCGGAAGCAGACTTTTTTTTAACTCTTTCGCTTCAAGCGCCGATTCTTTTAATTCTTTTCCATAATATGGAAAAATTAGTGGTGGTGTTTTACCTCTTATGTATGAGCTGATGTAGCTAAGTCAGATTTCTAATGTTTCAAAAATGCTACTTTGGATTGAAGCAGAGTATGCTCATTTGTGTGATGGCAAAAACAAAAGTATATTCGTGTTAGGCATGAAACAATTGTGCAGCTATATATGTAAATACCACCAGCCCTGCCAGGAGTATTCATTAATATTCCCTCTTCTTCCCTCCCCATTCCTTTTTCCTTGTGTGTCGTGTCTTTTTAGATCGTAAGCCTGCGGGCAGGGACTGTCTTGTTAATTGCTGTAAACCGCCCAGAGAGCTTCGGCTATTGGGCAGTAGAAAAATGAAATAAATAAATAAATAAATAAATAAATAAATAAAATAACTTTCCATTTAAGGGGGGAAAAATTCACCCCTATCAATTAAAAAAAAAGGACCCGGGTCCTTTTTTTTTACTTGATCCATTCGTTCATATTTTTTTCAAACTATAGTCCGGCCCCCCAACAGTCTGAGGGACAATGAACTGGCCCCGTTTAAAAAGTTTGAGGACCCCTAGTGTAGACTCTAGCGATGGGTCCGTAAGTGACTGTGGAGGCCAATTCTAGATCCACACAGCTTCCCACAGTGAGGACACAGGTTACCAGATGGAAGATGGTCCTGTAAAGGATTCATTTGACGTGCTTTTCGCTTAGCACGTTTCTCCCTTTCACCTTGCACTCGGGCTTCTTCAAAGTCCATGGAACCTTTGTGAAAGGCCAACCTCCAGTTAGATCGTTCACGGGCCAGAGCTTCCCAGTTTTCGATGTTTATATTGCATTTTTGTAGATTAGCCTTATGAACATCTTTAAACCTCTTATATTGACCACCGATATTCTGCTTTCCATCCTTGAGTTGGGATAAAATAACTGCTTTGGGAGACGGCAGTCAGGCATTCGAACAACATGACCGGTCCACTGAAGTTGGCGTTGAAGGATCATTTTTTCAACGCTAGTAGTCTTTGCTTCTTCCAGTACACTGACATTTGTTCGCCTATCTTCCCAAGTAATTTGCAGGATTTTCCGGAGGCAACGTTGATGAAATCTTTCAAGGAGTTGGAGGTGACGTTTATAGATAGCCCATGTTTCGCAGGCATACAATAAAGTTGGTAATACAATGGCTCCATAAACCAGTGTTTTGGTCTTCTTACAAATATCCCGATCCTCGAACACTCTATGTTTCATTCAAGAAAACGCGGCACTTGCGGAGCCCAGACGATGCTGGATTTCACTGTCGATGTTAGCTGTAACAGAAAGATAGCTGCCAAGATAGAGAAAATGATCGACATTTTCCAGTATTGTCCCGCCAAGCTGGATAGATGGCATCACCAAGGGGTTAGCTTTCACTTGCTGATGAAGCACTTTGGTTTTTTTGATGTTAAGTGAGAGCCCCAATTTTTTGTATGCGTCTGCAAAAGCATTTAGGATAGTTTGGAGATCATCCTCTGAATGTGCGGAGACCACATTATCATCAGCATACTGAAGTTCCACGATGGAGGTTGTTATTACCTTACTTTTTGCTTTCAGCCTGCTGAGATTAAAAAGCTTTCCATCAGTTTGATATATAATTCCCACACCAGTGGGAAGTTTCCCCTCGACAAGATGTAAAATCATGGCGATGAAAATAGCAAATAATGTTGTGGCAATAACACATCCCTGTTTAACCCTATATATATATTTCAGTCCACCACTGCATTTGCACATGCGAGGAGGCCTGCATATTCATTTAAAAATTGACAATGAAATAAAGACCAGTGCAGCCACAAGCACAACCTATTTCCTTCAGCCCTGCTTTTTCGATGTAGCAGAAGCACATTAATTAAGATTACGGCACTAAACGCTGTTTTCCCCTGACAGTGTTCTGGGCCTTTAGCAGCAGTGTGTGAGAAGCAGAAAATTGTGAGAGCTGTAACTTTTCCTAGAGTGAAGATGCAGGAATATGAAAAGCTTCATCTGTGGGTTTTTGCCCCCCCCCGTTTTTCATGTGTGAGAAGACTCAGCAGCTATGCTAGGGGAAAAAAATGGAAACCTTAACTAGGAATGAGCTAGCAACAAAGTACTTTCTCTTTTCTGAGGCACCAAAAAAGTTCTGCCCTCGAGGCAGAGCTGACCTTGGATAGGTGTGTATCAATTAAAATAACATATGTAAAGCATTGTTTGGACAAGAAGCAAGCAGAAAAGATCCTGATAAATTGAATAATTGGAATCAACAGTTCTCTCCTCTACCCCAACCGCACATCCCCCAGAAAAGCTGAACATTTTAACATTCTTCAGTGATATATTACTTTTCCAGAAAGCCTCGAGAGGGAATACTGTGCTTCAGGTATTGAAGAGAACTTCATACTTAAGAAAAATTATCACATATGGTAGTTTTCTACCTCAGGAAAAAAAAAAAAAAAGGAAAGGAAAGGCTCTTTATAGATCTTAAGTAGAAATCTTTAAAGTATTAACAAATGCTTTATCTAAGGATCAAATGTCTTTTGAAGGCTGGTGAGTAAAGCACAGCTGAATCTCTCTGCTGGCTTCAGGTTGCAAAATTTTCTCTCTAGTTCATGTGTCATTTTCTCTACATCAGGAGAATGCTTGGTTTGACTTCCTGATTCCTTCATAGAGCACAAGTCCTGTGTGGCTAGGAATAAATACAGCATAAACAAAATCAATCCCACTCTCCCCCTGAAACCACAAAGCCAAGAGTCTCAGAACCAACCCAAATATTTCTCCTGTGCCCTTTTTTCTCTCCGCTTTTCATCCCACCATCAGACACACCCCCCCCCCCCCAATTATTGTTGAAAAAGTTTAATCAGGACTTTTGGCACAATGCTAATAGGACTTACTTCCACGTAAGTAGGCTCTGGATTGCAACCTTAAGTGGAGTGGTTACCACAGAAAATAGCATCCATGACATTTAGCGTTGAGCAAGAAGAGGGACAGGAAGTGCAATTGACTTGAGCTTTATATTCCTATGTTCAGAAGTGAGCAGGAGGAGGGGCAGGAAGTGCTGTTAATTTGAGGTTTATCTTCCTTGCACTTCTGTATCATGTCCAAAAGGAAACCTTCACATCTCCACCTTCTGAAAGATGTGCAAGCTATCCAGTGACTGAAAGCTTGGCATCTCCACACTTTGAGGGGAAACATGCAAAGGTTCCCCTTCCAACATGCCAGTGGGGGCAGTCATCTCTCCCTACCACTAACAATAACCTTAGAAGAATGCTGTGTCACAATGTACATCCTTCCATTGATGACTTGTAAAGGAAAATGGTTGCAGAACCACTGGAACTGCCACTTGCCGTGGTTACAAAAAGTACATTTGAAGGAAATAAGAAAAGGGGAAGGGGAGATAGGTCTTTGCTGCCAGAGGTTGGAATATTAGTCCCTCTAGAAAATTGTTATTTATGGTTGGTGCATGTTTAGATGAAACAATGTCCTACAACCTCCAGTCCAGCATCCCTCCTCCTAGCCATGATGGCTGGGTCATGCTGGGAACTATAGGACTTTTTTTCTGTCTAAACATGCATAGGATTGCACCCTTATTTGATTAGTATTGCAACTTTATACCAAGAAAATGGCACTCAAGGTGGCTATGTGAGTGTGATCATTTTCTCCTGTGCCCTTTTTGCTCCCAGCTTTTCTTTTCTTTTTTTAAAAAAAATTATTTTAAAAATTTTCAAACAATACATAAAACAACTAAATAACAAACATACAACTTATATAGCGCTCCCGACACCACGGGACCATATAATACATTTTCTCTATATAATCTATAGTATTGCAACTTTATACCAATATGTTGTATTCCAAAAATACAACATATCTTGACACGGCATACTCCCTTTCCCCTTTTTTAACACAAAATCCATAAATAAACCCCAAATATCCTTAAAATTGTTTTTCTTTCATTGTCCCCTTTTGCATTTGATATTACAAGTTAACATATCGTTTAAAGCCATATCCCACACTTCTTTATACCAGTCAGTGATAGAGAAAACTTGCTGAACTTTCCATTTTCTTGCTATCATTAATCTACCCGCCGTTAACAAATTTACAATTAATTCTTTAACATTTTGAGGACCAGCCACCTTTTCAGTTATTGATAACAATGCTAATTTAGGACAAACTTCTAAATCAACACCAACAATTTCTGATATTTCTTCAAAAATCATTTTCCAAAAATCCATTACATTTTTACAACTCCACCACATATGAGCATATGTATGTACCCCGCTCCTGACAGCCTCCCCAACACATTGGAGAACATTTATTATCTATTCTGTTTATTCTCACCGGAGTCAGGTACCATCTCCAAATTAACTTATAGAAATTCTCTTTTATCCTTATTGACATATTTTTCAATATTCATCTATCTTATTCCACTCTTCCTTTGCTACTTCCTCTTCAAACTCTATATCCCAAACTTCAGATTTTCCGCTTGCTCTTCTGATTTCTGCATCATTTTATATATCATCTTTGTAATACCTCTAGCTGATTCATTCCCTTCTGTAAGTTCTCTGGACATAACCAACTGCTCAAATGCGGTTAATTCTCTTTCATGCTCCTGTCTCCTCTTCCATTTCTTTCCCCATTGAACTAATTGGATTAAATTTAACCACAAAATTCTTCCTGGTCCAACCCTTTTGCTCCCCACTTTTCATCCCGCCCTCAGACTCTCCGGCTATTGTTGAAAAAGTTTAATCAGGACTGTTGGCTCAATGCTAATAGGACTTATTTCCATGTAAGTAGGGTTGGGATTGCAACCTTAAGCACCCACCTTACTTTCCAGTAAAATGTAACTGCTCTTCTTGAGGTGATCAAACAAATTTACTTTCAATTTTACAACAAATGAATATTGAATTCATTTTATGATAACCTAGTGTAATTATTATCATAATTGCCTTATACTTCTTATTGTGTGTGTGAGAGAGAGAGGGGAAGGGGAAACCTTCATTAGAGTGTTAAAATCAACAAAACTAGTATGATTTATGGTCTTTGGTTCCAAGGTCAACTTACTTTGTCAACACATTAAAAAGTAAGGCTGGTACAGGAAGGGAGGATGGTCATGTACTTGTTTTATTTAATTTATAGTTAAATTCACAGAGGCAGGTTAGAAGGTAGTTGTGTGAGATGGAAAGCCATTTAACATAGCAACATTCCATGCTTCAGCATTATCCCAAATGGCAGCAGCTGAGCTGTCACACTGTTATTGCAGACTTGCAAATCAATTACTTGAGTTGACCATACTGTGAAGGAACTGGACTACACCAGCCCTGCAGGGTAGGCCACAGTCCCAATGTTTCCCAGACTGCCACCCACCTCCCAAGGGTCCCCTACACCAAACTGGTGTAGCAGCCCAACCTTTAAACAAAAGAACACATGTCAATTTAAGATGGAGCCTTTATTAAAAAGCAAAAATAAAGAATTAGTCAGTGTAGGGTCTCCAATAGTCCAATACAAGTAAAAGTAATTCCTTATAAGAAAGGGCTAAAAGAAGGTATGGGAAAGGGGGTGTGAGTTAGGTTGCTGTGAGGAAAGGGGAATAGGAATAAAAAGGGACTCTAAAAGGATATTAAAACAAACCCCAAAAGTCTGCAAGAACAAAGTAAGTCAAACCAGGCCTAGCTTTTCCTAGCTATCCTGCCAGATTGGCATGCCTGCCCACAGGGCCGGTGCAAGGCAGTTTGGTGCCCTAGGCAAGATCAGATATTTAGCGCCCCTAAGTTGGTAAAATACGCATTTTAGCGCTGTATTTTTTTTTCAAGGCGTTTCTGGCGCCCCCTTTAGCCCTGCGCCCTAGGCAGCTGCCTAGTTGGCCTAATGGTAGCACCAGCCCTGCCTGCCCAGATGGAACTTCCACAGTGTCCAAGCCCAAGAGGAAGAACATTGCACCTTTCTCACCCAGCTCCTTTATCCAAAACTAGGGCCCATTTTCCCACCCAGCCTCCACCAATCCTATCTGCCTACCTTCTGAAGAAGGGCCCCCCACCCTTTCCCAGCTGTGGATACTTTCTCATGACTTCATCCCAATTAACGCCTGACCTTGCTTCCCAGCTCTACAGACTGTTGCTATCTCCAAGGTGCTACCAACTGCCCCGCTCTCCTACCGCATTCCAAAAGAGAGACAGAGAACTGAAATAAAACTCTTCACTAATTAAACAGAAAAAGGGGGGGAAGGGGAACCCAGCCTGCAGCCTGGCCTTCACTGCAAGTCCCATCTTCACACATACCAATTCTTACTAGCTCACCCATACATTTGTTAGTTGTTTATGACCTACAAGAAACAAAGAACCAGTGTTTGGAGTGCTCCCCTGCCAAGTTGCCTGGAGGAGATTCTTACTCCCTACAGACAACCAGATACAGTAAGTGGCTATTTACAAGCGTATGCATTATTCGACTGAAAGAGCTTTTCTTATGGACTGGGTTAAGGTGCTACGATGTTCTGTGTTTTAAATACCTGGAGAGAGAGATAGTAAATATTGTTATGGAGAAATAATTTTAATATTATTTCTCCATAACATACATTTATTTATAAATTTATTTATAAATAAATTATTTATTTATAAATAAATAAATAAATAAAATATTATTTATTTATTTATTATAAATAAATAATAAATGTTTTGTTTGTTGTTGTTTTTTTAAAAAAGCTGGTTTTAAGTGCACACTCCTTTCTGCGTATTGCAGTGGGACTGTTTTGCTTCCCAGGTTCATGCTTCATTCCTAGTCCATTCTCCAGATACACATGAACCAGATCCCGTGGCTTCAGTTTCTGTATTAGAAAGGCTCAATGAATGATATACTAGTTTGCATGCGTGCTGTCTTTACATTGTTCGGTATTGTCAAGTGGTGCAGTTCACACTGGGGTTTACAATAAAAGAACCTTATTTTCCACAATGTTTTTGCTTACCTTCTACTGGCCAGCATTAGATGTATTCATGTTTATTGTGTGTGAGGGCCAAACTAGATGATACCTTGAAGGTTTTGAATGCAGTTAATGGGTCTGTTGTTGTTTAAAATAGCAGCATTGGCAAGGGAGGAATCAGAATCAGGAATGCAGTGGTGGGAGGGGATAGACTGGCCATGTGTCCTGTTCTACAGAAGACAGTTCTCTGTTTGAGTGGCATCTGTTTCAAAGGCATCCTCTGTTTGATGGGCTGTGTCCAGTCTAAGCCGAAGATAAAGAACTGCCGGAAGGAAGAGCTGGGCCTTGAAGTTGCTCATTAACAGCACCTGGACAGCAGATTGAGCAAGGCACACAGGTCACCTGGGCTGGGCACAGTCTTCCAGATTCTGGTGAGATCTACTGTATTCCTATTTAAACTACAATAATTCTTTCTAAATTTGCATCTCTGTATATACATTAGTGTATGCAAATGTTTTGCAAATCAGTGTCTTTTGACCTCTTTTTTGGCAATTCATCAGTGGCCACCCTAGGGTTGACCCCTTCTCCCTGTGTCACAATCTTGGGGGGAAATGAATGACTTCTCAATGTTATTTGCCCAGTAAGATTTGTGAGTTTATTGCAGCCTGGACATGCCTGACATATTCTTTGTTCAAAGATATTTCCACAAAAGGGGGAAGATTGGATTCATTACACTAACCAAGACATCTGAAAAGCAAGCAAACAAGCAAAAATGGCATTTGTTTGCAAACCTTGATTTTAAAATTTCAGCCCATTTTAAAAAAAATAATAGGCCAATTCAAAAGTTCTAGTGCCTTCCTCTCTTCTCCCTTCCTCCAAGAGACAGAGAGGGAGTTATATAGTGCCACCTACTGACTGAAAATGGTACTAAAGTGGAATGATGTGTATGTCCTGAATAAAATTACTGCGTGCTGAGTGGAGTTCAGATGTGCCTCTAAGCCAGTGTTCTCCAACCCTGGGTCCCCAGATGTTTTTGGCCTACAACTCCCAGCATGCCCCAGCCAGGTACACTGGGTGGGGCATGCTGGGAGTTGTAGGCCAGAAACATCTGGGCCTGGGGACCCAAGGTTGGAGAATACTGCTCCAAGCCCAGCCCAAAGGAGAGAATACCTTTTGTGGTTTGGATGGTCATTTGGCACAGGAGAAGGGCAGCAACAAAAAGCCCACACTGTTTCCAAGAATTCTTTACCAAAAAAAGGGAGGGGATAGCAAGAAAGAGGAATGGAAAGGAAGCACAGAAATAAGTAGCTTTTGAATCATGGTGGGTGGTTTCCCACCAGTCCTAATGTTTGCCCATGACAAGATATTAGCCATTTTTTATTCACAAAGTTTCACTTCCTTGATCTATTTCTTTCTTATATAATATAGAATTGAATTTATTTGATATTTCATATTTAAGTCTTACCTTATAATCACCTTTGCTTATTTAGCTGCTGAAGAGAGTCAATTATCCCCAGTCAAAAGTGGTAGAGTATTTCTGTGAATAGAAAATCTACATTATTCTGATGGCATCTGACTTCCGATTCTCACTTCAGTATTCACAGCAAGAAAGTGATAACGCCACAGATAACTAACAGCACATTTCCCACATAAATTATTTAGGGGTGGCAAACCCACGGATCCATAGCGAAGTGCACATGTGTGATTATTTCAGACTGTACTCCAATGTAACATTTATGCATTCTAGCAAAGATGTCAGAACTCCATGGCTTTGGGTCTATTGATGAAAGGAATTACTATTAGTGGGAATTATGCCTTTCAGACTCTGAAACAGGAGCAATGATCTTAACAATGTGCAAAAGCAATACAGTGTGTGTGTGAGAGAGAGAGAGAGGGGGGGGGCAGACAGACAGATACGGACAGACTGCAAACGAGAACCTGCATCCAGGAAAATGCCCTGAGCAAATGGCCCCAATGTTAAAGAGCCCACATATCTTGGAAATTTGGAGCATCCAGAAAAATTCTAGGTGATTACCTTCTACCTTCCCATGTGTAGAAAGCTATATATATATATATATATATTATATAAAATCAAATGTGGGAGAAACCGAAGGAGTCCATCAAGGCAGACGGCTTTGAGCACTTAGATCTTAAACTTCTGGCTTTGAGTACCTGCGTATTCCACATGTTTGTGGTACTGAATTAGGGTTCCCACCTCCTTTTTCTGATAGGCTTCTCATCTTTAACAGTTGAACAGCAGGTACAAAATGGTCCTCTCAAGCTGGAGGCAGTTGGTGGGGGTGGCAGGAGTGGGCAGTGAGTGCCAAGAACTCTTCCCCCAGCTAGAATTTTACTCCTCAGAGGGGAGCTTGGGGGCTTGTTAAATCTGCCTCTGAGGTGGGCTTTATCAAGCTCCCAAGGTCCATTTCTGGAGCCGAGCTTGACAAAGTTCACTGAGGTCTCTACAAATAATAAAACTGGCAAAAGGAGAACCAATACACTAATACACCAGTAGTCTATACCCCTGAATCTATTTTTTCCTGTCTTGTTTCACCCTGGGGCTGTGCTTTGCTATCACTATAGATTTCATAGATCATAGAGTTGGAAGGAGCCTACAATGCTATCGAGTCCAACCCCCTGCTCAATACAGGAAACTAGAGGAGGGGTCTCCCATCCAAGTAATAACCAGGCCTGACCCTACTTAACTTTCCACGCTCAGACAAGCTGAGCCAGCGCGAGCCACAGGCTAGTATTCAGGGGGGTTGTGGGTGGCATTGGGTCTATATTCTGACACCACCACCACCCTGAATGCCCTCATTAACCCATGGAATTAGTTTTAGATGTTGTCCAATATTCAAAGGATATTGTTCCAATATATTGTTCCAGTATAACATCCTATTGATTTGTGGAATGCAGAACATGTCTCATCATCACAATCAGATTGTTTAATTAACAACCTAAAGTCTTAGCTGGCAAAGTTTTCTGTTTCAAACACATTGTTTGATTTTCAGATTTTTACATGACATCTCCTGTTAATAATAGGAATGTGTAGGTCAAATGCAATTGACCAGGCAACAAATCTCATATTCTATTAAGATTTTTGTGTGTCCAGGTTGCAGATGAAGTAAATTGTGTATAATGAATGCTAAAGTGATCTTTGCCCTTAGGTTTAAAAGCGAGTACAGAAGGTGCTTCCATAACCAAACATAGTTAGCCTAGACATACATTCATTCACAGGGGACCAAAGTTTCAATAAGTAAAATCCAAAACTGAATCACAACTTTTTGACATTCCAAGGGTAATGAGCTCCACTCTTCATGATTAATTTGCAGGTCAGAGTCTGCCTTTTCTTCCTTATCTCCAAAGACATAGCACTCTACATTTTGTCTACAAGTGTTATCAAGGTCTATCAAGCCCAACATTCTGTTGCCATCAACAGTCAGCTAGATTGGTCTCAAAGCTCAGAATTAGAACATGATCTTGATAAGCATATTCTGTTGCTTGTCCCCAGCACTTGGTACTCAAGAGATTTACTGCCTTGGAACGCAGAGGTCACATTTTGGCCATAACTGCTAACATAATAATTGCTAACAGTCATAATTGCTAATCTGTCCCCTCTCAATTTATCTGATATGTCAAGAAACCATGAAGGCTAGTGGCTATTACCTGTCATGAACCTGGGGTCAAACTGAGGGGATGGGGGGGATGGATTTTGAGGAGGTAGAGAGGGGATTGACCAAAGAGATGGATGTTCCCAATGCCCCTGCACCATCAGAATCAATGGCTTTTAAAGCAGGGTGGGCCCATTTAACCAAAGAGAGTTCTCCCCTGAAACACTGAGCTGGCCACCCACATGGAGCTGCAGCTCCAACGAAGGTTTGGTCTGGGGTTGCTTATTGCTGAAACAACATTTGAACCTTGATCCTATGAATCTCCTGCTTGAGTTCCCCCAGGAGCTGTCCAGGGTGTTGTCCTCATCCTGAAATCCTGCTTTGCCTTGCTGAAACCTGAACTTTGTCCTATTCTGCCTCATCTTGCCTTGCAAGGCCCTGAACTCTTGCCATTACACACACACACACACACACACTCCAGAACATTCCCACTGATGTGGTTATTGCTTGGAACAGAACATCACCATACTTTGTGTTAGTGAATCCAATGCTAATTAGCAGTTGGCATGAAATTTTAACCTGTTTCTTATAGCAAAATGACTTGTTCTTTAGCCTTTTTCAAAGACTATGTCAGAAGGATGGAAGGTGGTAACAGAGAACAGGGCCTTTTCAGTGCTGTCGCAGTATCCCTATCCTCCATGTGCGCTATACCTTGCTCCTTCTCTGTTAATGTTCTGAGGCTGGGTGAAGGAAGATTTATTTCACAAGCAACGTGGGGTTAGTTGAGTTATAACTGCTGGAGCTTCCTGTTGAATGATTTGTTTTAATATTTTTAATTGGTTTTATTGGTTGTTATTGATCATATTAATGCATTTTATTCTGTGGAGCTGTCCAGGTCACAATATCTTAAATAAAAAATATCTTAAATAAGTAAGTAAATGAGACAGAGTGCCAACAGCTCCAGAACATTCTCACATAGGGATAGGGAGAAATTCCCCAGGAGCTGTCCAGGGTGTTGTCCACATCCTGAAATCCTGCTTTGCCTTGCTGAAACCTGAACTTTGTCCTATTCTGCCTCATCTTGCCTTGCAAGGCCCTGAACTCTTGCCATTACACACACACACACACACACACTCCAGAACATTCCCACTGATGTGGTTATTGCTTGGAACAGAACATCACCATACTTTGTGTTAGTGAATCCAATGCTAATTAGCAGTTGGCATGAAATTTTAACCTGTTTCTTATAGCAAAATGACTTGTTCTTTAGCCTTTTTCAAAGACTATGTCAGAAGGATGGAAGGTGGTAACAGAGAACAGGGCCTTTTCAGTGCTGTCGCAGTATCCCTATCCTCCATGTGCGCTATACCTTGCTCCTTCTCTGTTAATGTTCTGAGGCTGGGTGAAGGAAGATTTATTTCACAAGCAACGTGGGGTTAGTTGAGTTATAACTGCTGGAGCTTCCTGTTGAATGATTTGTTTTAATATTTTTAATTGGTTTTATTGGTTGTTATTGATCATATTAATGCATTTTATTCTGTGGAGCTGTCCAGGTCACAATATCTTAAATAAAAAATATCTTAAATAAGTAAGTAAATGAGACAGAGTGCCAACAGCTCCAGAACATTCTCACATAGGGATAGGGAGAAATTAATTCAATTTGTATTTTTATGAAAACTTACTAAGTGCCCGCTACCTGACTGAAGTTAAACATCAGCATCCGCCCTTTCCCAAAGTTTTTGATAAAATATTCACACATCCAAAAAATGCGTACAAAAATGAGTACAGTATAGGAAAAGTGCACATAAAAATGCATACATTACAGAGAAGTGTGCACAAGAATGCTTAACCTTAGGGGGAATTTATCTCAGGGGAAATTGCCTAGAAAGAATGGATATGTTTAATTTCAAATTGTATACAAAATCCATACATTTTGAGAAATGCACATGAAAATATGTACAACTTTTCATGCAGACTTCTAAAACAAATCCCACAAACTGATGTGGAAGTGGGATGGAATGAACTGAACTTTGGGGGGAGGGGGACAATAAAATGAGCGAAACCGAAACCTGACGCATTAATCCATCCCTGTTCTCTCACACTGAGCAGTCCGCTCACAAGCTCCAGCAACCTGCCTCTTCAGACTGTGTGGCGTTGGGTTATGTGTGACTTCCAAGGCACGTGTGCCTCCTGCTGGGTTCCCAGGCAAGAGAGCAAATCATCTCCATGCCAATGGGGCCATCAGATTCTTTTGATTTCCCCCCTCTGGTGCCATGTAGCTTCTGCCCTGGCAGGAGCCCCCTTTGCTCACCACCTCTCCCATCTATGCTGCATTGAGCAAGTGCCCACATGCATGAGGACCACCCCCCTCCGCCATCCAAAGCTGCATTCCTCTCTATTGCCCTGTGGAGGTAGGAATGCAATTGCCCTCCCCTCCTGCCTGACTCACCAGACAGAGTCATAGTAGCTGGCTTCTTTAAACTGTCCTAGCCACATCTGTGTCTGCTCCAGAAGACAGAATTAGTTAGACTCGGACCTGAAGCTCTTTCAAGAAGCCAAGGGGAAACACTGGTGAACTATACAGGCCTGTGGCTTACACTGGCTCAGCTTGTCTGAGTGTGGAAAGCTAAGCAGGCTCAGGCCTGGTTATTACTCGGATGGGAGACCCCTCCTCTAGTTTCCTACATTAAGCAGGGGGTTGGACTCGATGGCCTTGTAGGCTCCTTCCAACTCTATTATGAAATCTATAGCTGGATCTCCCAGTGGCAATTGAACATTGAAGGTTGCTGATTAAGTGTGAAAAGTACATCCCTGTACAGAGATGCTCTGCCCACGTGATTTGGTGGGGTGGCTACATATGAATGTCAGGGTGTACATATGTATGAGCCCAATGCCACAGCCTAGAGCCTATTCCCCACGCAGTGGGAAAGCGGCACATAAGCATAAGTTGAAGCACCAGCAGTTTCAGCTTACAGACTGGTAGATGGCCCTGCAAGGAAGTAGCTATCTGGTTTCTAGCTCCCTTCACTTTTCTGTTTGGACTAGAAGGTTGTCTAAAAGCATAATGACATGTGTTTCTTGTGATGAAAGCTCTTCCAAACCCACAAGCAGGTATTACCTCAGCAGCCGCTACTGCTGAATAATCATACCTGTACATTTCTCTTTGATGAAATCAGATTTTCTTGCATGCCTTCGCTTACTTGCAACACAATTACTCACACAAAATCCATTTGCATTTTTGACACATTTCCTACACTCAAACAGCTTGCTCTTTAGCCTTTCCAAGACGACATCACAGAGTGCCAACACAGTTTCCAAAACATTCTCACACTTTTGTGCTTCGTTTGTCCTAAGTTGATTTTTAGTGCTAATTTTGGCGTCATAATGAAGTTGGTCGACAGCTGCGTGCCACAGACCATTGACAAATAATGATGGTGAGGAGACACACTGAGCTACTCAAATGCAATTTCAGTGACTGGTATTTTGTCCTTGTCAACATAATGTTTAAAAATAAAATTTATTCATGCACACAGACATCTCTATACTTGGGAAGCCTAAAAATCTGCATAGCTGCACCAAAGATGATTTTCTGCACACCTGCCATGGCCCCAAGGTCCGACTCCCTACGGGGGATGACGCCACGGTCTCTGAGGAAGAGATGGAACCACAGAAGAAATTGCCCTCAGCACCAACTCTGGATGACTCCACTCCCCCAAGAGTCCCAGCACAAGAGTCCCCTCTTGCCACCACCTCCCTGGCCTCACTACAATAATCCTAAGCATCTGAGGACTCCAGCTTGGAAACCACAACAGAGCCACAGTCCCTTCCCCTCCAAGGTCCTTGGAGAAAATGGTTGCTAAATCAGGAAGGCCCTCACCTACAAGAGGCTTCCCCAGTAGAGGTGGAGCTGGTTCCCCAGACTGAGATTCAACCTTATCTAAGCCTCATTCTAGAGCAGGGGTGGGCAACTTGTTTCAGTTCGGTTTCAATAAGAATTTACCAAAAATTGCCAAGTGCTCCATATCTGGGACAAAAAGAACTTGAGGTTTAAAAAAATTGAAATGTGGAAGAAACCAAAGTGATTCATCCATCCAGGCCCATGGCTTTGAGTGCTTTGCTCTTAAAAGTCTGGACTTGAATCCCTGTTTATTAAACCATGTTAATGCTGAATTAGGGTTGCTACCTTTCTTTTCTGATAGGTCCCTCATCTTGAACAACTATATTTATTTATTTCAAATACTTCTATGCCCCTTAATACATTAAAAACCCCTAAGCGGTTACATTAAAATACAACATAATGATATAGAAACAATAATAAATAAAAACACAGGTCAGGGAAAGCTTGTGTGAATAGGCATATTTTCAAAAGTCATTTGCCACCATTTCTGCATCTGAGATCACATGTGAGAGAGTGTTCCAAAGAGTGGATGCCACCACTGAGAAGGTCCACTTATGTACCACTACCTGGTGACATTCTATGTAGGGAGTGGGACCAAAGGCAAAAGGGGTCAAAAAATACAAAGAATATCAGCTTACTGAAGCTTAAAGCTCCTTCTGCCAGTAAAAAAAAAAGCCTTAGGAGAGGCATTTCAACCTGTTAGAATGGGGGGGGGGGACTACAATAAATCTGTGAAACCACTGAGTGATTGGTGGTTGGGGAAAGAGGTGGGAATGCGGGAAGGGGGCATGGCCATTGGAGGAACCCTAGAGGGCTGGATTTGTCCCCTGGGCTTGAGGTTCCCTACCCATCTACTATATAAAAGTGAATGTTTGTCCGTTTGTTTGTACGTATGTACGTGGGTCCACGCGACAGGTTTGCGTTGCCTTGGCTCCTACCCGGTTGGACAGATCTGCCCCACACTTGGCACGCATACTCCCCATCACCCAAGGACAAAGACTGGTGGATTAAAATCTCCGAAAAACCCTCGCCGCGCCGGTACAGCCCAAAATAGATGAGAGCCAATGGCGTCGCTTGGAATGCTTGCAGGGGGCACTCAGGAGGCGTTATGCAAATAGCTCCAACCGGCACATAGAATGTTGGTATGCACTGCCTCCACAGAGGCCCAATCAGAAGCGGATATGCAAATCTCTCCTACGTCCAAACAAAATGTTCACGGGGCGGGGCTTCTAGCCGAATGGAGTAGGACGGATACTGAGAGAGCTCCGGTCGGAAAAGATATGAAAGAATAAATCTCCCCGGAAATAATAAGGATCCTGTGAGTAGCATTCTTCATTCAAACTTGAATAAGGCAAAGGGCTGTGTTTTTTTCGGAATTGTTTTCCAAACTTTCTTTCGTATTTCTGGGCTGGTTGCCAAATGTCTAGAGATCGTAAATATAAAATTCCATCGGTCTGGGAGAGAAAGAAAACCAATCCTAGTGATATCAGAATGTCACGGCTGGATATGGTACAGCTTGAAGAAGAAATTAATTTTAAAAACAATACGGAGATAAAAAAAGTTAAGATCAGCCGTAGTGCTGAATCACTTAGAGCAGGAAGTGCTCGTACAATCCCGGAAATTCCGTCTCAGCAGAAGGTGGGATCAGCTGTTTCTGTAGTGATACCAAAAAAACCGAAAGAAAGCATGTCAACTGAAATGATGGCACAGTTCCAGAAGCTTTTAAAAGAAAATAACAGAGATAAAAAAACCAGATGAAGACCGAGATGAAAGCAAACAATAAACAAATTGTAGCGGAGGTGGTTGTGGAGCTACAAAAATCAATTGCTGAAATAAAAACAGAATTAAAATCTGTGAATTTGAAAATGTCTGAGATGGAAAAAGGGATAATGGCAAATAAGTCTGAAATACAAGATCACAATATTAGGTTTGATCAGATTGAACTGAAATTGATTGACTTGCAAGATCGGGAACGCAGATCTAACATACGCCTTCGCGGGTTTCCAAAACAGAGTGGTGAAACTTCTAAAAGTTTGAAAGATAGAGTGCTTGAATGGCTAAAGAGCCTTTCTCCTGGTATTACATGGGAGCAAGAGGATATTGAAAGGATCCATAGAGTCACTTTCAAAAGAGGAGGAATGAGTCCCAGAGACATTGTTATAAAATTTACATACTATAATAAGAAGGAGTTTTTTATGGGTGCAATCAGGCAGATTCCGGGACAATTGATGTTTTTTTCAACACCAGTCCAAGTTTTCAATGATTTGTGTGTTCAAACGATAAATTGGTGGCGGAGTGTGAAACCCTGCACAGCGACTTTGAAGAAAAATGGGATTTCTTACACTTCGGGTTACCCAGTTTTTTAAAGATTTTTTATTGGAAAAAAATTCGACAAGATAACATATTTGGAGCAAGGCATGCAGTTGCTGCAAGAATTGGGCTTGCAGGGAGAAGATGGAGCAGCTGGACAAGGAATGCCTGGGCCGGTCAGATTTACAGATATACAAGAAACCCTTGGTGCAGTTGGAGGAAAGGACAAATAACTCTTTTCTTTTGTCTCTTATTCTTTTATAAAATCTTTCTCTTTCTCTTTCTCTCTCTATAATTACTATTTTTTTTCTTCCTTTTTAATTTTATTTTATTTTATTTTATTTTATGTTGTTGTTGTTTTTGTTTGTTTGGTTTTTTTATTTCCTGCTCGGCTGAGGAAAAGGGGAGACAGTGGTTTTTTGTTATTGTTTTTTTGTTGTTGTTTGTTTTTGGTAAAAAGAGACCGGAAGGAAGTAAATGATTGGAGTTCGTAGGCGGAAGTCTCAACCTCCCCCCCCCCTTCAAAGGCTCCAGAAGCTGTGTGCGGGGTGATTATCCCTGGGATAAGAGAGGGGGGAATGGAATTAAATGTGTGGGTGGGGGTGGGGGTTGTGGTGATATTTATGTTTATGCACAGGGACCAAAGTTGGTTGAGCAACAATAAAATAAGATGGACCCTAAGTTAAGAGTTTCAACGTTGAATGTCAAAGGTCTGGGATCTATTCTGAAAAGAAGACGGATTGAAGCACTTCTAAATAAAGATAAGGCGGACATAATATTTCTACAAGAAACACATCAATCAAAAGAGGGAGTAAACGAACTTAAACTAAGATGGTCTATGATATACGAGAAAGCATATGGTTCCACCAAGTCAAGAGGTGTGGCAATTATTATTTCTAAAAAATGTGGTTTTATTGTGAGTAAGGTTAAAAAGGATACTAGGGGGAGATATATAATGGTATATGGGGCATTAGGAGGGGAAGAATATATATTAGTTAATGTATATGCCCCAAATGTAAATCAAGCAGAATTTTACCAAGAAGTATTAAAGGAAATGGGTTCAAAACAAAATGAGTTAGTTATTATAGCTGGTGATTTCAACATGGTGATGGACAAAAAGATAGATAGATCTAATCCCACGGTAGAAGAGAGGAAAAATAATATAACGGCATTAAATACAGTAATTAACAAAGAGGGAATGGTAGATGTATGGAGGGGTGTAAAAGGAGATGAAAGAAGTTATACATATTATTCAACTGTTACAAAGAATTTTTCTAGGATAGACTATATATTTGTTTCTAAAAATTTGATTTCAAGAGTAATGAACACGGAAATTGGTATTATTAAAGTGTCGGATCATGCAATACATAATATGGATGTTAAGATAAATAAGGATTATAAAGAAGCTAAAAGATGGAGGCTGAGCGGTAATATTTTTCAGTACAAACATATAAGAGACAAGATAGAGAAGGAATTAAGAGAGATTTGGGAGATTAATGATACAGGAGTTTGTAGCGATGCAGTAGTTTGGGACACAATGAAAGCTGTTATGAGGGGCATTAGTATAAGAGAAGCATAGATTTCATAGATTTCATAGATCATAGAGTTGGAAGGAGCCTACAAGGCTATCGAGTCCAACCCCCTGCTCAATGCAGGAAACTAGAGGAGAGGTCTCCCATCCAAGTAATAACCAGGCTTGACCCTGCTTAGCTTTCCACGCTCAGACACATGTATATTAAGGAAACAACAGGAGGTATTTAATAAAAAGCTTGAAGAGGAGATAAAGGAGTTAGAAGCTAAATTTTTAAAGGAAAGGGGAAAGCAGATTTATGCAGAACTACAAACTAAGAGGAAAGAGTTAGAAAACAAGGATATTGAAAGGACACAGAGAAATTTGATTTATATGAAAAGAGCTTACTTTGAAAATAGTAACAAGAATTCTAAAATGTTAGCTAGATCCACACACAAAAAACAGGGAAAAAATATAGTTGGAATAATAAAGGATAAAAAAGGGAAAGGGCATAATTTGATGAAGGAAAAATTAAAAAAATTTCAAGAATTTTATTCAGAATTATATAAAGCAGGAATAGGTGAGGAAGATAGGATTAAAGAATATATTGAAAAACGTATGAAAATGAGAATACAAGAAGAAGATAGAGAGACGATGGAGCAACCATTCTCAGAGTTGGAGATAGATTTTGCTATAAATAAATTAAAAGAGGGCAAGACCCCAGGAGTAGATGGATTAGGGGTGGAATATTACAAGGTTTTTAAACATATGTTAATCCCAAGGTTGAAGTCATTATATAATAATATAATGGAAGGGGGAGAAATTCCCCCCTCATGGAAACAATCTATGATTATAGTAATTCCAAAACCAGGAAAGGATTTAACAGAACCAGATTCATATAGACCCATTTCGTTAATAAATCAAGATGCAAAATTATTTACTGCAATACTAGCGAGACGAATGAATAGGTTTATGAGTAAATATGTAGGGATGGACCAATGTGGATTTATTGCAGGTCGACAAATGGCCGGCTTAACTAGAAGAGTATTAAATATAATATATAGTATAAAGAAAAATAATGTTAAAGCGGGTGTATTAGCATTAGATATTTTCAAGGCTTTTGATTGCGTGGAATGGCCTATGTTAAAAATGATAATAAAAAATATGGGGTTTGGAGCAAGATTTAAAGGAGTAATTAATCAATTATATGCCCATAATATTACAAATGTAGTGGTAAATGATGGTATTACGGAACAAATTTCCTTAGACCGAGAAACTAGACAAGGATGTCCCCTTTCCCCTATTTTGTTTGCATCAGTGATGGAAATACTAGCAAATGTAGTAAGAGAAGATAGAAATATAGGGATGGGGGTTGGAGATCAAATTAAAATAAATTTATTTGCAGATGATACTTTATTAACAATTAAAAATCCAATTGAAACAATGGATAGGTTGGAGAACCACTTGAAAGAATTTGGAGAAATAACTGGGCTACAGATGAATTGGGGTAAAGCCAAGATTTTACTGTTTAATTATAGTAAAAAAGAGGAGAGTGAAATGTTAAAGAAAAAATATAACATTAAAATTACAAATGTAATTAAATATTTAGGAATAGAAATTACACAAGATATTGATAAAGTAGGAGAACAAAACTTTAGAAAGTTAAAGATAGAGGTTAAAAATAAAATAGAGGAGTATAAAAAAATTGGACTTTCTTGGTTTGGTAGAATAGCGTTGGTAAAAATGAAGATATTGCCTAAAATAAACTTTTTGTTTAGGATGTTACCAGTAAAGATTACAGAAAAAGAAATTAAAGATTGGCAATCAATTATTAATGAATATTGTAATGGAAGGAAAAGATCAAGGATTAATAAATATAGTTGGTATAAAGCGCAAAAAATAGGTGGTTTAGGTCTTCGTCTTCCTAATATAAAGTGGTATTATTTAGCCAACCAAGTAAGGCATATTTTGGACATTATAGCAGGGAAAGACAAAATGTGGTTGGAATTAGAATCACGAGAATTAGGAAACATGATGGTGAATATATTATTTAAGAAAAATATGAATAATATTATAAAAGGACTAGAAAATCCCTTTTTGAGGAGTATGTTAGAGAGTTGGAATAGCACGAGGAAAATTTTTACACCAGAGGTATCCCCGTTAACTCCAGTAGTGGTCATGGAGGACTTTCCAGAAAATGTAAGACATCTAGAAGCTATATTAAGGAGAAAAAAGGTGATTAAATTAATGGATTGGGTGGAAAAATTGAAGACTAGAGAACATATAATAGAAACAGTAGGAAGAGAGAGAATATCATGGTTAAATTTAATGCAATTGGAACTGTGGTTAAAGAAGTGGAGGACAAGAATGGACAGCGAAAGAGAACTAACCAATTTTGAAAAGATAGTTTTGACTAGAGAAGCTATAGAAGGTAATGTTTCAACAAGAGGCACAACAAAGGCTTTATATACGATGTTACAAAAAGAAGAAGAGCATAAAGATTCTCTTAAAGTGTTATGGGATAATGAATTTGATGAGGAAATATCGAAACAAAGTTGGAAAAATATTTGGGATAGACGTATTGTAAGAGTTATGTCAACTAGGATAAAAGAGAACTTTTATAAAGTGGTATGGAGATGGTATTTAACTCCAGTAAGATTAAATCGGTTAGATAAAAATTGCTCCGCATTGTGTTGGCGAGGATGTAATGTAAAAGGTACGTATGCCCACATGTGGTGGAGCTGTAAAAATGTTCTGGAATTTTGGCAGAAAGTATTTGCAGAAATATCAGAAATAATTGGAATGGAATTAGAAGTCTGCCCAAAATTAGCATTGTTAACAATTACAGAAAAGTTAGTTTGTTTAAAAAATACAAAATAATTGATTGTGAATTTGTTAACAGCAGCAAAATTAATGATAGCTAGGAATTGGAAGGTTCAACATGTGTTTTCAATTAATGAATGGTATACAGAGGTATGGGATATCGCGTTAAATGATAAATTAACTTGTAATATTAAGTGTCAAAAAGGACAATTGGAGAAAGACACCTTTGTGAACATTTGGGGCAAATTTTTGGATTATGTGTTGGTAAAGGGGAGGGGGAACAAACCTTGTCAAGATTTGTTATATTTTTGGAATATAGAATAATATCTTGTATATATACAAAAAAAAAAAAAAAATTGGGGTGAGAAATATAACTTGGTCCCAAGAGGTGGGGGGGGGTGTGCACAATGTTTATGTTGTGTTTTTTGTTGTTGTATTCATTAGTAGTTGTAAGATGTGAGAAAAATTAAAAATTTAAATTAAAAAAAAAAATGTTCACATGAACCACAGCCGGGACAGCAGGGATATGATTGTGTAATCCCTGGGGGGGGGGAAGGCAGGGATTTCATTGTTGCATAGTCCCAGGGGGGAGGGGAAGCAGGGATTTGATTGTGTGGTCCCGGGGGGGGGGGGAACACATCTCATTGTGTGGTCCTGGGGGGGAGGGGACACGGATTTCATTGTTGCATAGTCCCGGGGGGGGGAAAGTAGGGATTTCATTGTGTAGTACTGGGGGGGGCACAGGAAATTCATTGTTGTGCAATCCCGAGGGAGGGGGGAAGCAGGGATTTCATTGTCTGGTCCCAGGGGGGGGATTCATTGTTGCATAGTCCCAGGCGGGAGGGGAAGCAGGGATTTGATTGGGTAGTCCCTGGGGGGGACACAGGGATTTCATTGTTGCATAGTCCCGGGGGGGGAGCAGGGATTTCATTGTGTAGTACCGGGGGGGCACAGGGAATTCATTGTTGTGCAGTCCTGGGGGAGGGGCGAAGCAGGGATTTGATTGCAATGCATAGTCCCGGAGGGGGGGGGGGAAACAGGGAATTCATTGTTGCATAGACCCGGGGAGAGGGGAAGCTGGAATTTCATTGTGTAGTCATGGGGGGAAGCAGGGATTTCATTGTGCAGTCCTGGGGGGACACACACAGGGATTTCACAGCAGACAGCTACCTTAAGGAATTTCGAACAAAGAGTGCCTATAGGAAAAGGGCGACCCGTGCAACGCCAGGTAAAAAAAAGCTAGTGCCCTATATATTTCAAATGGCGAGCTCTGAATTTGAAGCATTATTATCAGTATTAATGCACTCAAGTGGCATACAATGGGTTCCCCCCCTTCCATTTTATCCTTACAACCACCCTGTGAGGTAGGTTAGGCTGAGAGAGCATGATTTGCCCAAGATAACTTCAGACAGCTTAATGGCTGAGAAACAAACTGAACCCTCGTTTCCGATCCAAGTTCGGCAATGGTACGGGGGAGCATTCAGACATAGATCATAGGATCATAGTCTAGAGTTGGAAGGGGCCTACAAGGCCATCGAGTCCAACCCCCTGCTCAATGCATGATTGGCTATGCACTGGAAATGAGGACTGCCTCCAAATTTTACCTGAAGTAAAAGCCCTGGGAAAGTTCCCCAGCATCTCTTGTTGAGAAACTCTTCCCAGGCTCCTTCTGTTTAGGATTGTTAAAAGAGGTATTTCTTTAAAAAAAAAAAACAAAAAAAAACACCTTCTGAAAGTACTGGCTGTAGAGTTCTTTCAAGATGCATGACTTTGTAACTGGTTTATGTCAGGCCCAGCAGGCCACAGCATATCATGGGTCCAGAATCTGCTGCAAGGACTGTTACCCAGGACTTATTTAACAATCTTGACTCTTTTGTTTCAGTAAACAGATCTACCAGATAATTTGCAAAAACATATGGTCAAAATGATGTTTTAAAAGAAGAAGGGGGGGGGATCATCTTAAAATTGAAAATGAGCACTGACAGGGAATATTCAGAAGCATTTAGCCACCCCCATTAATAAGTGTTGGCCAAATTGCAATTGAGTGATTTGATTTCATTGTCGTGTTGTTGCTTTTTAAGCTGGGGGAGGAGGGAGAACGGACCATTCATTTAGAAGGGAAAACACATGAACTGCTGCATGTTCCTTTGAAACAAATAAGGGGTGGGGGAGATGAAATCAGACTGGAGGTCTTTCAACCTTGACAGTTCCCTTGTGAAAAGACTACAACCCTTTGACTGAAACTGACAAAATCAAGGGATAAAGACTGACACTCAGCTTTTTAACTATTGCCATTTGGGTAAACGCTGCATGGTGAAGTGGGTTTTTTAAAGCCTGGGGATGGGGGAGAAATTCATTCCGTTTGGTTTGCATTTCAATGTGAACTTACCTAATCACTTTTGAACCAATACCCAAACCAGTGTCAGCTCTAGGTTTTGGAGCCCGCCCCCCCTGGACAAGATACCCTCAGTGGGCCCATTCATTGATGAGTCTACTTCCCATCACCATTGTCATTAGCTGCTATTTTGCGCCTCATCCTCTTTCTTCCCATCATTGCTACCATTTGCTTGGTTTATAGGCAGAGAGCCAATGAGCAAGCAGGCAGTGGCATCTGCTGCTTCTCCTTCTCACCACCACCGTTGTCTGGGTGTGGGCCATGGCCGTCCATGCCTACCCTTGATGCTGAGCCCGGCAAAAACTGAAACACAGTTATCCATCAAATTTACACTTTTTCCAAATTTTGCAAGCAAGTTTTCTGGTCAAAAATATGTACAAAAAGGTGTGTATTAGGTGGACATGCACACAAAAATGTATATATTAGTGAAAACAGCACTAAAAAATGCATTATATTTGGAAAAGTGCTTGCCCAAAATGTGTAAATTAGACAAAAGTTTGTACAAAAGTGCATGCATTAGGAGAAATGTGCACAAAAAAATGCATATTAATGTTCATGAATTTTTTTTTTTTTTAAATATATCTTGAAGTTGAGGACAAACTGAATGTCAGATTGGAAATTGAGAGAAACTGAAACTGATCGATCCATCCATCCCTACCGTACATTTTACAATGAAAAACTATGGGGGTGGGGTGGGGGGGAGAAGAGAAATCTGCAGCATTGGGCAGGACAATCCTATGGGTTGGTGAAAAAATGCCAGGACTTGCACCACCAGTATCATGTAGTAGCTAACTCAAAAGCAGGAAAAGAACATCCCAAGAGAAGGGCCAGAGACAGCCTGCCCAGTTGGAAGACATTGCGTGAAGGTGCCCTGAGTGCCTTTAGGTAGTAGCATTCAGTCAACTCTCCCCCTGCCCATGTATCCTGCTACAGAACAAGAAAGTGTTGTGGGAGGTGGGGTGACAATGAAAAGGCCAGAGGGGAGCATGCTCAGTTGGACACCAGTGACTGAAGGTATCCTGAGCACCTTCAGGCAGAAGAATCCAATCAAAATCCCCCGTCCCTGCCAATCCTGCTCCAGAACTGAGAACTGTTTCAAAAGCTGTGGAGGTGAGAGGATGGGGGGCGGTGTCAATATGCAGCTACCAGGATGATCCCAGAGCACCTCTGCAGCTTCAGATGTGGAAGGAAGCCTGGCTGGTTGTCACACTCACAAAGCATAGGAAGCAGAACTGTTGAAGCCTGACTATATACCGCATCAGACTAAAGGGGCACCATGGGATTGCAATCCAAATGGGCCCATCTCCAGCAGAGATCACCATACAGGGAGCAGGAAGAGGACCAAGCACAGACAAGCAATTCCCCTTTGGCTGTGTCGCCAGAAATATTGTACTGACGTCTGAGGCACTCTGATGCTGGCAGGTTTACAAATGGCAAACACTGAACTGAAGAACACAACATTATGATACAGTGTGACAGCAAAGAGCTGGGCTAATCGCCCCAATAACCATCTGATTGCTTTTGCTGTCAAAATTATCTCATTGAATCACAAACAGACTCTAGACTCTCTACCCCCCCATCTCTCTCTCTCTCTCTCTCTCTCTCTCACACACACACACACACACACACACACACTTTTACTAATATGCAAAATGAAGCAGAAGCAGCTAGGAAAGGGCCCAATTTCCGTTGCTAGTCTTGAGCGTATTGGTTATCCATGGCATCTGGAAAATTGCTAATGTGAGCTGGGAAACTGTTTACAAGACCAGGCTTAAGCACTAGTGAATATTTATGGGCAGCCTCAACTCTGTAATGGGAGAGCCATTCAGTTATACAACAAAATAAATGGAGAAGTGTCTCAAAATCCAGAGAAAGCCATTCAGAGCAATTAAAAAAAAAACAAAAACTTGCTTTGCCTTTCAGGCAATCTTTTTCAGCTTGCAGCAGGTGCAGCAGCATTTATTAGCAATAGTGACATGCCCCCAAATGTCGGGAAGAGCTATGGGAAACATGGCCATATAAACACTGGGCTGCAGCTAGGTGGGTGGGCGTGTGCCAGCCGCTACTCCACTGCCCTGTTCCAAGCTGAGCAACCCAGGATGCCCCCTACTTAATGTTAGGAGCACCACCCCCTTCAAGTCTATTTCCCATAGCCCCCTTTCCTCATGCCCCTTCTGGCTCCATCCCTGACTCATTCCTTATTCCTGCTTCTCCTAAGCCACCTGTTTTGCCTTTTTTCTTTTTTTTTTTACCTTTTCCAATTTGCTTTCTTCTGTGTACTGGGCTTTCTATACAGTATGAAGTGTTTAAATCTCCCCTCCTCGTGGTATGCTAACAATTGCATAACTGTTGATCACTTGCTAAACTTCGGGATTGCCAACATTGCTCATCTCTAAAAATACAAATAGGAGTGAACAGAGTGACAGGATTGGTGTACTCCATGGCTGGAGAACTAGTTTGGGGTGGGGGTGGGGGTGGGAGTGCAAATCCATGGGACATCAGTGGCCATGACCATGCCTGGTGCCTGTGACATTATCCAACCCTTGCTCACTTTGCCATTCTCCATGCTGAGGGAGTCACAGGGTTCTGTGCCTATCTCAGCACAGAGAAAGGGCCTTGGCTAATGCTGGGAGGAGGAGCCACTCTTCCACCAGCTGAGTCTCTGGCTTCATGTCTCATCCCTATGGGGAACGGGGTGTACGCTGGCTCAGCTTGTCTGAGTGTGGAAAGCTAAGCAGGGTTATTACTTGGATGGGAGACCCCTCTAGTTTCCTGCATTGAGCAGGGGGCTGGACTCGATAGCCTCGTAGGCTCCTTCCAACTCTATGAATCTATGAAATCTGGTTGGAGCTGGGAAAAGTGGCCGCTCCTCACAGCTCTGGCCAAGCCCCAGGCTTACCCTGCCCCACTCTGTCTCCCATTGCAAATGATGCTGGGCAGGCAAAGCACTTAGTGCGCCACTGCCCTTCCTGATTTGGAGTGGTGCAGCACACTATGTAAGGGGATCCCCTTGTTGTCTCCAATCTGTAACATAAGCTGTGAGATAACAAGGGGATTCTTCTCCCTGCCTGCTCCCCAAACCTCCTAGCCTCTAGGCCAGGGGGCAGGGCTTGGGGAGGGGGGGGAGCTTGGGGAGGAGAGTGATTTTGGTCTACAGAGGGATCCCACAGGAATAGAGGTAGCTACCTCACACTGAGTCAGACCGCTGGTCCATCTAGCTCAGTATTGTTGAAACTGACTGGCAGCGGCTCTCCAGGATTTGAGGCAGGAGTTTTTCCAGCCCTACCTGGAGAAGCCGGGGATTGAACCTGGGACTTTCTGCATGCAAAACAGGTGCTCTGCCACTGAGCCACAAACCTTCATGGGCTGGCTGGGGAACCTCCACAAGGCAGATTAGGCCCACGGGCTGGAGGTTCCCCACCACTGGTTTAATGGCTCCTGATGTCATAAAGACATTCAATTCTGCACACAGCAAAGCATTGCTGGTGGACTTCCTTCCTGCACTGAAGGATGGCCAATAAGATGGGCTAAATCTTAATGGGCACATTTTAGTGTCAACCCCAAACTCCTTTTCCTCCACCCATGCTTCTTGCAGTATTCCTCTCTTAGTCTCCCTGCTTTGAAGTCAAGACCAGCTCCCAGGGTGGGCTCTAGGGTTCATGGGGGTCCTGGGTGGGGATTACCAACATCAGGTGGTTCAGAAACATCATCTTTGTTTCCAAAAATGCCCCTTAAGTTTGGAGTCCTTCTGGAGCACTGTGGTGATAATTTTTTTTTTGCCACCACTACAATATCATGGCGGCCACCAGTGAAGGCCGCCATGTTTTGAGGGCAGTGGCCACCCGCTCACCCAGTGATCTGGATTGACTGAGCTGGATTGAATAAAGTTCTGGTGCAGTGTTGAAAATGAAGACAATGGCTGCAAGCTGCCCACAAGACTAGTTGTTGTTGTTGTTGTTTTAAAAAGATGGGCCAGTGTCAGTGGGGCCCCCTGTTGGGGCCCTGACAGCAGCCCAGGGATACCACCCACTGGCATGTTCAAAGTGCCCCCCTCATCCTCCCACCTTTGGTATCACCCTTCTGGTATGTTAAAGCAGTGATCTTTCAACAATCACAAAAACAAATATTGGAACTTTGGATTGAATCTATCAGTCCAGGCCCAGACCGGTTCCACCTGAGTCTCTATCTTGTGCTGGCATCAGAATGGCAATGCTACCAAGTACCATTCAGTGAGCCGTGCAGTTTAGAGAACAAGCCATTCCTGGTATTGGTCAGCAGACCTATTCGGTTGTCAAGATCTTGTTTAGTGGGAAAATGCACATGCTTCTAATCCCCAGCTGTGAAGAATCATTTTCTGGGGATCTGATTATGAAGGGCATTTGATTGTCCCTCCCACCACCGCCCCATGTCATTTTTGCTTCAGGTTGTGAATATGGTTGTTTCTACCATTTCCTTCTTACAATTAGTACCACTCTAGAAAGTCACTTAAAATTCTGCAGATGGATCTCCCCTGCTGAATATTCACATTCTTTGTACCTGTTACAATTCACATAGGATATTCTGGGAAGGGATGAGAAGTACTGGCAAGATAAAAAGGTGATTGGGGAATAATTATGGATTCATTTGTTTGTTTTTAGGATTGAAAGTATGTGCAAAATAAGACAAGTATAACTATAGCATGTCCGTTAGTGGAAAGGGGCTTTTGTTTGTTTGTTTATTTTTAATACCAGAAGTTATATTTAAATGAAAGAGTTAATAAATACTGCCAAAGGAATGGAATGGAATATATATATATATATATATATATATATATATATGCACAAGACAAAGGATGGGAGAAAAAAATAGGGATGTGCACGGAGCTCGATTGGGGGGTGGAAGTCCAGCGAACTCGCCGGGCTCGGACCCGCCCCCCAACTCCGCTCGCCCTACCTTTTCCCTGGCTTGACTAGCATTCTCGCGAGCCAAGCCAGGGAAAGTGACTTCCAGTTTTCAGTGCTACATTGTTTATGTAGAAAATGGTGTAAGATACATTAAAAACGGCCACAATTTGTGTAATTTCTGCAAATTGTGGCCATTTTTAATGTATTTTACACTATTTTCTACGTAAACAATGTAGAGACCAGGACCCGGTAGTCCGGCGAGTGCCTCAGCTGGCATTTGGCTCAGCTCGCGCAGCGGGAGTGCTCGGCTTGCGCGACAAGAGTGCTCGGCTCGCGCACCACGAGTCGAGTGGGTTGCCCACCCCTAAATGATTAATGTTACAAAATATTACAATTTCGGGCAAGGCTTTTCCAAAAAGCTCCAGATGAAGACAGAAAAGGATGGCATTGGAATCTTATTTGGCATCACTTTAAACTGGGGCTAAGCTGAAGTATCAGCCAGCCAGAAGAAATTCAGGGGGAGACATTGGGGATTTGTAGGATGCAAAATCACCCCACTGAAAACACCAATAAGGCCCATTTACCTTGAAATATATTTCTTCTGTGCCTCTTCTAGGGTCACAATGATCAGTGCCATTTTGCTGGAGACCTGGAGAGTCTTTCAGTCGTGCTGGCCACGGATGGACAACTTGTCGCCCTCCAGTTGTTGGACTCCAATTGACATCATCCCTGACCATGGGTCATGCTGGCTGGGGCTCATGGGAGTTGTAGTCCAACAGCATCTGGAGGGCCACATATTCCCCACCCCTGGCATTGGCAATGTGAGGATGCTTTCCTGTCTTCTGGTGCCCTGCTTTGCAGCGCAACATGGTAAGATGGGGAAGCACCCCCTACATTGCCTAAGCAACCACGCGCCTCTCCCAGTTTTCCAGCAAAGAATAACATGGCAGTGGTCCTAATGGCGGTGAAGTGCCATAGAAGAAATACATTTCAAAGTAAATTTATTTGGATGGCCGGAGGCAGTTCAGAAAGGCAGCCCAATGGGCAAACTGTGTGCCCTACCTAATGCATCAGCTAAAGTGGGTCAGCAGTTTTGCAGCCTGTAATCAAGGCGGTAAAGTGAGCTATGTTAGGCTGCAATAATAGACCCTCTTCCCTGGAAGTAAGCCCCATTGGACTCAATGGGACTGACTTCCAATTCCAAATAGACATGTCTAGGATTGCACAGTTATTGTGATACCGGTTTCAGCAAACTGCAAACCTCTTCTCTAAAATGGTTCCTCCTGCTCTGGGCAGCTCATTAGTCTAGGATCAGCTGCCCGCAGCCTGGCCTAATTCAGAATGTTACCTGAAGGGACATGGGAGCTGCTGCGGCCCTGCCAATCACATGTCTGTCACTCCAATCGAATTTAGAGGAAGCTGATCATATTATAGGCCAAGTGGACAACATGGTGGTTACTGCCATAATAGTATCAGCCTACCCTGGGCACTGGTGGCCAGGGGGCAGGGCTTGGGAAGTGATGGCACTAGTGATAGCACAGCACAATAGCAGCAGCAGAGTTCTCCCAACAAACACACGCACACATAGGCTTGTTTCTAAAATAGATGCTTTTAAACAGTAACATATGATTTCTCAGGTACTATAAGCTTCATGGTTACAGACTTTGTGTGCTCAGTTTCTTAAATGTTACTTATTCTGTGAGGAAAGGAAAACACAGGTCAAGTCCCCTTGCTTAAACCCTAGCAAACATCAGTTAAGTCAGTTAACTGTAGAGGACCAGTCTAACTGTCAGAGCGAGAGAATGGCATTTCTAACCTGTTGCTAAGCAATGCCCAGCATTCCCTCCCCTGATACCACTAAGTGGTTTGCTCCACTGAACCCTGCCCACTGACTTCTCAGAGAAGCTTGGTCTCTGCCTTTGCCCTTTAACTAGACCAGGGGTCTTCAAACTTTTTAAACAGGGGGCCGGTTCATTGTCCCTCAGACTATTGGGGGCCCGGACTATAGCCCCCCTGCCGCCAAAGCCCCCCTGCCCCCCCAGGATCCCCCCCATCGCTGCCAGACCCACCGCACCACAACCACCCACCACCGCCGTACTTGCACCCGCCGCCGCCAAAGCCCCGCCGCGCCGTCGCCCCCTGCAGCCAAAGCCCCCCCAGGACCCCCGCTGCCACCGCCAGACCCACCCCCCCTGCCGTACCTGCACCCGCCGCCGCTGCTGAAGCCCTGCCGCCGCCATCCCCGCTGAAGCCCCGCCGCCGCCATTGCTGCCGCCGAAGCCCCGCCCCCACCGCCAAAGTCTCGCCACCGTCGTCGCTGCCGCCGCCCCCGCCCCACTGCCACCACCACCGCCGGAGCCGCGTCATTCTGCTGCGCTCCATCGCGCTGTACTCCCGCGCTCTGTTCAAAAACAGAGCGCGGGGGTCCAGCGCAATGGAGCAGGGTCCCGCGCGTCACTTCCACTGCGCCGGAAGTGACGCGACAGGGCCAGCATGGGCGGCGCAGCTCGCGCAGCTGGCTCTCTGGGGAGAGCAAAGAAAATGGCAAGCCCGTTCAGGCGGCTGAGAGCCCGGGCGGGCCCAGTTCGGGCCTACGGAGCCGGGCCAGATGGAAGGGCACGCTGGGCCGGATTCGGCCCGCAGGCCATAGTTTGAAGACTCCTGAACTAGACTATTACAGTCTATCTTAACCCTTTACCGGGCAGTCAACTTAAAAAACCCTCCCTACAGAGTTGACATCTTCTCATCGCATATTCCATCAATTGGCCCTGCCTGATTCAAACATTACTGGTAATAACATGAGGACAGCTATCCCACAGCATTCCTATACCACTGCCATTAATACATCAGCTGCTTTTCCCATCATAAGGTTGCAGGAAATTGTTTGCACTTACAAAGACACATCTGTGGGGTGGGGGTGTGTGGCTTGGGGCGGGAAATTTAGAACAGAAAACTCACCAGCTGCGAAAGAGTTAAGCACTTCCTCTGTAGCTTCACCACTCAAAATTACAGCCTCCCAAAGCTGTTTTTCTGAACAACAAAAACATCCATCAGATTTGCATGTAATGTGTATGTACGTTTGCCCCTTACTTGGAAGTAAATAAATTTAAGATATTTTTTTTTTAATTAATGGTTGTAAAGTCAGTAGAATAATTATCTAAGGTGATGATCTAAACAATTTGAAACTCTCAATTAAAAGCTGTGGATGTTGCTGTTGTTTTTAAAGGTGTTTTTTAAAAAAATAAAAATAAACCACAGAACACATACAAATCACTATTTGCAATTGCACCATAAAGAGCAGTTACCAGAGGAGAACAGTACCTGTCAATCAATGCAAACACAAGCACCCACTGCAACCTCCTGCAAAATTCCCTCGTTGAAAGCTGCCAACATTCTGAGGCCAGGTGTCAACAAGAGATCACTGGCGCTGGAGTGAACTTCAGTTTCATCCTGGGGAAATGGATGGAAGGGAAACTTTCCCCTAATGCAGGCCTGCTTCTGAAGGAAAATTCTAGTCAGTGCTGACTGGCTGGAGCATACAATTAATGTGACAATGGATCATAGGAGCACAGATGTGCCCAACTCTCCTTTATTTCCCCCCAGAAACTTGCTGATGGGGCCCTGGAAGGGCTGAGCTGTGTGCTTAGGATAACCATAAGAACATAAGAAGAGCCCTGCTGGATCAGACCAAGGGTCCACCTAGTCCAGCATTCTGCTCACACAGTGGCCAACCAGCTGCCCACAGGATCCCACAAGCAGGACATGAGTGCAACAGCACCTTCCTGCCCATGTTCCCCTGCAACTGGAGTACATAGGCATACTGCCTCTGATACTGAAGGGAGCATATAGCCATCAGGACTAGTAGCCACTGATAGCCTTCTCCTCCATGAATTTGTCCAGTCCCCTTTTAAAGCCATCCAGATCGGTGGCCAAGGAAGAGGCGATGGGGCTCCTGTCGTTTCAATAGATGTATAACAACAGAGGACATCTCAGCAGCTACAGCTTGTCATGCAGGAGAATTGAAATTCTCTCTTTTGCACAGATATTGACTGCCTGCTTCATTGTGCGTATGCGTATATATCTATATCTCTCTATACCTATATCAGTATCCATATAAAACCTGTTCAGGTGTTCACCGAGGGCCACAAGTCGTCCACCTCTGAGCTAGCCCAACACTGTTCACTCTGACTGGCAGCAGGGTCTCAGGTGGAGAGGGGTTTCTCCCATTCATTCCATCATTTGCTTCCAGGGACTGAAGCACCTGAGACCTTCTGCACGCAAAGCATGTGCTTTGCCACTAAGCCAGTGTTCTCCAACCTTGGGTCCCCAGATGTTTTTGGCCTACAACTCCCAGCATGCCCCAGCGTAGCGTAGCTCCACTACTACTGCTGGCTGGGGCATGCTGGGAATTGTAGGCCAAAAACATCTGGGGACCAAGGTTGGAGAACATTGCACTAAGCTATAATCTCTCCAATTGCTTTTGTAAAGTACTATGCGAACCATCATCATCAATAATAATATTAATAACAACAATAACAAGATCAACATAACAGCAGCAGAAGATGAAACTGTTTAGTGTCACGCCACCACACACACCTCACTGCAGTCAACAAGCACCTAGTATCTACCTGGTGGCAGAACATTTAAAGTCACAAAAAAGCAATTTACAGTTGAAACCTACAGCTTGCAGCCTAGTTTCAGATGTGTCATGACAGAAAGGTGGATTATGTGTGAGCATTTGTTGTGCCTCGAGTATTTATTATTCTTCCTCCTTTCCCACTTCACTCTTTTTCTTCACTTCCTAGTTTCACTGCTGGGAGTTAGCTGAAATACTCGACAAGATGAAACTTTCGCAAAAGATCACATTACAGACTTACTAATCAAAACACTTGTAAACACCGTGTCAGGAAGACTTTCCCAAAAGGAAGCGGGTTTTAGTAAAGATGTACAATTCTTATATCACAAGTAGAACAAAAGATTCTGTGTATACGGAATAGTTTAGAGGACTGAGAATGGGTTGAAGAAAGAGTCTCCGTTTTGTCCAGTCTTCTTTGCCCAAAGCAGTTATGCTATATTTTCAGCCATCAGCTTCTCACCAGGATTCTCAGAACTCCATGTCAAAGCTTGGTTCACCTTGCTTCTGTTCTCGTTTGTGACCTGTTTTTCATTTTGTTTAAATGGGGGAAGCGTGCATTTCACCCTCCTCCCTTTCACTAAAGTGTGAAAATATGTTTGTTTTGTTTTAAAAATGCACATTTTAAAGTGCACTTTTTTTTTTTTTTTAAAAATGCATTTTCCAAAACTCATCACAAGTTCAGAAATGCGCAAGCTTTTTCAGAAAAAAAATGTCCTTGCATTCACATTCGTGTTTGGGGGTGTGAACGGGGCAAATTCTGATTATTTGTGAACAGAGACAAAATTCTCGTACATCCAGTGTGGCGTAGTGGTGAGAGTGTTGGACTGGGACTCGGGAGATCCGGGTTCTAGTCCCCGCTCGGCCATGAAACTCACTGGGTGACTTTGGGCCAGTCACTGACTCTCAGCCTAACCTACCTCCCAGGGTTGTTGTGAGGATAAAATGGAGAGGAGGATTATGTAAGCCGCCTTGGGTTCCTTGCAGGAAAAAAGGCGGGGTATAAATATAATAAATAAATAAATAAATAAATAAATAAAAATCCCTACGAGGGCCAAAAATACAAAAAAATCCCAGCATATTTTAGCATGAAGTTCTTACTGCCAGGAGCTAAGCCTTTTGAGGGGCATATAAACTGTTTAGAATGGGAAGACAATGGCACCAAAGCCCGGGAACCTCCAAATGATCAGTGGTTAGAAGAAAGGGGGTGGAGCCAGGGGAAGGGGTGGAGCTTTCTGGGGAAGCCCAGATGTCCAATTGGGACCCCAGGCGAGTTAGATTTGGTCCCCAGGCCTGAGGTTCCCACTCATCAGATATGGAAACTCCTCAGGCTGGCTCCTTTTTGTAGTCAGGCAGCTTAATACAACAAGCCTCCAAATATTATTTCACACAACACATAATCAATTCGCCTATAGCATTTAATCAATCCATCCATCAATCATATTTTTAAGCATCCCAATAATAAGTGTTCTATGGGCAGATTAAAGAAAGCTAAAATAATAATTAATACAATACAGTACAATACAATACAATACAAAACAATGAACAGCACAGGAAGAAATATTTTAAAAGCCATAAAATGTAAAACCTAAATTGCCTGGGAGAAAAGAGGAATTCATTGCCACAAGGTATAACAATTGTCACTAGCTCCAGTAGAATTCGCAAACATAAGGTATGGTTAGAAGGGGTAACTTCTGTTCTCCTCATTTGGATAAGACTTTCATTTTCTGAAGGAATCTTTCTTGCCTCTCTAATAAGCAGTAGACACTGCAGGTTAACCATTCTGGCATCCCCTTGGACTAGGTAGCATGCACCTTTCCTGACCTGCAGTATATATTCTATTTCTAGCTGAGTTTCTATTACTGCAGGTTTTAGTAGCCCCTAAACTTTCTGGGATGATTTGACCAGCTTGACTTTCCCTATGAATTTCTCTTTTACCAGTCTCGTCCTTGATGAGGTTTCCTCTTTTGAAGTCAAATGTGTTTGAGTTTGGATTTCTTTGCCATTTGACCACTTACATACAGTATGTGTTAAATTTGGTAGCGCTGCTTCCTATCTCTGTTCAACAACGCCTATGCCTCAAGCCAGGTCCTGGGTGACACTTACCCTTATGTCCATGGTCACCTTTCCCAGATCAATTCCACGGACCATGACCAAACGTTGTAGGGAACAGTAATTTAGGGTGCAATCCTATTGATTGTGTGCCCTTGATGCTCGTAAGCTCCTGAACTCGGAGGATTACAAGCATCCAATGCAGAGTGAGAGGAGTAGCAGAGGTGATCTCTGCCTCCCTGCTCCTCCCACTCTGCATTTTAGCTAGACAGCTATTTTTGGCCATCTAGCTGAGGTGCTTCGGAGGGGGAGGGAAGGAGGCTGAAGTGCCATCAGGATAGCTCATATCGTGGTCGTCCCAGTCTCCTCCCCTTCCCGCTCCCCTCCCCTATCTGCCCCCTTTACCCCCTTTCTGAGGTCACTTTTCCGACCTTGGAGAGGCAGTTGGCATGGTTCTTTCTGTGTCAGCTGTGAGGGGGGCAGGGATGGGGACTCGGACTCGAGGACTCGACTCGTGAGTCGGACTGAGTCCCCCCTCTGACTCGACTCGGACTCGAGTCCCAATATTTTTAATGGGACTCGAGACTCGACTCGGGACTTGAGACCAAGGACTCGTCAACATCCCTGGGCTGTTGACGAGTCTTCTGGCTGTGCCAGAAGGAGCGCGATCACCGGTGAAGAGCGCATGGAAGCGAGGCGTGCCGCTGCTCGGCCACTATGGACAGCTACCAGGAGCGCAGCCCCAACGATGTGTTGAGATTTATTTTGATTTATGTGTTGTTGTGGGGGGTTTGGGTTAGGGTCAGACATTTTGGGTTTGGCTGCCTCTGCCTGCCTGTTTGAGGTTCCCAGCCTCCTCTGCCTGCCTGGTCTCTTCTTGACCTGTTCAACAGTTGAATTGTCCAAGACAAAGGCCTCTGCCTGCCTGCTTTGGGGTTCCCTGCCTCCTCTGCCTGCCTGGTTATTTTGGGTTTGTCTGCCTGGTCTGTTCTTGTCAAAATCAGTTGCAGAGTTTTGAAATAAAAAGGCACACTTGTGCCTAGAATTTATTTAAGCCACACATCTGAAGTAGCCTTATTTTGTTGGGGGGAAACCCCATTGATTTTAATAGGGACTCGTGGAGTCAGTTTTGGGAGTGACTCAGGACTCGTGACTCGTGAGTCACCATTTTGGACCAAGGACTCGGACTCGGACTTGAGACTCGGGTCCAAAGACTCGTGACTCGACTCGTGACTCGAGACCAAGGACTCTTCAACATCCCTGGAGGGGGGAGGGAGATTGTAGCACAGATCCCCAAACTCCAAGGTCAGAGCTCTGTCTCTGACCTCGGATCTGGGAACCCGAATTATCCTATGCCCCCCAAACAATGTCTCGGGACCATAGGATCACTCTCTTAGGCTATCGAGAACTGTTACTTCTTTCTTGTGACCAGAACACCAGGGGAGGTTGGTGACTCCTATTTTGGTGGGGCTCCTAATCCACTGCAGGTTTTATTTGGAGCTTCATAGGAGCTATGTATGGGTGCTGGACTCCATCCCCAGAATAGGTTCACCACCATGGAGCAGTATGGATAGTGCCTATAAAGCTCCAGATAAAAGTTGCAGTGGATTAGGAGCCCCACCGAAATAGGAGTCACCAGCCTCCACTGCAGAGCACACATTTACCCAGTCTGTGTGAGGGTAATTGAAGATGCCCATTACTACAGGGATGGGCAACTTCAATGGGTTGGGGGATGCATTTGCCCCTCTGAAACCCACAACAGGACACATGCCTCCCTCACCACCTATCCTGAAGGAACTAGCCACACCACAGCTGGATTTCCAGTGTAGGAAACTAGAGGAGGTGTCTCCCATCCAAGTAATAACCAGGCCTGACCCTGCCTAGCTTTCCACGCTCAGACAAGCTGAGCCAGCATGAGCCATGATGAAAATCTGATAATTTTTTCCGGTTCAGCCCCCTGGATTCTGTTCCATTCCCCTCACACCCACTGGTGTTGACTCAATTTGTACCGAGTCGAGCCAGTACACAGCTTTCCTTTTTTTTTAATGGCAGCAATTTGCACATTTTTTAAATTTGGTATTGAAATTACATGATTAAATCTCTCTCTCTCTCTCTCTCTCTCTCTCTCTCTGCGTGTGTGTGAGCCAGTCATCCCCCTCTGCCTCCCCTCATGAAAATGGGGTGACTACTAGTTCTATTTCTCTTGTTTTGCTAAATCATTAGACTAATTGGAGATGCTTCCACTGACATAACTTGCTGGACTGTTCCATACTCAGATGAAGTGAAATGCTCTTCCAGTAGTCTCCAGACCTTCCAGGCCACTCTGAGGCACACTTTTCTGCTCCCTTAGGCTTCATAGGTATTTGAGCTTTTAGCTTTAAAATGCTTGCTGTCCTTGGGAGTGTTGCTAAAAAACCTTCTAATAATCTTATCTGCTCAGCTCCTAATAACCACATCTGCTTCCCTTTACACTCTTCCCTGTTGCCCTCCAGAGATCCAACATGCCACCACTCTGAGATATATTCTCTCTGTATAGCACAAACTGCTCCTGCAATCAATGAGCCTTGGCAAACTGGAAATATGATGACCCTGTTCCATAAATATAAGTCTTCCTTCTGAGCCTCCCAAGCTATTTTGGAGTTAGCATTTGTCAATTCCTTTTTCCCCCCAAGGGGCCAAACATGATTAAATCAATTAAATGAAAGATTTTTTTAAAAAAGTTATTTTGTTTTTATTCTGGAGTCCCATTATATGAACGCATTTGCCTGATATTCCATCCCTGCAAACATGTTAAAGTGTTGCTCTTAATGTTTTGCTTCAAATAATTGCCTCCCCTGCTGACAACCTGTCAAATGTTAAGATGATGCAATTTGATAAGGCCCAGATAGAATCCTTTCCCCCCTCATTAGGTTATAACTACGATTGCACTCCAACGATAACAGCTTGGTGGAGCCTCAATTCACACCTTGATAAGGAGAGATCACTCTTTTCAAAAAAGGTTGCAATTAATGCTTTATGCAGTTTTATAACTCATTTTACAATGTTAAAAATGTCAGCTTTTAATTGGAGACTAAGAGCCAAACTAGAGGAGATGGTGGAGATCTGCAAACACACCTCCTGTCTCTTTAAATGTTTGGAAAAATTCACTCCTGGGGCCCTTGATTCAGATTGGAATCATAGCACTGTGGGAGGGGAGATAAACCCTTTCCCCAGTGTCATTTTCCTAATTAATATTGCCCCCATGCCTGAAGCCACTATTGGCCCTTTAGGTAAAATGTATGGGTAGACAAACATTTTTTTCCTATCAGGCTAAATAACAACTTTAGTGAATGACTGGAAAAATGCATGGGGGAAAGGGTTAAAAACATCCCTCAGGTCTATGGTCTGCTTGAAGCCCCCAGGCCCATTAGATTCTATTATGCATGTCCATGGTCACATCTAGTTTGGCCCTAAGACATTTTACGGGGTATGGTTCTTGCCAAATTGAGATTAATTATAAGGCTGTCTGGACAAGTAGTTCCACTAAGCTGAGATGGGACCTAGACCTATTCTTCATGGGATTGAAAGTTACCTTCCTTCTTTGTCTTGCAGGAAAATTGCATCAAGTTCTCATGCTGCATGCTTTCATGCACAAGTTAAGCTTATTTTAGAGCTGACAGAAATTAGGGATGCTGATTAAATTTTTGCATGCTTGGCTTGGTGTAGTGGTGAGAGTGTTGGACTGAGACTCGGGAGATCCGGGTTCTAGTCCCCGCTCGGCCATGAAACTCACTGGGTGACTTTGGGCCAGTCACTGACTCTCAGCCTAACCTACCTCACAGGGTTGTTGTGAGGATAAAATGGAGAGGAGGAGGATTATGTAAGCCGCCTTGGGTTCCTTGCAGGAAAAAAGGTGGGGTATAAATATAATACATACATAAATACATACATACATACATACATTTGGGGGCTCAGAAAAGCCCACCTCCATGGGAAGATGAGCTTTTCAAGCTCCTGAATTCCTCTACAGCTCAGATTAAAATCCAAGCCAGAGAAGAATGTATCTTCTATTTGCTCCATTCTTTTGCATAGGATGGAAATTTCAGAGGCTCCATGACCAAAAAAACAAGTGTGGGTGGAGCCCACCCAGCATGGAGGATCCTCTTGCTCTGAGGAGTTGGGGGTGGTTACAGCTCCCCCTACCTACAGATGTTGCCTCCATTGCCTCTATAGTCCATTGAAAGGAGTACGTATAAAGAGATTGCAGGGGCAAAATCCAGGGAGGTGGGTATCCCATCCCCTGTTCAAAACCTAAAGGGGATGAGCTTCCCTCCCATAAGTCTTTGCCCGGCTGCCTCTTAATTCTCCCCCTATTCAGTAGAGCATCATTACATCAACTCCATGTTAAACTGAGGCAAGCTTGGGAGAGCTTGCCCAACTCTAAAAGAAAGCTGCTTCTGATAATTCTCCTTCAAATTCTCCTGTGAATTTTGTTGTCAAAATATTCACTGAATGTTTTCTGAACAGTCACCCACTATTTGACATCTGTATTTGATATCAGGTAGGTAGTTGACCATATTTGATTGCTGCTATATAATGGAATTTGGTATGGAGAAATGACAAGCAATGATATGTCATTTCTGACAGCACTTAGATAGTCGGCTTGCAACAATATTCAACACTATTTTCAAGAGACCCTAAAATATAAAGCACTCATACATTTTGAGGTTAATATTTTTCATTCGAATTTTAAATGGCAAAATGGGAAGTTCTGTGAAATAGTGAATTCTGGTATTAGTTACAATTCTAATTAATTTTAACATTTGTTCAAATGGTTAATCTACACATCTCTGTACCTGCCCCAAGCCCAGGCATTTCAACAGTTCTGGTAGGCTCCTCAAGGTGACCTTCTGGAACACCAGGAAATGTTCCAGAAACTGGCACAGATCCATGAGTGTATTCTGGGGCATCTTGCACAGTAGCAATAAGTGTCTATCTCTATGTACAGATATGTCAATTGTAGGGATGGGTAAGGATTTTGTAGGATTCTAATCTGATGCAAACGTACTCAGTTTGTACTTCCCAAACTGAATCAGGAACTGGTGTATATTCCCAGAATATGCATTTTCTCAATCATTGTGCTGAAGTGCAAATACTTTTTAAAATACACACAAAAATGCAAATGTTAAACAAATGTGCACAAAAATGTGCATAGTGGGGGAGAATATACACAATATCACTTTATCCTGTGGGTAGGAAATGCATACATGCACATACAAAAATACACAATTTGTTGTGCAGGTTTCATTTTGAATAATTTGCAGATAGCTATGGAAAAAGAAGATTATGAATTTAGGTGCAGAAATCTATCAGCCTGGTCAGAAATAGACTTGACAGACCTGGCTACACCTAGTCAACTGTGATATTATTATTATTATTATTATTATTATTATTATTATTATTATTATTATTATTATTTTATCGCCCATCTGGCCGGCCGCCCTGGGCGATGTACACAGATAAAAATACAAGATAAAAACAAAATAAAATACAGTTAAGCAATATAAAATATATAAGACTATCAGTCTTATCTTCTATAGTACTAAGGAACCCTGAGGTCTGCAGCCAAGTGCCCAAATTCCCACATCAGTGCCTGCAAACAGAAAATTGTCTAGATAGTGTGTGACACAGTTTGTGCCAGTTTACATCCTTAAAGCCCATTCGGGCATTGTACTAGACCTCTCAAACATAGAGCATGAGATCAGGCACAATGTCAGGAGTGTTTGGTCCATAATACAGTTGTCAAAACAAACCCCCAACAGTTCAAACCCCAACAGTTCAACTCCCAATAGCTATCATTCCCAGGGAGGATCCCTTTTCCACAGCATCATACCATCTGGATGGGGCTGTCAAAGGAACACAGAAGGTAGGTGGATATTCTTGCCCGTAGGATATGGTAAGTCAAGAATGAGCCTACATTTTCTGGGCACTTCTGTGGGCATGACGCCTAACGGGGAGACTCTAAATCATGAGTGTGGTGTCAAAAGGGCCAAAAATTCTACCCTCCTCCTCCAGCCCTTTGGCTAACTTCCTGAGCAGCAGGTCCTCCATGCCCATTACAGAACAGAAATTACAAGCCATGAATGGGGTCTCGTCTGAGGTCCTTCAAAAGGAATCCTAAACTAAGAGTTAAAATCTGAAGCCGCCTACTAAGCAAACATGCTGCTAGGATGCTCCTTTAGTAGTTGTCCCAGTTTCATCTAACTGGGCCTTACCTGAAAGGGGTTGCCCCCCTCCTCCTTGCCTTGTCGCTCCTCTGCTCCTTTGCTAAACCCCCTTCAAACATCTGCTGAATGGGTTCCTCCCCCCTCACCGCTCCCCCCCCCACACAAATGGAGTGTGTGTGTAATCTGCATGAGTTACAGTTGCAACACCCCTGAGAGCTAAATTCCCAGTAGAGCAGGATTGAACCTCCTGCTCCACTTGCCCCCTTGCCAGGCTAGTGAAAGATGACCAAGTGAGCAGATGTCCACTATCTGGCCTGTCAGCCTCGCCAGGGTTATGCATTGCAGCAGTAGCTGTGGCTACTGTTTATTCCAGCACAGGCTCAGATAAATGGCTGCCCACATCCGAAATGCCTCATCACAACACAACACAAGGTAGGACCCAAGAAGTCCATGAACACCCCCCCCCCAATAAAGTATGCCAGTGTCCTAGAAGGGTAAGGCAGCCTGCTAGGGCTGCACCTGCAACAGGATCCCAGACTAAGTCAGGTATCCCAGCAACAACTTTGACCAGTTACAATCCATTCTTTCACCTGACCCTCCCCCCATTCCCTGCCCTCTTATTTATCCTTGTCACTCTGTTCTGACTTGTAGAACAGGGGGGAGAAAACATTGCCACATTCCCCCCCTTCATATCTTTTTTTTTTGTGGCTGGAAAGCAGGTGATCACCCAGAAGCACGCCCACCTCACCTTGCAGCAACACCTTAAGTGAGACTTGTCCCACATTAAGTGGGACATAGCAAGAGCTATGTATGGCCCAGCATGGGGCACTGCTGTGGGCCCATTCCCTGCCACAAATGGCCTCAAGCCACCAAAATTATTAGATTATTTATTTACGGTCATAGACCAAAACCACTTTGTACAAAATCGTACATAATCATATACAATCTACATTAGAGCATACAAAGGTTCATTAATATACAAGTGAAGTAATAAAGCTTTAAAATTCACCCTAAAAGTTTAAAAAATAAAATAACATTTAAATAATTAATAATTTTTTTTTAAAATATAATAATTTTTTTTACTTCTGTTCATAATTGGTGCAGATGTTAACCACGTATGCAGAAAACTTGGCTACCTGTCTTGTAATATTCGGATTATCATCAGCTAGCAATTTTCTTAAACAGAACTTATCGGGCAGATATGATAAAGTCACTAAAAAAGGGGAAATAAATTTAGCCCTTGTTTCAGTATAAAAAGGACAACGTCAAAACATATGACCCATGGATTCAACTTCTCCTGAGCCACATGGGCAGAGTCTCTCAGCGTAAGGTATTTTCAAATATTTTCCTTGCAATACAGCCGATGGAAAGGCCTCACATCTAGCTAAAGAAAAGGCTCTCCTATAACGGCGAACATCCAAGTTCATAAGATACGGGGACATCGTCATAGTGTATCTACGGTTGATGGAAGATATATAACCAGGAGATTTTAGCAGATCTTGCTGCCTCTCTATATCTAGGATCCTCTATTTAATAATGTTTTTTGCCCGATCAACATTTTGAGCAAGAAGGGCATTGGGCGATAAACCCACACTTCTGAGTTTGGATTTAATCACCCTGATCCATCTGGGTTGCAAGTTGTCATGAGTTATTAGTGGGAAATGGTGATTTGCATGGGGACAAGGGCTGCTTTCTGCTTGAACCTGAGCCACCCCCAAAGTATCTGAGGCCACAGGTTGCTAGTTATAAAGAACAGGACCCCACAGAGCTCTGATCAGCCATCCAAGACCTTCTCCTAAATGAAGAGGGGTGCTATACTCACAAAGCTTGACACTATGAATGCATCCATCTCTGCAGAGGCCTAATCACCTTAGTTTTGAGACTGGGCACCACACTATGCACATCCTTACTGACGCTTCCAGGGCATCCAAATGGACTATAACTGCAGACACTTTGTTAGCTTGCACACAAAGCAAAAAACAACAACAAAAAAAACAAGATGATGATGATGATGATGATGATTTATATCCTGCCTTTCCCCCCCAGTACTGCGACTCAAGGTGGCTTTACAACATTAAAACTTGTACAATTAAAACATATAAATAGAAATATACAAAATTAAAAAATATAATTTAATCAGCTATAATATTAAAATTATATAAAATATCAAAATTAAAACAGGGATAATACGGAAACAGACTGGGAGCCAGTGAAGCTGTTGTAACAACGGAGTTATGTGCTCCCTGTAACCAGCCCCAGTCAGCAGTTTGGCAGCAGCTCTTTGAACCAGTTGAAGTTTCTGAACACTCTTCAGAGGCAGCCCCACGTAGAGCGTGTTACATCCAAATGGGATATAACTAAGGCATGTGTCACTGTGGCCAAATCAGACATCTCCAGGAACAGGCGCAGCTGGTGCACTAGCTTTAACTGTGCAAATGCACTCCTGGCCACCGCCGAAACCTGGGCATCCAGGCTCAGGGCTGAATCCAGAAGTACACCCAAGCTGCATACCTGTGTCTTCAGGGGGAGTGTAACCCCATCCAACACAAGCTGATTCCCTATTCCTTGATCTGCCTTCCGACTGACCAGGATCACCTCTGTCTTGTCTGGATTAAGCTTCAATTTGTTTGCCCTCATCCAGTCCATTACTGCCGACAGACACCAGCTTAGTACAGCAACAGCTTCCTTGGAATTAGATGGAAAGGAGAAATAGAGCTGGGTGTCACTAGCATACTGGTGACACCGAACCCCAAAACTCTGTACAACCTCTCCCAACGGCTTCATGCATATGTTAAATAGCATGGGGGACAAAATGGAACCCTGAGGAACTCCACAGGCCAATGGCCAGGGTGTTGAACAGAAGTCCCCCAGCACCACTTTCTGGGTCAAAACCCTTATCTCTCAGCTTTGTTTGGTCCATAGTTATGGCTGCATATCCTGTTAGGCCATCTTTCCGTGAACTTGTATTGTTCATATAAGAATATGTTCTGGAAATCCCATAATATTTATTCATTCTGTTATCTGTTCAGTGAAAGTCCACTATTTTTGCATTAGTTGATGCATTCTAAACAGAATATAAGTCTTTACTATGGAGTCATAAGGTATGATTAAGTCCAGGAGAAAAAGAATATAGAATTATTACTGGATTCATGGATAGCTATACATCCAGCCCAGTTCTTTACCAGCACATAACTCCTGTTTAAATGCCTCCCTCCCTCCTTGTTTGATGATAGAATTGAAGCCACAGAAGGGATTGGAAAATTCAGCTCAGATCAATCCAGCATCCCTGTAATGCTGGGATCCATAAGGTTCAGACAAATGTGGTCACCATACATACTTTTACTAGGGGAAACCCCCCCCCCCCACTTTTAACATTCCCAAATTAACAATGATCAGCAAGGCTTTAGACAGTGACATATAGAATATGAGTTAAGAGAAAGGTTCCAGACAGTGCTGAAGGAAGAAGTGGAGTCTATTTAGACCAGGTCCCCATAATCAGCAGTGACTAATGCCTGGTGATTCACAAGAAGTTTTAATATCTGGCAGTGATCTATTTTTTGAGACAAATCCCGGAACAGAAGTCAAATGTCCCAAAGTTTAAAAAGCAAATGAAAAGTCAAAGTGTGTGTGTGTGTGTATCAGCTTAGAAAGATTTTTGTGGTTAACAGCAGTGCAGCTTCATATTCTATGTCGTAAGTGACCTGCAGGCCAGATGCTCAGCTGATAAGAATTTAAAAAGTACTAAGGAAAAGTATATCACCAAGAGTTTTTAGGCTTGTTATGCAATCACAGACACACAAGGTTTACTCCTCTGCCTCACTGTTGCTGAATCAGGGTTGTCATCTAGAAGCCTCAACCCTTGTCTATGGAACTGTGAAGCAGTTGGGTAATTTTTGACTCTGGATTTCATGGTCTTGCAGGAGACTCCCTCTTTAGATAGTCATGTGTATTACTTTACATACTTCAAAATGTGATAAGCCAACCTTGCTGCCTGCATTTGGGGGGTCACTCCTGCTTATTCTGCTGAGTGAGTCCCTGGACTTCTGCCGCCCCAAAGTCCTGCCCTGGCGGCACCACTGACAGGATATCCAAGTACATTTGGGCTGCATTCCTTGCTTCGCTTATGGTTTCGGTTCATTCCAAAGTCACTGCACTCATTCCAGATAGCACCCAATTCAGTATTCTTGAAATAATACATCATGCTGTTACTTATGCATGTGCAGAGAGAGAGACAGGACCTTGACTTCAACCTAACTGCCCACACATTAACCCCTAGGACACATGCAGGCAACCTGTGGGCCACATGTGGCCCTTGGCTAACTCCCATGCAGCCTGAGTGCCTCCTTCCACTCCCCGCATGATTCACACACACCTTGCACTGACCGGCATGCTCCTCAGCTGCCACCAGTGCTAATCAGCTGGACAGCAGGTAGGTAGGAGGCATGTGATGGGTTCCCAATACAATGGGAGGCTGAGGTATGCATGTTTCCTTGTTTATATGTCTGTATCTGTGGCTCATGTGTTTCTGAAAGAGAGAGTGGAGGGGGGAGCCCAGGACTCACCTTCCACTGGTTCAGTGTATTCCTAGCGTGACGTCCTCGACCCACCATCTACTGCTGCATGCAGCCCTTAGGGGCAACAATGTTGCCCACCTCTGCTCTAGAAAACTGGTCTTTAACTGGCAGCCACAACCTACGACACAGTGAAGCCTCAAACATTCACAAAGCCCTGAAGCCTTTGCGAGCATTTAATTGGGACATTTACAAAGGCTCGACCCCTTTTGGGCAAGCAGCAGGATGCTGTGCATCCCAAAAATACACTGGCAGGAAAGGACTATTTGGATGCCATTTTCAAGATACAATTCATGATGCATATCAGCCAGCTAGAGTTAGCTATTGACCTTTACATCTGAAATAGCATAGTACCAAAGTTCACTGCATAGTGATGAAACTATATCAGCATATCAACAGTGTTGAGTCCTAGGGATGTGCAGATCAGCAAAACTCAAGCTCACAGAAGCCCTCCAAATTCCATCTTGAAGTGCATTCTGACTTGATACTGTAGCAGATTGTGAGCTGTGGTGTGGTTCCTCCCACCACATACAAATCCATGTGTATTTCTGTGCATATTGTTCCAAATGTACACATCAATTGTGTGCATCTTTGAAATGTATGCGTTCTTCTCCCATTGACTAAAGTTATTTGTGTGCATTTTTTCAAAAGTACACATTTTTATATGCTTTTTTTTCAAATGTAGAGATGATGTCAAACATTGGGGGGGGGCGTGATTCATGTTACAAGTTCAGAAATGTACAGACTTTGACCACAGATTGTGGTCAAAATGACGACCCGGGCAACGCCATTGTGTAGTCCCGGGGGACGGACGGACAGGGATTTCATTGTGTCGTTCCGGGGGGGGGAGCAGGGATTTCATTGTGTGTGGTCCCGGGGGGGCAGGGATTTCATTGGGTAGTACCGGGGGGGCAGATTTCATTGGGTAGTACCGGGGGGGGAACGGAATTCATTGTGTGGTCCCAGGGGTGGGGGGGAAGCAGGGATTTCATTGTGGGGTCCCGGGGGGGGGAGACAGGGAAATCATTGTTGCATAGTCCCGGGGGGGGGAGGGAAGCAGGGATTTCATTGTGTAGTACCGTGGGGGGGGGGGACAGGGAATTCATAGTTGCATAGTCCTGGGGGGGGGAAGCTGGGATTTCATTGTGTAGTCACGGAGGGGGAGCAGGGATTTCATTGCGCAGTCCCGGGGGGGGGGCTGGGATTTCATTGTGTAGTCCCAGGACAGCAGGGATTTCATTGAGCAATCCCGGGGGAGCTGGTAGTCCAGGGGGAGCTGGGATTTCATTGTGTAATCCTGGAGGAGCTGGTAGTCCCGGGGGAGCTGGGATTCCAATATGTAGTCCCGGAGGACCTTTCCTTGGGAGGGATTCCAAACAGTGCACAGCCACCTTAAGGAATTTCGAACAAATAGTGCCTATAGGAAAATGAAAACCTGTGCAACACCATTGTGTAGTCCCGGGGCGGGGGAGGAGCAGGGATTTCATTGTGTAGTCCTGGGGGGTGGGGAGCAGGGATTTCATTGTGTGGTCTGGGGGGGGACAGGGAAAACATTGTTGCATAGTCCCGGGGGGGGGGAGGGAAGCAGAGATTTCATTGTGTAGTACTGGGGGGGGGGAGGGAATTCTTCATTGTGTAGTCCCAGGGGAGCTGGTAGTCCCGGGGGAGCTGGGATGTCATCGTGCAGTCCCGGGGGAGCTGGTAGTCCCGGGGGAGCTGGGATTCCAAGAGATTCCAAACAGCGGACAGCTGCCTTAAGGAATTTTGAACAAATAGTGCTTATAGGAAAATGACGACCCGTGCAACGCCGGGTAAAAAAAGCTAGTCTACTATATAAATGTGAATGTTTGTACGTTTGTACGTATGTGTGTACGTACGTATGTCCGAATGGCTCGCGTGCGTCACATTAGCTCCTACCCGGTTGGACGGATCCGCCCCAAACTTGGCACGCATACTCTCCATCACCCAAGGACAAAGACTGGTGGGTTCAAATCTCCGAAAAACCCTCGCCGTGCCTGTACGACCTAAAATAGAGGAGAGCCAATGGTGTCACTTGGAATGCTCGCAGGGGCCATTCAGGAGCGGTTATGCAAATGGCTCCAACGGCATTTAGAATGCTGGTATGTACTGCCACCACAGGGGCCCAATCAGAGGCGGATATGCAAATCTCTCCTACGTCCAAAAAGAATGTTCATATGAACTGCAGCCAGGGCCTACACGGGGGGGGGGGGTGTTGAACAAACAGTGCCTATAGGAAAATGATGACCCGGGCAACACCACTGTGTAGTCCGTCCCGGGGAGGGGGGAGCAGGGATTCTGCAGCCTGGGCCTACACCAGGTGGGGGTGGGGAATTTCAAACAAATAGTGCCTATAGGAAAATGACAACCTGTGCAACGCCATTGTGTAGTCCGGGGGGGGGACACACAGGGATTTAGTTGTGTGGTCCTGTGGGGGCAGCAGGGAATTCATTGTTGTGTGGTCCCGGGGCGGGGGGGAGCAGGGATTTGATTGCGTAGTCCCGGGGGGGGAAGCAGGGATTTCATTGCGTAGTCCCGGGGGGGGGGGGAAGCAGGGATTTCATTGTGTGGTCTGCGGTGGGGGGGATGGGAAAACATTGTTGCATAGTCCCGGGGGGGAGGGAAGCAGAGATTTCATTGTGTAGTACCGGGGGGGACAGGGAATTCTTCATTGTGTAGTCCCGGGGGGAGCTGGGATGTCATTGTGCAGTCCCGGGGGAGCTGGCAGTCCAGGGGGAGCTGGAATTTCATTGTGTAATCCTGGGGGAGCTGGTAGTCCCGGGGGAGCTGGGATTCCAAGGGATTCCAAACAGTGGACAGCTACCTTAAGGAATTTTGAACAAAAAGTGCCTGTAGGAAAATGACGACCCGTGCAACACCGGGTAAAAAAAAGCTAGTACTGTATAAAAACAAGACTGGTGGCAGTGAAACTAGCAGCTCGTCCTATCCAACTTGTCGGGTTTACCAAAGAATCAGCAACCTTCCTAAATCACCCAGAGGCAGCTGATCGCCTCCCCTCCTGAGCCAGGGAGCCCAGACAAAGGGCATCGTCTGGTGTGCAAAAAGGTTTGTATGCACTCCAGTACTGGTGCACACAGTTATCTGTCTGTCTGTCTGTCTGTCTATCTCCACACTGCAAGTTCGGGGTTTTTAAAAACACTTATTACACTCAGGTTCTCATAAGGTTTTGCTACAAGATTTATATTTTTAAACAATCCAATGTGCAAATGTAAGCTCCAAGAATGGCAGAAAGCAAATTTGTAAATAAGGGCTGTTAAATGTGGAATTTGAAGGAGGGCAAGAAATTCAGGACCATACCTATTTATTTATTATTTATGTATTGGTATTTCATCATTATCTACATCAAAGTTAAATGTATGTCTTTGGCATAGCAGCTCTTAGTAATTTGGCAGGGCAACCCAGAAGACATGGGGGGGGGGGGGAGAATCCATGGTGGAGTTAATGCCACTTCCTGTGCTCTGCCAACTCAAGGCAGCCAGGGTGGGAAGTGGGGCAAGAGCTAGATAATTCTTCTTTTCTTCTGTTCCCCATGCAAACAATCTTTCCCCTTGTTTCTCTCCCAACGCTGGCTAAGTTCTTGGCCCTCAGGGGGAATGAGAGCACTTTTGATCCTATTGATCCAAGGCCGCCCCACCAACTTAATGGAGCAGTGGAGCACCCTGTTTTGGACACTGCTGCCAGCTAGGATACTGCCAGTGGTACATCTATGGGAGGGCCTCCAAGACAGAAGCGCCATCCTGTCAGCAGAGCAGCAGACCTGGCACATACAGTAGTAGCCCCTCAGCTTTAGGGTTACTCAGTAATTCTTCATAACATTTAACTATTTCTTTTATTAGTTAAAAGATTTCTAAACTGCCCTCCATCCAAACAGATTCGAAGGTATGTACAAAGGCGAGAATAAAATTGATCATGCCAATATACATACAATACACTAAAACATGCATGATGATTAAAACAACTCAGAGGAAGTATTTGTTTAGAACAATAGTCACTGGAATGCTGTCAAATATAAATAGGTACCAAACATGTGTGTGTGTGTGTGTGTGTGTGTGTGTGTGTGTGATCCCCTCCTCGCCTCCTCTTTTCCCCATATGTGGTGTTTCTGGTCCTTTGATCCATTGTGATCATGAAGCTTCAGAGTCAGAAATGCTTAACTTCCAAGCACACTTGAGCCCCATCAATCCTCTTCTTATAAATTAAGTGCAGTATTTTATAACACAACAAAGGTTTCATATAAATATACTATGTAAACACTTGACAAAGAAAAGCTGGTTCAAAAATTACTTGGGTGCTTTTAAAAAAAAAAGTCAGCATGGTAAATTCTAGAGGGAGAAAAAGTCCCAGTTAATTTTGTTTTTATTGTAAGTCAAAATATCAAATCTTCCTTCAGGCTTCTTAAGACATAAGGCACTTAATCATATATTTATAGTCTACCATGTTCAGGTTCATGACATAGATATAGGTTAAGGTGATGTTTGCTGGTGCCATGTTCCCACTGACAGGCCTTCCACATCTTAGTTGCCAAGCATTACTTAAAAGGAATATGTTATTACTTCAAAATAAAAACAAATTATTAAAAGGAGGGGGGTAAATCCCTTGTAAGTGATTAACTGGGAAGTTCCCCTTTCCTCATAGTGTTGGGGTATGTTGCGGAAGGTATGGTGGATTCTAACAACTGATATGATGCCTCTAACTGAGATTTCCTAAACTATGGAGTAATATCCTAATCCTAATAATAAGGGGCACACAATTTAGGCATGTATTAACACACATAAAGCCAAATTGTCCATCCGAAAGCAGGAAGGTAGAACATAGCTTTTTTGATTGATTCCCCTTCCCCCACCAACACGTAGCTGTTGGTGGGAGGACTATTTGCACGGGTAGAGGAATGAGAGGTGAGGCTGTTTAATTTTGAAACCACCTATGGCCTCAAGGTGAGGGGAGGAGCGGTGGAGGCCTTTATTAGGCAGCGTTGCTCCACCCTCTGCCTCTTTTCTCAAAGCAGCTGCTGGAGATAAGTTCTGTGCCAGTTGGTGCCTTTACTGTGGTTTGTGTGGGACCAGTAGGGGTGGAGTCCTAGGACTCCCTGCTCTCTCTGATCCCATCTCTTCTTGTTTTCTCTCTCTTACTTTAATTTTATTTGATTCTGTTTCCCTCCCCCCCCTTTGTGGGCTTTTTTGGGGGTGAGTGGGGGGGGATTGCTGGCCTAGTCCAGGGCCCTCCCTGTGCCTTGCCTGTTACTGGGAGTAGGTGCTGGATCACTAGCACGTTAGGCACAGCTTGGAGGGTGGGATCTGGTGGGGCCTCCGCCTCCCTCCTGGCTGCAGGCCGATTTGGGGCTCCAGTGAGGGCCTCTTTAGCAGGCCTCTGTTTGCAGGCCGATTTAGGACTTCAGTGAGGGCCTCCTTCGCAGGCCTCTGCCTGCAGGCCATTTTGGGGCTCCAGTGAGGGCCTCCTTCGCAGACCTCTGCCTGCAGGCCGATTTAAGGCTCCAGTGAGGGCCTCCTTAGCAGACCTCTGCCTGCAGGCTGATTTAAGACTTCAGTGAGGGCCTCCTTCGCAGGCCTTTGCCTGCAGGCTATTTTGGGGCTCCAGTGAGGGCCTCCTTCGCAGACCTCTGCCTGCAGGCCGATTTAGGGCTCCAGTGAGGGCCTCCTTCGCACGCCTCTGCCTGCAGGCCATTTTGGGGCTCCAGTGAGGGCCTCCTTAGCAGGCCTCTGCCTTCAGGCCGATTTAGGGCTCCAGTGAGGGCCTCCTTCGCAGGCCTCTATAGGGCTTTGCCCTCTTAGGCTTTGAGGCGTCTCCTCGGTTCCCTTGATAAGCATATTGTGTGTTAGGAGAGAAGTGGCTACTTGTGCTCTTTTGCCTGATGTGCTACCTCATGGGGTTGTTGTTCACAGTTGCTCACCAAATACCTCGATATTGTTCTGATTGTGGGCCCCAATTTCCATCACTGACCTACCTTCTAGGGTGGTCGTTGTATATGTGTGTGTATGTATATATATACATACACATGAATAATTGCTATACATAGCTAAATAATACTAATTCCAATGACAATAATAATAATGATAAAGGAGCACAAATTCTAGGCCCTTGGTTTGTGGGGGGGGGCCTTGCTCGCTCACATGGCCACCCTGCCCCCATGCTACTACCCTGATCCTTGCCTGCCTATGTGAGGGGTCCTGTCTGGCTCGTGTGGCAACAATTGGGCATTGGATTCCTACCCTACTGGTTTTTGCCTGTGTTCCTACCTTGCAGAGTTGTTGTGATCTATATATATATATATATATATATATATATAATTTTGTGATTAGTTACTAATGGTATTAGCTGAGCAATGACAGCTCGCTTGTTCGTACTTTCTATATCCTTAATTGTCTATGGTCTGGCGGTAAAATTTGCTTTTCTTGCACGGGTTCTGGCCCTGTCTTACACATACGGGTTGGTTTACCTTCCCCCCTCTTGTTTTATGCCTTATCGGCCTGCCATGCCTTACAGGGTTGTTGTGAGGATAACATGTAAGGAAAATTGTGTGCGCTGCCTTGGCTTCCTTGCAGGAAAGCAGGTGGGATACCAGTACAATACTACACAATACCTTCCTTAAAATAAGGGGTTTGTATCCCGGTCTACCTCACAAGATCACTGTGCGAGAAAGTACGTGAAACACTTTGATTGCTCTGGTACTGAAACAAGTGAATTAAAACAATCTGTTTCAAGTTAATTGCCATTGCTCTGTAGGTGGGGCACCCGTTTTGCAAGCGTATGCCCCCTTGTTCAGTCATCAGCATCTCTAGGAGGGTTGGGAAAAAATCCTGCCTAAAACTGTGGAGAGACACTGCTAGTCGGTGGTACTGAGCCGAGTGGTCTATTGGTCCTCATTTCATTAACTTCTCAATTTAGGAATGGGTCATGGCTCAGTGGTAGAGCACATGCTTTACATGCGGAGGGTCCCGGGTTCAGTCTCTGGCCTCTCTAGGTGGAGCTGGGAAGGATCCCTGCCTGGTGCCCTGGAGGGCCCCTGCCAGTCAGAGCAGACTGTATTTTGCTAGTTTGACCAATAATCTGACTCAGTATAAAGCGGATTTCTATGTGCTGTATAGTCATCCAGCAGGAAGAAATCTGCCACTGGTGATCCCCTTATATTATTTGGCATTGAGTTGCCTCATGATGGGGGGCATGATGGCAGGGAAAAAGAAAGGGGTGTTTCCATGAGCACTTGGCTGTGGCTCAGTCTATGGTTTAACTCTGGCTTGTGTACCGGGGGTCCTGGGAACAGGTTCCCGGCATCTCATTGGGGCCTCCTGCCTGGAACCCAGATGACCATTGCTCCTCAGTGTCGGGGGTAAAGGACTGGATGGCCCAATGGTCTGATTCAGTTTATCCAGTCAGTGGTGTCGGCGTGTTAATGATAGGGACTTCATGTTCACCCTATTAATTTTCGTTTGATCTTAATTATTTTAATGCGGGACATACGCCCACACGAATCTTGCTCTTGCTTCACTTAAGGTTTTTATAGCGATTGTGGCATTGCTCACTTTTCTTAATCCGTGTTGTCCTGCCATTGCCAACCAAGTCATGTTCTGGGCTTGCAAGAGCAATTTTATCATGCCAAGTCGTGCTGTTAGTTCGTGTGGTGTTTTTATTTGCAGTTCAGCGGGCATTGATACATACGCCCTGCTAGTACCTGACACCCACGTGCAGCCCTGTTCTGTTTCCCGTTGCCTCAACCACTTGGGTATTATGACTTCTTGTTCATTTCATGGTTTTGTCCCCTGCCATGCCATCCCTTGATATTAATACTGTATGTTTTCTTTTGCTGTTTTCCCCGGTGCTCTTAAGCCGTGTGTTCTCCATGAGGCAATTCCTGGATCTGCAGTAGCGTACCTGTTAGTCCTTTGAGGAGATGTTTTCATCATTTATTTCTTAACCCAGCGCATGTCCCAATGCTCTTAAGCCATGTGCTTTCTCTGGTGGCTTGAACTTCTTTCATCACTTCATGACAATTTCAAGCAGGTAACTCTGAAGGGGTTACTTCCATTCCCAGAGTTATGGGATTCGTTTGGCCCATGTAGTTCCTGGACCTGATAATGACTTGCCTTCATCCTCATTGTTATTTATTTTGGTTCCCATGTTGCTTGAGTTAGGGGTAGTAGGCAGTGTGATTGGCTGTCGTTGGGCAGTACTCAGGTGGACTTTGCTTCAGGCATCCTCTTGGCTACATGCCTCCTACAGGTGGGGATAGGTTCCCAATTTTGGGTTACTTCATGCTTTCCATAGAGTGATCCATGTCCTAGTATAATTGGTTTTGCCCTCTGATCTTCTGGCATGGACTGCCATGGGGTGCCAGCTATAGCTGGGCGGGCTCATATTCTCATTAATGTGGGAAGGGCCCAATTTCATTTTTGCCTTCCTGGGAGACTGCTTGAGGTATCAGCAGGTGGGTATCCCTAAGATATGGGCAGCAATCCTTTGCCTCTACTGCATCAATTGGGGGCTCAGTTGCCATAAGCGCATTTCCTCTTCGAGGCCTCCTTTTAGGTGGCTCTAGGCAGTTCCATCCCCCTTTTATTTCCTCTAAGGAAGTAGGGGTTTTCTGTCAGAGGCTTCAACCGTTTTGGCAGTGCAAGGATGGTATGCAACAGAATAAGGCTCGTCCGACCTATGTGCTTCCATGCACTATGTTTGGCCCAGATTGCTGATTGCGTCTGTGACAGTTTTTCATGAAGTGTATAGTTATAGCTGGGCGTGCTTTATGCACCCTCGGTTGTCAAGGTGCGGCACATGCTAATTCCTGTCTGCCGGCCGTGAAATACAAGCCACCTGTTTGGTTCCCTTTATAGCCCCTGCCTAGCCTATGGGGCTTCTCTTCCTACTGGAGCAGTAGGCAGCTGCCATGAGTGTCCATAGATACGGCGTTGGCCGACTCCAATCCTGGCCCAGGCAGGGAGTGCAATGTATTGCCTACCCTGTAGTTGCAATCGCACATGAAAGCAACATCCTGTTCTTTGAACGCACTGGAATGGCTGTATTGCAGAAGCACAATATTACCCAAGTGCTGCCGGCATTTGCGATTATTCTGATCAACAATATTGAGTATGTGGCCTTTGCAGACTTGATAGTCAAGGCCGAACTTTTGCTTCTCCGCACTTTTGAGAGATGTGGTGTTGGTTTAAGACACTCCTGTCAGTCACTGGTACAGTACATGCCAGGTGCTTAGAGCATTCTACAGTCATCAGTTTTTTGTTGTTGTTGTTGTTTTGTTGTTGTTGTTGTTTGTTTGTTTGTTTTTTGGACGGTCGCTGCTCTGAATTTTCCCACCGGCTGGAATACAGGGTGTGGGCCAGTGGTGCTCAGCTGACTATCATTCTTATATTCAAACGTTACCGTGAGTGGTGCTGCTGCTGTGCCTTTCTTCTTGTTGCAGGTCACTGGAGTGGATCGAGGCCAATTCGTGTGCTCGTGTTCGGACACAGCATGGTGTACTGGGCTGCCCAGAGAGCTGCACGGTCGCATGTTGGACCCCAGCTTGGGATCAGCCGGATCGCTGACGGGCAATGGCTGGGTCGGCGTGGAATGCAGTGGAGCGGCCTCCTTCCGACTTTGCTCCGGTCAGGCCATGTGGCCATCCTCCCAGACGTGCTGGTGGTGCACCTCGGTGGGAATGATCTTGGATTGCTCGAGGGCAAGTCCTTGATCGAGCAAGCGTTTACGGACCTTGCTGTTGAGTGGCAGTGCTGGCCTGGGGTCCAGATTCTCTGGTCCCACATGTTGCCTCGTTTCTGTGGCAGGGTGGTGCAACCCCAACGCCTTAAACAGAGCGGGAAGAAGGCTGAATCGTCAGCTTTGTAGGGGCCTCGGAGGGGTAGGTTTTGCGATTCCTCACCCTGTGATCTCCTTGGCCCGGGGGGAGCTGTATCGGGCAGATGGCGTTCATCTCTCCGACGGGGGTAACGAGATTTTCTTAGAGGATCTGCGAAGGGCCCTGCTCGAATTTATTCAGCGCAGGTGGGGGAGAGGGGACTTGGCTTAGCCAGTCCCTCTCTGTGGCGGTAAGTGTGGGTTTTAGGCAGTGGGGTGAGGTTCGGTGATCATCCCACGGCACCTTTCAGGTGACTGGTGATACCTTAGCCTCACCTGAGCCCCATTTCACGGCACGGCCAGGGAGATAGGGTCTGCCTTTGAGGCCAATTCCTCTCACCCGCATGGCATTTCATGGCCCCGTGCGGTGACATGGAGGAGGCCATCCGACACCGCACGGTGTAAAATTGGGGAGTGGCGAGTTACAGCGCCACACCTCCAATTGGGATGCTTCGCCCATTGAAGGGTATACTGGCTGAGAGCCAGTTTAGCTAGCACCTGCACTCGTCCCTTCCCAGATCCTCGAATCAATAAATGTGGCCCATAATTTCACCATCATTCTGTGTCTCGACTCTTATTTTCTCTTTTGCGTGCGCAAATCAAATGCTTAATAGCAAGCCCATAAAATTAACAAACATATGCTAACTAAGATAAACTATGACCATCTGTTTCAGGGATGGGGAACCGGTAGCCCTGTAGTAGCTATTGTTGGTTGATGACTCCCATAATGCATGACCATTGGCCATGCTGGCTGGGAGCTAATGAAGACTGGAGACCAACAACATCTGGAGGGCCACAGGTTCACCATCCCTTATCTATTGCGTCCAGTGTGGCATTTGTAGAAGGTCTTAAGTACAGTTTCTGACATCTTTGGCTGAAGCATCTCAAATGGCAGGTGTGGGAATAGAATAGCTTCCTGCAGCACTGGTGTAGATGGTCCAAAACAGGTCTGACTCCATATAGAACAGCTCCCACAATGGATTCAAATGAGTTCATATTTCTATGAATACAACCTGCAGATTCCTCAGCAGACCAGCTTTTTTCTGAATCATGCAGATTCCACAGACATGCACTAATTCATTTTAGCACTAATGCACACTTGCATACATGTGCTAATGCACGTTAATTAATGCAGATTAGCACATTTGCTGAAGTACACAAGTACACATTAGTGTTAATGTGAATTATTAGTAACGCAAATGAGTGCAAGTAGAATTAAATTCTGGTTTAAAAGATCTGATTCCGACCGTCAATGAGCTGATGACAGAATGAAAGATGCCTGACAATTCCGGAAGCACAGACAGAACATACTTCACAAAATCCATACATCTCTATATCAAAATGATTTTTTTTCATATCTAGGGTTGTATTTATGCTGAATCAACTGTATAGGCAGAAGGAGACATCCCCCATGACCTCCTTCCCATGGCAGCCACTCCAGCCCCCTGAAAATGCTACACAGAGAGTCAAGAGGCCCTGCTGATGGGGTGAGCTGTGGTGTTGAGGGAGGGGAATACCCCAAAAATGGGTGGAGGTGCCTTCCACAGGCAGAGCCCTTCCTCTCACGGAAGGAAGATCCTAGATGCAACCTCTACTCTATATTCCAAGCAGTTTGCCATTCCCCATTCAACTGTTATATTTTTTTACTAAAATACATAGGAATGTTCATTCCAAAATCCATATTAGCATAAAACCTTTATTAGGCCAACTCAAGTTCAGAAAAAAAATGTCCACACTTTTGTTATCCCAAGATCTCTTCACCAGGCAAGATAAGAATGTATTATGCATAAAGTGAAATCAGGAGAATACTTCGATGTTTATTTGAAATTTATACATTTAGCTGTTTTATGAAGTCTGGACACATTATTTGTGAATCTCTTTATAGCGTGTGTGCGTGTGTGTGTGTAAAACATGGGGAACAAAAGTTAACCATGTAATATTGTATTACATTAAGCTGTACTTTTATTTACAGTTACTGGTATCAAGTATGGCCGAGCACTTGCCAAGAGCCCACACCACACACAGGTGCCCACTGGCAAAAAACAACAACCCTGAAGTTGCTCCTCCTCTTCACCATGGCAACCTGCTTGTTCCCATGCCACTGCCTACTTGTGTACTGGCCCTCTGCCTGTCAAGCAAGGAAGTGGTAGCAATGATGAGAAAGAGGATGAGGTGCAATAGCGGCTAATGACGATGATGATGAGATGTAGAGTCACTGACAAATGGGCCCAAGGGCCCAGAAAAACATGGAGCCCACACTGACCTCTCCCCCTTGTATTCATTTCTTTCTTTGTGTTTAGTGATGCAGTGTGTGTGTATATGTGTGTGCTTAGCATATAAAGAAGCATGGTAATTATTACTTGGTTCTGGTCATTGTTTGTATTTTATGAAAATAGACATTTGCCCCAAAGGAAAAAGAATAAGGAGATTTGGAATTCTGAACTATATAACAAGCAGTCGCTTTATATTATGTAAAATCAAATCTGGGTAGGAACAGATCAGATGAGGTGGCATACCCTGATAAAAAAATTATAAATAGTTAGCTGGTGCATCAAGTTGGGTGGATGTGAAGATTCTACCCTTGAAAAGTAGCAGATGGTGTCATGGGCAAAATAAAGTTGTTGGTGGCCTACTATGTTCCAAGCGGTTTGTCACCTACAGCACTGCCTTCTTTATGGATGTCTAACACCCCCACAAAAAAAGGAAAAAGCCAAACCCCTTTCTCAAGTGAATTTATTGACTAAAACCAGTTCCACAGAACCAATTAGTATCTTACACCAGCTGCCCTGCAAGGCTTATGAGGCTATCCATCACCTGTCCATTTAACTATTTAGCATTTGTTCCAGCAATTTGTCACACTGTCAGAATGCGAGCATTTCAGAAGAGGAGTTTTTGGTTGAAAGAAATCTAACCTAGATCCTAGATATTTATCCTTTAATAAGACTTACCCAAGATTTATGTTTCTATTATGTTTAACCTCTTAAGCACTTAGCTGGAAATGCAAAGGGGGGGGGGATGTAATTCTGTGTATTTCAAAATGTTTCAAGTTTAAATCAATTGCTTTCTATGAGAATTTTAAAAAGATGGAAAGAAAGGTGTGAGTTAGTTCAAACTTCATTTGCAAGTAAGAGTACTCTTTTCATGAGGCACCTTATCTCGCAGCTGCACTGATTACATTTTTTAAAATCACCTCTCTGATCTGTCCGTGGGTTATTACTAATTTCCTGCCACTTCCTTAACTTGAAAGTTCCAGTGAAATTGATAATCAAAGAATACACCTGATTAATGAAATGTTAATTATCAACACCATGCATTAATATGGCTGGATAAAAGGTATGTAATATGTAGGCATACATTCAGTCGTAGGGATGGACAATTTGTGTGTTTGGTCGATGACAATTTTATTTATGTGCATTCATAAGTTTGTTACTTTCATATGCATTTCATACACATTTTACTGCAAAATATGCATTGTTGTGTACAGTAATACCTTGGATTGCAAGTAACTTGGTTTGAGAGCGTTTTGCAAGACAAGCAAATTTTTAAATATTAATTTAATTTTTTTTTACTTGATATACAAGCGACGTCTTGCAATACAAGTACTGTAGTACGGCTTAAATTAAAAATCTCTGTACAAATTTTTTTGGGTGATTTCGTTTTGATATAAGAGTGTTTTGGATTACAAGCATGTTTCCGGAACTAATTTGCTCTCAATCCAAGGCATGACTGTATATGCATTTTTATTGTAAAATATGCATTCTTATATGGATTTCAGTACATTTTAAAGCCAAAAATGCCATTGCAAAATTCAGAACACTGTGCAATTGGAAGAATAATTGCCTTCTAAAGTTCAGAAGGTGCCAGTCATGTTGGTTCACATCCAAATGTGAACTGAACAAACTTCTCAAGCATCCATCATTCAATGGCTTTAATATAACCTTCCAGAGGGGTATGAATGAATATTTTATTTACGGTCTACTGACCACACCAATGCATAAAACAATACAATCAAGATACACCAGCTCTTAATTATACACTCAAAGTAAAAACCTAAAAAATTAAAACAGAATCAGACAAGCATAGAATGTCTAGTCAGAATAGCAATATTCAAAAATTTTGCTTCTTTCTTGGTAATTGAGCTATTTGAGCCATCAAGCAGAGTGTACAGAAGAAACTCTAAGGGTTGTCCAGTAAAAGTCTGGGTGATTGAATGTATTAGGTTTCCTCTAGCCCCTCAATAAAAACTGCAGTTAAAAAGAACATGCGCAACAGTTTCCACCTCATTATTGCAGGGGCAACACCTGTCTTCCATTGGGATTTTACTGAATCTACCATCCAAAAGTTCGGAGAGTAGAACATTAAATCGAGCCAGCGGGGTAGCTGTATTAGCCTGTTTCAGTAAAAAAAGAATAAAAAAATAGATTGTATTGTGGCACCTTAAAGATCAACAAGTTTATTATAATAAATAGTTGTTTTTTAATATAAGCAAACACACTAACGGGAAAAAAAATTGCACTATTGTTTACAGGACACTCCCGAAGAACCTTGTTGTGTTACTGAGTCTGTATCCAGACTTTTTTCTACATTAAACAGAAGGAAACCATATCAGAAGAAGTACATGGGTCACGGGTGAAGGACAGGGAGTTGCGCCCACACCTGAAATAAGAGGCATGCCATTGGATTGAATTAGGACCACTCTACAACTTCATTAGCTCTTACAAAGGAGATCTGCAACAATACTAAACTGAGAGTCGGCTAAACAACTGTAGCAATCCTCTGCCTCCCCCCATTATGGATGCACTTACCCTGGCTCAGACTCTGAGAAGCAGCTCCTTACCTTATTCCTCTTCCCAGCACACTTCTACTGGTGTTGAGAGAGGCATGTCCACATCATCTCCCCCTAGTGCTAAAGCTCTAGGTGTGTGATGCAAACAGGCCACAAAGGAGTTTCATTCTCAGATCCCAACGCCTAGTCGCAGGTCTATGGAATTTCCCTTCACGTTCTCAGTGCTTCTGCTTGCTGACTATTGCATCTGCCCCCTGTGTCAACACGATCTACATGACCCCATTTTTTAATTGTTTAAAGGGTTGTCTTCTTTGTTACATTTGCATAGTGCCATTCCTCTGGTGACCTGAGGGTGGTGTGTGGCTATTTTATCATCACAACAACCCTTCGATGTAGATCAGACCAACAGATAGCAAGTGGCTCAAAATCGCCCAGTGAGATTCATGGTTGATCAGGGATCTGTACACACATCACAACAGTCCTGAGTCCAACATTAATCCATTACATCAGACTGGCTCTAAATACTGGTTCTTAGAATAACTTCACAATTGGAAGGTGCATGATATCATGTTGGGCCAAACATTCCATTGGTAGCATTTCAAATGGTTTTGTGCAGCTATGTGTGTGGGGGGAGGGGAAACGGGGAGAAAAAATAGCACTAGCCTTCATTTAGCTGATGAAAGTTGACTGCAGCGGCCATTTTTTTCCATCAACAGTGCCCCTAAGACATTGTGGGGGGTGGCGGCCCCAGAGTGCACCAGAAACTCTGGTGTCACTTGTCACAGGCCCACAGCAGCAAAAAGTTGTACGTTCTTTTTTTAAAAAACAAAATGAAAGTGGAAATGTTCCTGTGTTGCCTAGCATTCAAAATATCTGCCCCTCCACCGGAAGATGGGCAGCGTGATCCAATGTGGCAGCTTGTAACCCTCCAAACTGGCTGCGAGGGCAGAGGGAGGACACTCTTAATTCAGAGTCCCACCTCTGACCCCAGAGTGAGTTTTCGAGGTTGGAACTGGGACTCTGAATTATCCTATGGAAAATCTAGACAGTGTCTAGCAGCCATAGGATTGTGCCCTTAGTTGACTTTTGCTATCACACCTCTGAAACTGGTCACAAGCACCTCCCGACTTTTGTTGCCATACTTCAGGTCCACAAAAGTTGGGAGGCTGCTTTGGCCTAGTCTTGTCTCTAGTATGAGATATGAAGCACAGATTGCTAGAGTCCCTCAATTCGCTACCGATATGAACTTCCATAACAGCACCAGCATTATTATTTTTTAAAAAATATATATCTTTGTATGTCTTTCCAAATGAAAAGAATGTTCTTCGGGCTTCCAATCTTTCAGTGGGTTTACTTCCTCATTATGTCATAATTGTGGAAGGATGCAGATCCACCATTTCCAGTTTGGTCTCATGCAGGTCCCTCCCACTCCTTTCCCCATCCCGATTTAGATTTCTTATAGAGTGGCTTCAACAGAGATGCCTAAGAATCAAATGCCATCTCTGCATCTGAATGCTGTTAAGCAGCTCCCATGGCATTTTGCACAGACTTTCAATGCATGTCTGTCACTAAGCTCACTCCCAGAGATAAAACAGAAAATGTGAACTCCTGTGGGAGGGAGTGTCGAATAAGAAAAAAACAAAAAACCTTTCTTGAAGCCTTCAGAATGTTACAGCTCAGTCAATCATCAGGCCTTCAATCTGGGGGCTCATCTCAACTGGTATATTAAAGGTTTTGAGGTATGGGTATTAGGTAGAAATTACTGGATATTAATACAGACAGGAGGAGAGTGTAAATCACTTTCCTAGGTTTGGGGTCCTGTTTTTTTTTCTCATGCTGAGATTTTGTATTCTATTTTATGAAAACAGCTTTGTGACAAATCCCAGAGTGAAAATGGATACTGATTATTTTCTTTTATTTGCTTATTTAAATAAGGAAGCCAGCCCAGCCCAGCCCAGCCCAGCCCAGCCCAGTTGCCCTTCACAAGGGAGGGCGACCTCAGACACTTCACACAAATGTTGTCTTGCTTTTAGTTAACTGGGGAAAGCCCATAAAGAATCCAAATACCAAACCACCACATCCGGTGTGGAGGGAATGGGGTTCACGTTAGCGGTCTGCGCTGTGGTGGACCTCTGTCCCTGTCATCCGCCACCAACACTCCTGGCAGGCGACCAGGAAGGAGAAATGGACAGCAGCTGGGCTGCCCGATGGCAGGATCCATGCCCCATGCCTCCGCCAATCCTATTCAAAATGAATAAAGTTGTGGCCAATTTAATAACCCATATAAGTGGTGTCTCTGGTTTGTTCCTTTCATCCTCTGAACGGACACAATTAGGCACTGCGAGCGCCACACAATGGGACAGGATGGATTTATGTGAGAACATATGCAAAAGTGACACAGACACGAAGTAGGCTTATGCCTCCATCCCTGACTCGGTCTAAACATTATGCATGAGATAAAAACCCATGTTCCACCTGTATCCCTCTACACTAGTGCTTGTCTTGTAAGTTTTACTGTAGAGCCCCGTCTTTGGGTATTTTGCCTACTCTCTTCCTAGCATCCATGGTAAGACTATGTTTTCCAGCTTATGATCTGTCTCTCGGGTTCATGTAGACCAATGGCTGTTTGTTTTTCAGTTCTAAAATGTCCACGGCCAAGTTCAAAATGTTCTTCTTGTGTTTGCACATTAGAGAGAAATTCAACTTACTAGAATTTTCAAGCCACGAAAGAGCTTATATGAACAAATAAAATACTGTTTGAACTTCTGGATAAAGTACATTAAGAGACCTTTTCGTGTATTTTCTTCATTAGAAATAATAAAATGTATCATCAGTAACCCAACAACAACTGTTGAGTCTTACATAAGAACAGCTTCGTTGTTTTGGACCGATGGTATTCTTTCTTCAGGAAGAGCCAATCTTGAATGTATATTGAGTGAGAGGAAGCTATATAACAGCAAAAGGTAATTGAAATAATTTCATTCCTATTTTTCCTGCTTCCAAGCTTTGGGACATTTTATCATACCTGTTGGTTGCCTTAAAGGACATCAAAGTCACTGCAATCCCTACGTTCCATACAAAATGCAGCCATCATGGATAATCTCTTAGTTAATGTTTTATTCTCCTGTCCCCCATCACATCACTGGTTAGGACAAGTGATGGGTGAACTCACCCCCAATGAATTAGTTATTTACTCAGAAAGTAACAAATTTGTCGATATGAGCGTGACCATAAGTTCTCCTTTAATAAGAAATATGCTGTTTATATGAGTTTTTGCACACATGCATGCACTGATATCAAGGTATACCTTGGGAGTTATAGTTTGCAATTATTTAGTGTGGTGTGATGTCATCTGTCACCATGTTATGTGACCCCTTTCTGATTGATTGTCTTAATGTGGCCTGCCTGTGTGATGATGACATGTGATGTTCACCCACCCATGGAGTCTTCCTCCTCCTCCTTGGAGCCAGAGCTGTGGTGGCAGTGGCAACAATGAGGGAAGCAGCTACTAGTTCAAGTAAGATTTTGGGGGTCTAGGTGGTAGGATAACTGAAAACTTTGGGGGGAATCTGTTTACTACTTTACCGTGCATGCTCTGAAGCTCATAATCAGTTCCGAACTTAATAGTGAATTTGTAATACATTGATCCAAGAAGATTACAAAGATGAGCATCATGAATTGATAAGTTTTGACCAATGAGCTGACCACTTACGAAATTCAGTGGCATCACCAGTTAGGACTGTATTTCTTCACACACAGTATTAAGAACGATCTTTCTACACTGGTACATAGCCATGACTTACTGTGAGGTTTAGTCCAAGGAACTCCTCCTTACCCATCCTGTGGGACCTTGGCATTCCCTAACCCTTGCCACCCTTTGGAATATACCTCTCTCTCTCTTTCTTGCAGAGATCCCCCTTTCTTCTAGCAGTCATTCCCTTCCTGGTTGCCAACATCTCCAGCTGTGTTAAGCCAGACTTATAGGGGCTGTTGTCTAGGTCTATCTGTTGCCAAGGCAGGCTCCTTGGTGTCTGGGTAGCTCACTCCTCCCATCCACAGGAAAGTTAAGAACAGTTATTTTCTTCTGGGGAGGCCTAGCTGCCTATACCAGCCTTCCTCAACCTGGCTTCCTCCAGATGTTTTTGACTGCATCTCCCTGCATTCCTGACCATTAGCCATGCTGTCTGGAGATGATGGGTGTTGAAGTATAAAACACCTGGAGGGTACCAGGCTGGGGAAGGCTGGTCTAGGTGTAGCATTCTTTCATGAACTTCCTATATCTCCGTGGGCCCAAGGCAAAGAACCTATGCTTGCCTGCCAACCCACACATTCCAAATAGAATAGAGGTATTCATAGATGTAGGGCTAAAATGAAATTACACACACACACACACACACACACACTGATCACCACAGACATAGAACATGGAGGGCAATTTCAGTGATTTTTCCAAATAATTGGGAAAATAGCATTGGGAGCAGCAGTGGTTTCTTTCCAGTTTTAACTTTATTTTTGCACCTCTAGATTGTAGCTCCTTTAGGCTCATCCTCTCCAGCATGTCCCTGGAACAATGCTACACCATGATGTGTCATTTCAGAGGGGGCTGTAGCATCTTCTAGAGGCATTTGGTGTGTGAGAGGTAAATGGAGATCAGCAAAAGTAAAGTTAAATAAAAGATACATTTAAATGAAATAAAATCTCCATTAAAGCTTTTCAAAAACATTTGTTCTCCCCTTCAGAAAATCACCATGGGTTGTTGGGGTGTTTTTTTGTTTTTGTTTTTGTGGGGGTGGCTTTTCAATTTAACCCACCAAATTTGGTCCTCCATAGAAGTAGTGATGGGCAACCTTCCCCGCTCCCCTGCTGTGGATAACATAGTGAGGTTCACAGAGCTGAGCTACAGCATATCAAATGCTCTTAAAATAAGCTGCTTTTTGCAATTTAATTTTGAAAATATCCAAAAGTGGACCTTTAAACTATGCTGCAATTTGAAATGGAGCTCCAGGGCACATTTGACATTCCATCATGGCAGTTATTAATTTTTTCTAGCAATGCACCTATGAGTGAAACAGAGACAAAAGATAAGGGTCCCAAACTGGCGGAGAAGATGGAAGGATGGCCACCAATTTGGAGGGCTTTAAAAGGGGATTGGACAAATTCATGGTGGAGAAGGCTATCAATGGCTACTCATCCTGATTGCCTACATGCTACCTCCAGTATCACAGGCAGTATGCCTGTGTACGCCAGTTGCCAGGGAACATGGGCAGGAGGGTGCTCTTGCACTCATGTCCTGCCTCTGGGTTTCCCGTGGGCAGCTGGTTGGCCATTGTGTAAACAGAATATTGGACTAGATGGACCCTTAGTCTGATTCACCATGGCTCTTCTTATGTTCTTAAGGATCAGTAGAAGACAGTTTTGAAAAATATATATCCTGATGCAACAACTTACTAGTTGCCTACTGCATCAATGCAACAACTTACCAGTAAGTGGTTTCATTGCCCTCATGTCTTATGCCTAACAAGTGAAGCTGCATGTATTTCAGAGCAGTTAAATGAAAGATCTCCATTTCTGAAGTGTACAATCCTCATGTATTTGCTTGCGCCTACACAGTAGTAGTCTCTCCGGTGTATAAATCACCAGGGAGCTCTCTGTTCCTAGCGATTTTTACACCTCGTTCACTTCACTCTGAGATCTATAAAGCACATAAAAACCATCACAGCCTTCGGAGATCTAACTTGGAGTATAGCATACCTTTTAACCAAACGATGCACAAAGTGCACCTATCCATAATTTTAATATTATTCACGAAACAAGGACATTCTAGTTGCATTTTCAGTACGGCACAAAATAAGTGTTTTGCTTTTTTTATTGCTAGATGTACAATAAAATCTGAGATCCTGTATACATTATCTTCTATTTGTGGTTAAAAATGCAATATGATATCATCCAGTTACAGAGTTCACACATTATGGCTTTAAAGGGGAATTAGACAAATACGTGGAGGAAAGGCTGTCAACAGCTTCTACATTAGTCAGAATCATAATGGCTATTACACTTTCTCCAAAATCAGAGGTAGCATGCCCCCTGAGTACCAGTTGCTGGAGAGAAGCATTGGCCTCATGTCCTGCTTGTGGGCAGCTGGCTGGCCACTGTGAGCAACAGGATGCTGGACTAGACCTTTGGTCTTATCCAGCAGGGCTCTTCCTCCATTTTTATGTTCTACTCTGCAATTAATTGCCCTAACCCAGCATGTGCAGATCCCTTACTCGATTTGGAATTGTTCATACAGCCAGTGTGGATGCTCAGTGGGCCCCATTTAATTTGATGGATGCATCTGCTGCTGTGGAGGGGGCTAAACATCCCTATCCATGGCTCTGATGTGAGTCGTGTGCAACACTTTGTTGCATGCAAGAAGAGCTGGATTGGGGGCCAATATTTATTTATCGGTAGGACTAGAGGTATTAATCACAAGCTAGAGTAAATACTAGCTTTCTCTGGAAATAACCATCATCATATTTACCTAATAAAGGAACCATGTTAGGAATTTAAGGATAAGCATATAAGCCACTCACAGATTTCCAGTGACTCTGACTGGAACTATGCATGACAGCAGCAGCAGAGCTGTGTCTTCAAATGCCGGTTGCTGCTAAGCACCTGTAAAGTTGTGGTGTTTGTGTGTGTTGGGAGGGAGCAATTTAAAGCAGTGGGTGGGAGGAGTTGCTCACCCTTCCTCCATTTGCTGCTTCCACACCCCACACCCCCTGCCATTCCCTCTCCTAGCTATTCTTCTCTCAGCTCAGCTGGGTTTTGAGCCCAGAAATGAACCCAGCTGTCAGGAAGTGTGTGGGGGTGGGGGGGGGGGGGAGAACTGAGACCTGGACAGTGAAATCAAAATAGTAGGTTGAGCATCAGCTCTCATCCATCATTTCCCCATCTGAAATCACCTCTGAACCCCAGGCGCTGCTTTACAATTGTTTGTTGGCAAATCGCATCTGAAGACGTTGGTCTGCTGCCACCATGATCTCTACTTGCATCCAGTGGTGACCAGGGTTCAAGCTTAGTCCTTACTTAGAACTCACCTACCTCACACTGACACTCTAGACCAGAGGTGGGCAGAAAGTAGATTTCCAGATATTTTGGACTTTAACTCCAAGCACTGCTGACCATTTCCTATGTTGGCAGGTGCTTCTGGGAGTTGAAGTCCAAAACATCTGGAGATTTTATTTATTTATTTATTTATTTATTTATTTATTTATTACATTTCTATACTGCCCAACAGCAGAAGCTCTCTGGGCAGTTCACAACAATTAATCTACTTTTGCCTACCCCTGCTCTAGACAATCATCCCCATCAACAACAACAGGGTACTTCAGGGTCCAGAGAAGTACTTTCTCTGGCCTCCTAAGTTCTCTTATTCAGTGTCTGCCTTATGTTAGGAGTTCCTTAGAAGCTACTAATTGTAAACTTGTTAACTGCGGCCAGGTTAATGATAGCGAGGAAATGGAAAGTACAACATGTTTTTCTAATAACTGATTGGTATAAGGAAGTTTGGGATATAGCCCTAAATGATAAACTAACTTGTAGTATCAAATGCAAAAAAGAATAATTTTATGGATATATGGAACCAATTCTTAGACTGTATTAATAAAGGGGAAGGGGAGTATGCCTTGTCAGGACATGCTATATTTTTGGAATGTGGAATTCAATTGATTAAAGGGATGGAAGTATATTAGTTGGTCCCTAGGCAGGTGGGGGGTGCACCTTATGATTTACTGTAGTTCCATCTTTTTGTTTTAGAGTGTTGTATGTAGTTTATAATAACTAAATTTAAAAAAAAAATTAAGTTCCTTAGCTCCTTTGACAGTTCATTTGTCTGCAAATCCTTCCATGCTAATCCTGTGCAGGGAGTTTTCCAAAAGAACATTGCCGCACAGGTAGAGCTGCTACCAAATTTTTGATGATTGTGAAACTTGAGGCAAATGTGGAGGTTCCTGCTGACCAAAACACCAGGGGAATTTAGAAGGAAGGTAAAAGTTTTTTATCAAGACTGGCACATAATTATCTGATGAGAGGGTGAGTTGCATATCCCTGCATTCACAGGAGAAGATAACAGTTCATAAAGTGATTTTTCTGCTCACTGTGCATTAATTTTGACAGGACTCCTACAACAACCTTGCTGAAGTGCATTGATGTCAGGTCTCACCCTATCATTAGACCCTGTCATTAAGTGAGGAGGCCACTTCAGGTGGTAAATGCTGTGGTGACCACCACCCTCCCCCAGCGATTCCCACCTTCCTGAGCTGTTGTCCCAGTGGTGAAAATGCTTGCTTGTCGCTGTCCTGGGCTGTCGGGCTGTCTTACCAAGTTGCCTTCTCCCAATGTGTCACAGTGCCATAGGGACAGCGCCTGACCGAAAAAGCAGGCAGAGAAGCAGCCAGTCCTGTCCACTCACTCCAGCAGTCATCGCCTGTGTGTATGTGTTGCTCTGGTCACATGACATGCCTTGGTGCTGCATTTCAGCATTTGTTGGAGCGGACAGCGATCAGGTGCCAGGCATAGCAGTAAGCAAGTGGGAGCAAAGTGTCAGAAGACAGAGCTTCCTGCCCTGCTCTCCCTAGCTAGCCTGCTGCTCTAAGGTGCAATAGAGGTCAGTGCCCCAATGCCAGTGTCAAAGTAAAGTTCAACTGACAGTCCAAATGGTTTCTGTACAGTAATACCTTGGATTGCAAGTAACTTGGTTTGAGAGCGTTTTGCAAGACAAGCAAATTTTTAAATATTTATTTAATATATATTTTTTACTTGATATACAAGCGATGTCTTGCAATACAAGTACTGTAGTACGGCTTAAATTAAAAATCTCTGTACAATTTTTTGGGGGGGAATTTCGTTTTGATATAAGAGTGTTTTGGATTATAAGCATGTTTCCGGAACGAATTATGCTCTCAATCCAAGGCATGACTGTATATGGAATTGGGGACGGGGTCCAGGATTTCATCTTGTCTTTCACCTCAGGCAACAAAATGTCTTGACTGATGGAAGTTGCACAGTAGGAGTGCCCTATTAGACTACATCCACCTATACCAGGAAGGAACCATACTGTCCTTTCTTATCTGAGATGTCATTTTTACTCGTATCTCAAGGGTCCAACCTTCACATAAAAGTGAACAGGAAATATTTGGTTCCAGGTTTTCTCCCTCCCTCCCTCCCTCCACACACACACACACACACACACTTTCTTTCCCTGTCAAAAATACTCAACACACTTATTATTCACATTAACAAGCTAGTTTCTAAGAGACAGGGCTGGCTTTTCAGCACAGCTTGAATGCAGCCCAAATGCCATAGATTTCAGGTGACCTCTTTTTACATGTCTTAGCTCTTGGAGAGAGCAGAGCACAGCAGAGGTGAAGACATCTGAGCTGTGTTTACTACTTTCCATTTCTCTTCCCTAACAGATGGAACTGTAAGCACAGGAAAACCACATGCATCTCCTCAGCTGAACCTCAGTACTTTGGCATTTTGTAGTTGGTGGGGGAAAGTGAGCAGAAACAGCCATGTATGGCAGATCAGAAAAAAAATATGTTGGCTTCATGGGAAGGAGGGGATGCCATCATTTACAGCATGAACATACAATTATGTTGTGCTGGCACACAGATGAGTTCAAGATGGCCACACATAGCAGGGCATTAAAACATTTGAGCCAACACTTCTCAGAAGAGATTCTGATAATGTTCTTTCTCTCACCCCCTCTGAAGAAGAGGGCCATTTTGCCAAATATTCTCTGAAAAATCTGCACAGGATTAGCCTTTCCATTATTTCTATCTTGGTTCCTTTATTATATTCTATTTCTATACCGTCTTTCTGGGACCATTTTTTTTTTTTTACCAGAAACTTCAGAACATAAAACCACAAACAAATAAAAACATAGTGAAATGCTAAAAACATTTTTAAGCCATTAAAAACACTTATAATAATAATTAGGCAGAGTGAGACAACTGCCTTAGGCAGTCGAATGTGGGTGTTATGTAAGGGCAGCAATTGTTAATTGTTTAATTTGTTATTATTGTGCTTTTACTGCCAGGGATAGGATAGGGAAAGGTGCATCAGGGCTTTTCTGCCTCAGATGCTGGTATATTTGGGCTGGCTTTGAGTACTTCGCAACTTGACTTGGGTGGGCAGAGGTGGAGCATCATTTGCTGTTACATTTTGGGCAGCAAAAAGTATTGGACCAGCCCTGATCCTCCATCACTTTGTCATTGCTGATGTTGCAGCTGCAACATATTCCCCAGAATGATGCCAGGTCTGGTACATTGTGGATGATGCAAAATCCTGGCCAGGCTGCCAACACAGTTACCCCTCCTACCACTTCCACAGACAGCATAAAGAACCTTAGGGTGCAATCCTATGCATGTTTAGACAGAAAAAGGTCCTACAACTCCCAGCATTCCCCAGCCAGCATGGCTGGCTGGGGAATCCTGGGAGTTGTAGGCAGTGGAGGCTGGTGGCGCTCCAATGTCAACAGGGCTGTGTATCCACTCTAGATTTACTCTGAACTTTTAAGGCACTAACCATGGTGCTGAACCTATTTTGGGACATAGATAGCTTCTTTAAAGTTAAGACTAAAATCCAGAGTGGATACACAGCCCTACTGACATTGGTGCCACTGGCCTCCACTGGTTGTAGGACTTTTTTTTCTGTCCAAATATGCATAGGATTTCACCCTTAGTTCTTAGGGAAATGAGAGAAGCTGTGCTACTGTTAATGGTGACCCCCCCCCGCCCCACGCAAGAAACTGTTACTCTCTGTGGAGAGTATTTGGCAAAATGGTGCCCACAATTTCACTTCCCACAAACACGCTGGAGAATTTTGGGAGGCCATTTCCACTTAACTTCAAATCACCCTGGGATGGGACACAGTAACACAGTTTTTACTTTGGGGCAATAATGGTCAAATCAGTGCCTAGTACACATATATTTGAGACCGTACACCATCTTTCTTCACTTAGCACTGGGTTCAGATGTGATTCAGCAGCTTCCATATGAGATCCTGAGAATCTCTCTAATATTCTTGCTAACACTCCTCCAGGTCTTAACTGGCAGTTCTCAATACTTTCAGACCTTATTTTGTTTTGGCAGATTTGTAGCAATGTGCACACTAGGGATGGCCCAAGTCATTTTACTGCCTGAAGCCAAATGGCAGATGACATCCCCAAGCCAAGGTACATAACGCCCAAGGCCGGTCAAGTTATTTTGGCACCTGAGGAAGAAAATTACATGAGTGCCTCTTCCCACCTTCCTGGCAGTAAAAATACAACAATAATAAGTTTAAAAAATAATAATTTGCTGCCCTTTCATGACACCCAAAATCAGCTGCCTGAGGTGGCCGCCTTACTCAGTCTAATGGTAGGGACAGCCTTGGCACCCACTACTAACACGAGGAGGAGGAGGAGGATTTATACCCACCTTTCCACCAAAAATGGAGCTCAAGGTGGCTAACATACAGATCAAAAACAAAATCTTAACTAACATGTAAACAAAACAAATGATTTAAAAACACAATTAAAAATTCAGTAAAAGCAAGCCCATAATGGGGGGGGGGGGCTGTGCAACACTTAGGAAAACCAATTGGCACCAATGAGACATGCTTTCCAAGAAGTAACTGCTGTGAGTGGAGGATCCAGTATGAATCAGGACCACAGTGCATGAGGAGGGGAGTATTATTACCCCTTGCCTCTGCAGGTCACGATCCCAATCCAAAGCAGTCAACACATGTAGCAATTACACTTATGGAAAAAATGTCCCATCAGCACCCATAGGACATGCTTTCCTAGCTGTAACTGCTGCATATGGAGGAGATGGAGTACATGGAGAGGGGAGAATTAATCCTTCCCTCCCCCAGCCATGATCCTGTGCAAAATCTGCCCCCAAACATGGCCATTACATTTAAGAAAAATACCAAATAGGCACCAATGGAACATGTTTTTGTTAGTGTAATCGACGTGCAGACCTGCAATTTGAATTGGGACTGCAGTACCTGGGCAGGGGAGGGTTAATCCTCTGCGCATGCTGTGGTCCCAGTCCAAATTGTGACATCCCTACATTTTTGATACACTTTTGATAGACAACTTCAGAAATGTAGCTCATCCCTCTTGCTCATCTGGCACAGGAAAAGGAACTCAGGAGGTTCTAGTGGCGAGCATCACTGGCTATGAGGAGCAAACGATGAGGCTTTTTTAAAGTACTAAAAAAAGAATGAACAAAATAAAACCTTTGGCCACCTCATCTTGAAAAGTAAGGTAAGCTAACCCCTCCTCTTCAAAACACACATGGAAAATTCTTCACAATTCCTCCTGCCTTTGGCAATTTCCTCCTGCCTTTCAGGGCAAATTCATTTCACACCCTATCCCACCCCAACCCAAAGAATTATGAAAAAGAGATGAGCTGAAAATATTGACCCAGCTCTACCGTAATAGTCTGGACACTTACTTAGGAGTAAGTCCCATTGAACTGGTGTGACTTCCACATAAGCCCCAGGACACAATGCGAAAGTGCATGATGCAAACACTCAAGATGAAGCCAAGCAGGTCTGAGAACCTTGTGTATGCCACCTTGAGTTCCATGATGGAAAAAGGTGGGCTATTAACCTACTAAATAAATAAAGTAGACAAGTAAACAAACATACATATGACCATGCTGTGAATGATCTTGCTCCAGTGCAAGGGAGTCTCTTCCTTGCATTGGTGCAGAGAGGATCCATGCACTGCATTGATGCAAGGAACCTTGCATGAGTCCTAAAATGCCAGAGACAGGACAACAGAAAGGTGACATTATTTGACATCTTATCTACAAAGCCATGGCCAGGAGCCAACCCTTGTGCAAAGCTGCACTTCAGAAACATGAACATCACCTCAACACATAAGACTTCCATCAATGGAGGGCTTAAGCAAGGATGGACAGATGTTAACTCATGTCTAGTGGTAGACAATTGACCATTCCTGTGCACCATTTAATGCTCGGATTCTTGCAAAGAATTCTGGACAAGATAGACCATGGTCTGATCCAAAAAGGCACTGAGGGCCAAAGCCCATGTTACTTTCTTTTTTTAATTCTAGAGTAACTGCAGGGCCCTTGATCTGGACTGGAACCCTAGGATGGGGAGTGAAGGGCCTTTCCCCCACTGTGGTCCCAATCCAGATCTGGCCCCACACATCTGCAATTTATATTGCCAAATAGGGATGTATTATATTAAAGCAAATGGATCCCCCTATTTAGCAATATATAAATTGCCCCTGTATGCACGCGGGCGATCCAAATTGGGACTGCAGCAGGGTAGAAGAGTTAAAGCCTACCCCCATATCCACATTAGGATCCCAATCCAGATTGGGGAGCCTGCACTTACTCTAGAGTAAAAGGGGAAAGAAAATGTAGCTGCTAACTACTACTTCAAAGTAATGTTTGATTTGAGCTTAGAGTACAGAGACTCAGACTCACTTAACACAGATTAGTTACACCTTAAATGTTAAGAAATCCTAGATATGCAGTCTTGCTTTGTAAATACATTGGTGGACCACAGGCAATCTATTTAAAACAAGAACAACAACCCCGCAAGAATGAAGTCAGCTCACCCGTGCCTTATACAAGAAACAGTCCACACATGATGAATCTAAACCATTGCATGTATGCATGCACACACATTGTTTCCCCATGTTTTTGTCTCAGATGTGATAATGAGTTTCCTGGCAGGGGCTCATGGCATGGTACAAAAGAGAAGTGATTTCAGAGCTACAGAAGCTGCTACATGATTTAGCAAAACCCTGCATTTATAATCTGCTCCCTATTTCTAGAAAAAGTGGAAAGGCTGAAAGGGATTAATGTTTGGGAACAGGATTGCTCCCATTCATCCCACAAGGACAAAATTGATATCATTCTGTCATCCCGCACAGACATGGATGGATGGTCTCATAAACACAATGCCAGAGGCTATGTATCTATTTTCATTCCTTCCATTTTCATCTCTTCTTCTTCCTCCCTAACACTCTTTTTACATTTGGAAAATCTCGGTGACTTTCTCATGACATCAGAGATGGGCAAATAAATAAATATTATCAGCCAGCTTGATAATGTGCCTTGCAGTGCAACTGTTTGAAGCATACCCTTGCCGTGTCTAACACTGGCATCCCCTTGGATTTCCTTGTCCTTTTTGTTGATGCTTGTTGAAAGAAGCACATTTAGTAGCAGAGGGTTTAGAAATCTGCAAAGTCACATTTAAATAGAGATGCATGAGCATTTTATTTTTGCTTGCAAAACAGGCGAGCATGCCCCTACTCAAATCCCTGGACACAAGCACGAGCACTTGTCCACTGAAAATGCAAATCATCATACACGTGCTCACGTTTATTTCATTCCCAATTCCAAGTTCAATTTGCAGCAAGTTTGCTGGTTTGCGCAAATTTCTTCAGTGGACTAAATCAGCCCTACTTTAGTCTATGGAGGAAATTTGAGGAAATTCCTGAGAGATTTATGCAAGTTTTGGGAGATTTGCGCAAATCTCCCATTTGATCGCTGTTTGCTTTGCACAAATCTCCCAATCGCACAAAGCAAACAGCATTTGCAAATGCAAATGGGAAACGGGCATGCAATGAGTAGTGAGAAGATGTCTGGATTTATTACGGTCATATGACCCAAATATAACAAATCAACCACAATGTTTACACATAACTCAGAGAGTATACATAAGAATAGAGATAGAACAGCTCTCAATTATTTCCCAATAAAAGGACCCTCCTTTGCATGACAGCTAAAAGGAATTTAGCAACTTGGGTGGTAACAGTTGGATTCTGGTCACGTAAACAGTAAGTAAGCAGCCACTTATTTATCAGGAAAGCCTTGAAACATCCTCAAAAAGGGGAAGAATTATATCGCCCCTTGCCTCTGTATAAAATCTGCAGTAAAGTAAGACGTGAGTCAAAGATTCAGGGACCCCGGCCATGCACGGGCAATGTCTCTGCTGGTAAGGGATACCCAAGAATCTTCCCTGGAGTACTGCTGAAGGCAAGATGTTAAATCTGGCTAACATAAATGCTCTACGGGTCTGCCGGGTTCTAAGAGATGACAGGTAAGAAGCAGGAGTTCCATATATTGGCAGCGCACCATTTGTGATAGGTGAGCAAGTCCTGTTTGCTAGCGAAAATAGCTCCTGCCTCTGGGACACCCATCTAAAGACTTGCTGATGTCCGAGCATAGAAAGGGAATCGAGGGGAATGCCAATTGAGCTAATTTTGCATTGGACCAAAAGAGACCATTTGCTAATATAAGAATCCATTAGCATAAATTGTACATAGCTGGGGTACCCAGATGAAAAATAGATGTGCAACCAGAACTTGATAGTCTGTACCCAGGCTCTCATTTCCAAAAGGCCCACTCCAGTTTCCAGGTACATAGCTGCATATCCAACACAATTGGGGATACCCAGAATGCGTCGTAAGAAATTAGCTTGGACTGGTTCCATCCCCAAGTTAATTGCACTAATCCAAATGGAGATGCCATAGAGTAGTTGGGCCATAGATTTGGCTTTAAAAACACGAATGGCAGAGGGTTTCTCTTCAGATCGTATAAATCTTTCGCCTTTTACAAAAGTTTTCTGTAGTGAGAAAATGTCCGGAGAATCATAGCGAGCTCGAATGTCACTCATTTGCCAGCCATTGGCAGCAACACCTATGCCAGAAATCAGTACCTGAAGGAGAATCTTTTCCTCTTCAGTATGTTTCTTAAAAAAAAAAAAAGAGTAGCAAGCTTCTAGTCCTCATAGTTACAGAATATAATCAAAAGATGCTACCTCCCAGTCTTCACTTTGCTATCATCCTCATGCCATGCTTGTGGGCTTCTCCTAGACATCTGACTGGCCACTGTGGGAAACAGGATGCTGGACTGGATTGGTCTGATCCTGTAGGGCTTTTTATGTTCATTTATTTATTCCACTTACTCTCCCTTATAGCTTGGCGGCGGTACAGCATATGCTTTGCATGAAGAAGGCCCCATGTTCAATCCATGGCATCTCTAGTGAACATGATCAGGTAGCAGGTGATGGCAGGGCCAGATTAAGATAGGGGCTATTGGAGCTGCAGCTCCAGGCCCCTACCCCAAAATAGGCCCACAATCAGGACCGGTGCAGGGCAGTTTGGCGCCCCAGGCGAAATAATATTTAGCGGGGCCCCCTCTCCAAAGCAGCCCTGCTCTGCAAAAAAACAACAACCCTGCGCCGCCACCACCACCCTACCTTCCCCCCGCCCTGGCTGCTGCTGCTGCTGCTGCCGCTGCCGCCGCCGCGGAGAAGGAGGAAGTGACGCAACGGGACCCCCGCGCTATTTTTTGCCGGGGAAACCATGGCAACAGGGCTGTTTAAGCCCTGTTTCCCTGGTTCCTCCCGCCAAAACAACGTGGGCGGGGCTCCGGAAGCAACACGACGCAGAGAAGGTAGGTGGCGGGGGTGTCTGGGGGGGGAGGGAGGGGAGGGGGGGGGGGGAGAAGGCGAGCTGGCGGGGCGCCGCGGGGGAGGGGGGGGGACGAGCCTGGCGGGGGCGGCGAGAGAAGGCACGAAGAGCGCAGCGCATTCGCCTCTCAGGGTAACAGGCCATAATGATTACTGGCCAATGGAGATGCCGACCAAGAACCTGCTGTCAGGGTAACGATAGATAGATACCAATAGTCAGGCCCACTTCCTATCAGGGATGTTGAAGAGTCCTTGGTCTCGAGTCACGGTGTCCCTGGTACATAGAATTACTAAATGAGAAGCGGTGTTTCTTCCCTCCCTGACTCTATTTTCTTCTTTTATTTCACAGTCTAACCACTGGCTTTAATTACGCTCAACCAAAAGTTTGCAAGCTGTGTAAATCTGAGGATGCTGCTTCTTCAGGTGCCATGCTGAAAGCTGTTATGGTTCTTGTTTAAGAGGCTTTGATTTAATGATTTTCCTTTAGAAGCCTCTAGCTAGAGGCGCTTCCCTCAAAGTGACTGATTTAGTGGTAGCCTCAGAATATTCCCCTCTGGGTCTCACTCAAAGCTCATGATTAATTGATCTAGGTATCAGGCATAACTTGTCTCAATGGGCTGGCAGGGGGACGGGATACATTTTATATATGAGGACTGTTCTAGTTTACTGGTAACCACCTGCCACACTGTTGCCATGTAGAAATTTCAGATCTGTAGGAGGAGTCTTTACCTCCCCAATTAAATATAGCAAGGTACGTACGAACATAGCAAGAGCTGTTCTGGATCAAACCATGGGCCCAAGTTCAGCATGCTGTTTCCACTAAAGCGGAGATGAAATTTCTCTGAAGACATTTTTCCCCCTAAGGAAGTTTCTGAGATTGTTCTTTTTCTCAACCTCCTGCTCCTTAGGGGGGGGGGGGGGGAAGGCCACTTTACAAAATTTGCTCAGAATACTCTCTACTATTTGTGTGTGTGTGTGCTGGCTGGGGGATGCTGGGAGTTGCAGTCCAACACATCTAGAAGGGCACCATGTTGGGGAAGGCTGGTCTAAGGCATTGCATTGCAGAGGATGCAAGATGATGGCCCGGCTGCTAGCACATTTGCTGCTGTTGCCACTTGCAGTGGCAGCACACGCACGCGCACACACACACACACACACACACACAGAAAAAAAAGAAAAAAAGCTGAGCTAGTTTCCATGGTGAATGACCCCACATTCTTGACAACTGGCAAAAAAGGTCCTTCCAGTTTCTCTGTCCACAAATGGGAAGGAAAATTTCAACAGGCCACCTGTGCAGAGCTCTAATTTCCACCCAACACTGGCCAGATAGATGACTCTAGAACAGGGGTGCAGAATCTCAGGCTCAGGGGCTAAATCCGGCCCACTGGGGGTCCCACGCTGGCCCTCCAGTGATTCCCAGAAAGCCATGCCCCCTTCCCCTGGCCCCTCCCCCTTTCCCCAGCCACCAATCATTTGGTGGCTTCCTAGCTTTTGCACAGTTACCCCCCCCTCCTAAAAGGTTGAAATGTCTCTCCTAAGGCTTAGTTACTGGCAGTAAGCAGGGATGTTGAAGAGTCCTTAGTCTCAAGTCACGAGTCGAGTCACGAGTCTTTGGACTCGAGTCCGAGTCTGAGTCCTTGGTCCAAAATGGTGACTCACGAGTCACGAGTCACAAGTCACTCCCAAAGCTGACTCCACGAGTCCTATTAAAATCAATGGGTTTTTTTCCCAACAAAATAAGGCTACTTAGATGTGGCTTAAATAAATTCTAGGCACAAGTGTGCCTTTTTATTTCAAAACTCTGCAACTGATTTTCGCAAGAACAGACCAGGCAGAAAAACCCAAAATAACCAGGCAGGCAGAGGAGGCAGGGAACCCCAAAGCAGGCAGGCAGAGGCCTTTGTCTTGGACAATTCAACTGTTGAACTGGTCAAGAAGAGACCAGGCAGGCAGAGGAGGCTGGGAACCCCAGACAGGCAGGCAGAGGCAGCCAAACCCAAAATGTCTGAAAGGTTGCATTTTAGAAAAATGATTTTAAAAAATAAACTTGCTGTACTTCCTAAAACTTATCCATGTTGCATTTGAGGAACATGATTATTTCTAAATGTTTGACCCCCATTCTGGAACGGTGAGATCTCATCACAATTCCACCCTCACTGAACACCCGCTCCACTGGTGATGAACTTGCTGGAACCAGAAACACACTCAGAGCAGCCACACAGAGTAATCTCAGGTCCTTCTTCTGCCTCTCCCAAGTATGCAACACATCAATCAAAATAAATCTTGGGGCTGTTGGGGCTGCACTCCTGGTAGCCATCCATAGTGGCTGAACAGCGGCACACCTCGCTTCCATGCGCTCTTCGCCGGCAATCATGCTCCTCTCCACTCCTTCTGGCACAGCCCAGGGATGTTGAAGAGTCCTTGGTCTCAAGTCCCGAGTCGAGTCTCGAGTCCCATTAAAAATATTGGGACTCGAGTCCGAGTCGAGTCAGAGGGGGGACTCAGTCTGACTCTCGAGTCGAGTCCTCGAGTCCGAGTCCCCATCCCTGGCAGTAAGAGCTTGAAGTTAAAATATGCTGGTATTTTGGGCCCCACCCTTTTTGTCTTTGGTCCTACCTCTTTTGCCTTTGGCACTACCCATGACTGGAATGCAGCCCCCGAGAGCTTCTCCAAAATGGAATTCAGTCCTTGGGCTGAAAGAGGTTCTGCACTCCTCCTTTAGAAGTACACAAGCAGGGCATTGAGGCAAACATCCTCCCCCATGTAGTCTCCAGCACCTAGCATTCAGAGCTTCTGAACATGGAGGTTCCATTGAGGTTCCATGGCCAAGTCTGTAGAACCACAAAGTAGACCTTACATTGAAGTGATGATCTAGGGAAGAACATTGTAAGAAGTATTTTGGTTGCTGTAGTACATGGGTGGTCAATATGTGGCCCTCCAGATGTATTGGTCTACAACTCCCATCATCCCTCACCACTGGATATGCTGCCTAGGGCTGATGGTAGCTGTTGGCCAAAGCACCTGGAAGACCACAAGTTGCACACCCCTGGTGTAGAAATAGAGATTGTTCTGAGAAATCAAGATTGTTGGGAGCTTGCTAATGAGAACTCCACCAACTGATTACCTGTAAGGGGATCAGGATGAACATAGCTCTGCTGCAATGAGGCAAATCAGTGCTCAGTTTACCCCAGTCTTCAAATTTCCTCCCTTGCCCTGCAGCAGGGAACTTAGCTTGGGCAGGGGAAGGCAACTGAGATGGCAGAAGAAGCTCTGCATCCCTAGGGACACTGAAAAGGAAAAAAATAAAATAAAGAAGAGCCCTTGGGGTTTTCTTCACAGAATCACTGACATGCAGAGAATCCAATTTGGTGATGCTGGGACTTGTAATCCTTCGCTGACTCAATAGCTGAGAGAAGATAATCCACCAGGTACTGGAGCACCTCCACAGGCATTCCCTCTGCCCTGGGAAGTTGGCAGAAGCATCAGTCACCTTGCTTGCAGGCTCACAGAGGGAGTGCTTGCAAGGCCTCATCCTTTGAAAGTGTTCTCTTGGAACACTCACAAATTGAGCCTTTCAGTGAGCAGTACAGGAATCCCCTTTACTGCATATTCCCCATATACGGTAAGTAAGATCAGGAAGCAAAAGGAATATTTCTCCTATGCCCATCAATAATATCAGATTACAAGGGGTACATTCTGAGCAGACTTCCAAACAGTGAAATTAGATAAATCCACTAGATAAGATTCAAGCTCATGTTTGTAGTTAAACTTAGCATACCAGGGGAGTTTTTAGTGTAAGAAACTAAGCATAGGTCACCCTGAATGAGGAAGTCTGTGTCTAAGAACTCTATGTTTAATGTCACGTTTGCACCAGCTGTATTCTTATTAGAGAGAAATATTCAAATGAAAAATCATAATTACATTCCTAACTACATATCATATATATTAATTTTGTTGATTGAGATTTTGAATTAAGGAAGTTCTCCCTAGCCTAAAAATGGAAACTCCTGATCTGAGTGCAGAAGAGCAATGGCAGAATTAATTTGGAGCGATAATTGTTTCATAGGTCTACCCTTGCAAAACTCAATTAACACACACCCCCGCCGCCAAATTTCAAGGAAATATTTATGTGTTCAGATTGTAATTTCACATAATCTAGGTAGGGCTGTCAAACATCAGAATTACAGAATAATGACCCAAGAATAAGGTGAGTTGTAACTTGTTTGATAGGTTATAATGACTTTGTTTATGGTGGCATGGTCTACAGCCCAAAATGAGAGAAAACCCAAGCAAAATGGGCCTTGTGGATCTAGGTAACACTTACAACACTGAAGTTATTTAATCTTTTCAATCTGGCCTTTCCAAGAGGGGAAGACATTTTGATAATGGCAACAAAGCACCTAATGCCAGACTTTGAGGTAGCAATTTGAACAAGGAACAAAAGCTGAAGGGATTTTGAGAAAGTCAAAAGAATGTTGAAGACTAGCCTTCATCGTGCATCTGGAGGTGCTTTTCTTGCCCCAGACTCACATTATGTCATGTAATTTACACATAAGTAGACCTACAATCCTGTCCTGATAGGACTTTGCCTAAAACAGGGTAGTAAACAATATTACCAAATTTCAGCCATCTGCCTTTTAAAGTTTTCTTTCTATAAACCAAACATGCCTTGAGACATAAAATGTCCCAAATATTTGCATAACAATAGGCCATTTGGGGTGCTTTAGTAACCCCAGGCAGTGGGGGAATAATGGGAGCCATCCACAGGTCATCTTAGGCTCTTTTTATTGCCAAAAAGAACAGAAAACACCTCCTTCAAACAGAAAAGAAATCCATTGAGGGAAAGCCTTATTATGATGATTTAAAGTTTATAGGCCTCAGGCCTTTTTCAGACTTTTGTACTGCTAATTGACCTCCATTAGGCCTGACTTTGTTATGTTGATTGCCTGCATTTACGTTGCTGCAGGCAACATTATGTCTTTTACTTACCTTACCTAGCTGAAACCTGAAATCCATTCTTATTCTGATCCTAACAGCCTGGGGAAAACATTCAGTCAAACAAAAGTCTTTCATATGCCTTGCCTGAGCCACTTGTTTTTGGGGTGACTTGGGCACTCCAGATTCAATGTATGCTAGGTTGCATAAAACTGCAGGATGAAGTAGAGAAACTTTTCAGAGAGATTTTAAATATTTGTAAGTGGTCACCAGATTTTAACTAAAGCATATTTTGAATTGAATTTAGAAGTTCTTCCTCAGGTGAAATATTTTTTACAAAAGCATTTTTGAATGACAAGTGATATTTCTCAAGGCGGGGTTGGTGGTGTCCATCTAGGGGTGCTCACGTACCTGGGGGGGCACGCCCCGCCTCGCCTCTCCACGGTGGGGCCCCCCACCGCTCAATTCTCAGCAGCAGCAGAGCGATTCTCCGCGCCACTCAAGCCGCCCGCACCGGCCGCGATGGGACCCTGCACCGGCACGACGGTACCCCGCACCACATCTTTTCCATAGAAACCAGGGCAACAGGGCTGTTTTAAGCCCTGTTGCCCTGGTTTCTACAGGAAAAGACGCAGTGCGGGGTCCCAGGCATGCCGGCGCAGGGTCCTGGCGCATCACTTCTGGCCACGACAGTATGTGACACGACAGGACCGTCGCAGCCAGCTCGGTGCAGATTGGCGAGCGGGGTCCAGGATCCGGTAAGGCTCGCTCGCCTCAGGCGGGCGTGAGCAGGGCTGATTTCGGCCCGCTACGCCTGCTCCAGGCGAGCAGTTACATCCCTACGCATCCACCATTTCAGTACATTGAATTCCGAGTCTAAAAATATTAATGCCTTAAAGCTTTCATTTTGGAAGTGTGGCTGTATTTGACATTATAACAAATAATATTTCATACAAATAAATTGGCCTATTCATGATCTGCACTGGCCATGAGCCAACTTAATGTCCCCCTGCCACCCACCCTATTCAGCAACATCCCAGCAGCATTACCATTTTGGAAATCCACCGCTAAATGGGATAACATGGGAGATGGTGTGATTCCCTTAGAGATTTTATGCAAATAGATTCCCAAATAGTAAGACCTTTAAGGTGATGGATTCTATTACATAACACAAACTATTCCCTTTGAAGTCCCATTTGACAAGGCATTGCAGGAGACATTATTGCTTGAAAATAGCTTAATGTAATAATATTGGCAGAGCTCCGATTTTAAATTCAATTTTCTCTCATCACAGCCACACTAAGTAATTGTATGTGGCATGTGAATGTACATTCCCAGCTGCAGAGGATGTAGCCAGATTCTTGTCTAGCTCATCTAATTGCCTCAGTACAAGAGATGGGGGTGGGAATTTTGTGGGGTCCTAGCACTGATTAGTATGAAATGTCTTTGCCATACTGAGCAAACGGAGTGCCCATGAATGTTGGAAAGCGGTCCCCATCGACTTTACTATATTCATAATGGATCAGGAAGTATAATCAGTGCTGAGAATTTTGGCTTGACTGTTGGACTAGGACTTGGAAGGCCTGGGTTCAGATCCCCACGGAGGAGTTTTCTTGTTGCCGGTCAATGGAGAGAACCTAGTGCGCTGATCAATCTTGTCTTCCTGTAGGTAGCAATGAGAGGCTCACATGCATACGAGGTTGTAGATCAAAGGTATTGAACTTCTTTCAGCCCAAGGAATGAATTCCATTTCAGAGAAGCTCTTGGGAGCTGCATTCCATTGGGGGTAGAGCCAAAGACAAAAGGAGTGCGGCTGAAGGAAAAAAGGGTGGGGCAAAAATACCTCCAAGCCCCAGCATATTTGAGCTTACAGCTCTTACTGTAAGCATTCAGCAACTAAGCCTTAGAGGCTAGGAATGTGCAAGGATTTCATTTGCGGGGTAGAAATCCAGCAAACTAGCTGGCCTCGACCCCCCCGAACTCCATCCCACTTACCTCTTCCCCGGAGTCGACTCACGTTCTCCCGAGTCAAGCCAGGCAAGCGACTTCCAGGTTCCCAGTGGGCCACTGTTTACGTAGAAAATCCCTTAAGATGCACCCAAAGCAGCTGCAGTTCTCACAAATTGTGGCTGCTTTGGATGTATCGAGGCATTTCCTACATAACGTAGGGATGTGCGCAGAGCTCTATCGGGGGGTGGAAGTGGGGCGAGCTCGCCCCGCTCGCCCCCCCCTGAGCTCCATGCAACTTACCTTTCCCTGGCTCGGCTCACGTCCTCACGAGACGAGCCGGGGAAAGGACGTTCCAGGTCACCAGCACTACACTTCCAGGTCCCCGGCACTACGTTATTTACATAAAAAACAGGGAGACCTTCCTTAAAACTGCTGTGTTTTGCAAAAGCGGTGCTTGGTTTTTTATGTTAAAACCATCATAAAAATATGTTATATTATAATGTATTGTATGCTGTTTTTAACCTAAAAAACAAAGTGCTGCTTACGCAAATCGCAGCAGTTTTAAGGAAGGTCTCCCTGTCTTTTACATAAATAACGTAGCGCCGGGACCCGGGAGTCCAGCGCAGCGAGCACCTCAGCAAGCGCATCAGCTGGCGCTCGCGGGGTGCTCAGGACGGATCGCGTGGAGGGGGTTCTCGCCAAGCGCCACACGAGATTAGCACCAGGGTAAGTGCACAACTCTAGGGTTGGGAGAATCAGCAAAGCTCAAACCTATTGAGCTTCTCCAAGTTCCACCTCAAAGCTTGGTCTGTCTCACTGCCATTTTTTTTTTTAATCACACTCTGTTTTTCTTTTCATTCAAACAGGAAACGTACACATTTTGGAATGCATTTTTTGAAAGGGCACACCCAAATGCACACTTTCCCCCCATAGACTAATGCATCAAAATGTATCTTTTGGAGGAAAATGAGCATTTTAAAGTGCATTTTATTTTATTTTTTTTAAAAGGTGTGCATTTTTAAAACATGAACAGAAGTTCGAGAACATGTGAGCTTTTCCTCCCAAAAATGCACTTGTGTTCATGTTCGGAGGTGCAAATGGGGCAAGTCCAAGTAAAAAATGAAGCAAAATGAAATTCGCATACATCTTTTCTGCTTGCAAGCAAAAAGAAAATAATGGAAACAAAATATATTAAAAACCCTAACTACTTGTCAGAATTCAAATAGAACTCTGGAGGGAGAAACTAAAGCCATGGTGCAGTATTTCAAGAAGGACAAATATAATTTATTTCATATTTACTTAAACAAAGTGGAAAACCCTCCTGCATATTTTTACATTGAAGAACCGTTATATAAACTCAAGAGTACTTTACAGCTGTGGTGACTGCAGAATGAAAATAAGACTGAGATGGGCTTCCTGAAAGCAACTAGACTAGGCTAAAATCACCCCTACCTCAATTTTGGAGCACCATTCTCAAAATTTTGCAGCCTGGTTTAAAGGCAGTGGACATCACACACATTTTGTAAAATAAAAATTATATATAAAATATATGCACAGTGACCATCACTATCAGTGTCTGTTATGTTGCACCCCAAGATTCTACACTTCTTAAAGCTGCAGTGCACACATACATCTGGGATAATTCACAAATTATGGACACATGGCAGACATATTCCCCCAATTTTTTAGGGATGGACATGTCACATGAGCCCAGCACTCAGTGAGCACCCCCGCCACACAAGCCGAGCCTCTGGCGAGCATCTCAGCTGGCACTCACCGGACTTCTGGGTCCTGGGCTCTAAGCCGTTTATTTAGAAAATGGCGTAGTATACATTAAAGACGGCTGCAATTTGCATAAATTGCAGCCATTTTTAATGAATACGATGCCATTTTCTACGTAAATGGCGTATATTACACCATTTTCAATGTAGAAAACGTAGCGACTGGAACTCGGAAATAGCTTTCCCCGACTCAGCTCGCAAGCTTCCACCCCCCTGCCAAGCTCCGCGCACATCCCTATTTTGGGAATGAGGGCTTCCTCTTGCTGGCAAGGGCTTTCCCCTCTACAAAAGGGATGTTTGGGGTCGACATCCATGGTAAAGGGGCAAGCTTATGTAACAGCATACAGCTCAGGATCAAGAAGACAGTGATGTATTCAAAACCACAAATGAGCCACATGGCAAACATTTCAATCCAGATTTCATGCTTCCCTGCTGAACTATCACTGCAAGGTAAGGCATGACATAGCTAGCAAGAACAACCATTCCAGCTGATCACATGATGTCTTCATGGAGACCATATGATGAGTATTCAGGCCCATCATACAGCAGCCAATGGCTTTAAGTTGCGCAGCGCCCTAGTTAATTAGACCTAATCTTTGAAATCCAGCAATTACCAACTACGAGGAGTCCAAGATATGAAACATTAATTTGGAAGTCCAAGTTAGAATTTGTTCTCTATATTTGCTTGAACCCTAATCAGCATCATCTTTCCTGTCATTAAATATTACTCCAGCGCTGACATCCTTCTGGATAATTACAGTTTCCAATCACTTGTACTTTTTACCCCCTTGTAGTCCAGCTGAAGAGGTGGCCATGCCACCAAAATCTTTAAAAATATGGATTCACATGGCAGGTTCTAGAATTTGCCCCTTTGGATTTGGAGGTGGACCCTTGGGGAGGAGAACTCAGGAGATTGTTTGGAAGGCCCCATGACCAACATACTAGGGGTCACTAAGCCTTGGATTAGGTCTGATCTCATATGGTGATGTGGGTTATTTATGTCATCCATCTACATGGAGCACATTTGGTTGAGATAACATCATGGAGAGTTCCTCCCCCAGTCTGGGCTGAAATGTTCAAGACCTATCTTAGGATGCCCATACATTTAGCAGCTCACCTATGGCTAACTAGAAGTGCTTTAATATATAAAGAAAGCAAAAGAACATAACTCTAACTGCCCTTATCCTCCCCACCACCAGTACCACAATTTGCACTGTATAAAAACCTGAAACTCTTCCATGCATCTGATGAAGTGGACTATAGTCCATGAAAAATTATGCCAGAATAAATGTTTTAGACTTCATGTTTTTCCCCCTTATGTATGTTACTTCAAACACCATGTGGGAAGGTAACAAGCAGTTACTAGTGTTCAAATTAATTAAAATTGAGCCTTTTTCTACCTTATTTTTTTCCATTCTACAAGGAAACAATACTTTCTCTTTATCCTCAATTTTCTCTCCTTTTAGGATATCCGAAAGATGCTAAGTAACTCTGACCAGCAAATTTTAAAGCAAATATATTTGAAATGTATACCCCAGAGTTTAGAAACAAGCCTGCTGTCAACATGTGTATGGCGCTTGACTGCCAGATTCTCAGATGAGATCCCCAAAGTCTGAACATTCTTGGCATCAGCTCAATTTTTCAAAGAGTTCCAACTTCTGTTTATTTATTACACACTTCTTAATTAAATCAAACTTTTAAAAACCATGCCAGTCCCTTAAGGCTTATAATGAGATGTTAACTTCATCTAGCCTTCAAATCCTCTGAGTTGATTTTTCCCTGTATGCCATTTCATTTGGCATAGGCTCAAACTACACATTACACAGAGTTCAGTAATTCTCTCCTTTGCATGTCTTTTTTTTTTTTTTAACCAAAAGAAGTTTTGAGCATGCTGTGAGTTTGAGGAGATTATAGGGATGGGCGAAAAAAAATAAAGGCTGCCTAACCCTTTCTCCTCCTGCCTTTTTTCAGTTCAAAATAAGAATTCCATGCCAGTTTGCCCCTTGTGGTGACTGGGGAGTAAGCCACTTTCATTATGGCACACTGTGGAATATGCTCTCCAGTGTGAAGCTTCCCTGAGGCCTAACATGATGTTATTTTGGCACCAGACTAAGACCTCTGTGTGTGTGTGTGTGTGTGTGTCTATTTAATTATCTATTTCTTACATGTTTAGATTGCCCAGTAGTTGAAGTCCTCTGGGTGGCATACAGATAAATTAAAAACATAAAATACAAGGTAACAATAAAACAAAGACAATAAAACAGCACATGATACAAGCCAGCAGCATGGATAAGAATAATGTAGCACATAATAAAACCAGAAGTAAAACCAGCAACAAGGATAAACACGGAGCAAAATACCAAAACAAAAAAACCAGTTCCTAAAACACCTGGGAAAATAAAAAGGTCTTCACCTGGTGCCAAAAAAGCCATAACATAGGCACCAAGTGAGCCTCCCTGAAGAGGGCATTCCAGGGACAGGGTGCCACCACTGAAAAAGCCTTCTTTTGTAGACACCCTCCTTGCCTCATTTGGGGGGGGGGACGACACCTGGACAATGGCCTCAGATGATGAACTTAAGATGTTGGTAGATAAATATGAGAGGAGATATTCCTTCAGATTGTTAGACATATGGGTAACTTTGCATGCATAGGGTCACTAGGGGAGGAATGGGTTAATGGGAACTAACCTGCCTAACCACACCCACTTCCTTCCACACCTGGGACTCTTCCTTAGAGGAAGTTTCTTTCTCTTTCTCCTCCAGACCTCAAGAAAGCAACATGTGCCTGGATGTCTCTCTTTGAGCCATGCTGATTTCCAACATACTCTAATGAATTTTAAGCTGTGCCTGCATAGACCAACAAGTTATGCAAGTACTGTATACCAGATGTTGGGAGTACAATAAACCTGCTGTTCTGTTTGATATAGCTAGTCTGGACTAATTCTAAGTAGCCTTTCTGGGTCAGACCACATGGTGGGCAGCCTTGCAGTTTTGAGTAAATTAGTGGGAAAGGCTTTCCACATACCTCTGCCGCTATATGCCAGGTACCCTTTCCCCAACATATGTAATCATTTAGGTGCTAGTAGTTAAAACTAGCACTTTGCATTGGGCCCAGAAATGGACTGGCAACTAATGCAAATGGTGAAGTACTGGCATAATGTGATCATGTCAACCAGTCCCTTTTAACCAATTGTTTTGGACTGGCTGAAGTTTCTGGGCCATTTTCAAAGGCAGCTCCATGTATAACGCATTGCAATAATCTAAATGGGAGGTTATGAGAGCGTGAAGAACTGTTGCAATGCTATCACTGTCCTGGTAGAGTCATATTGGTGTATCAGCCGAAGCTGATACAAGGCACTAGAAGCCACCTCTAGTGACAATGATGGATCCAAGAGCACTCCAAGTTATGCGCCTGATTTTACCAGGCCTTTGAAAACCTTTTAAGCCTTTACTGATCTGCTGGGCTTTATTCTGTTGGGTTTTTTAAAAAAATTGTTTTGTGATATTTTATTATTGGATTGCATTGTGGGGGAGGTTGTTGCTGTTTTGGTTTTTTTGAAACTGTAAACTAGCCTGAGACCACTTATGTGTTGATGGGCAAGAAAGGAATTTATAAAATAAATTAATCAAATCAAATTATTCTCCACAGAATATATATACACATATATACACATACATACACACACATCCCCAATGGGGAAATATATGGTCACCCACAGCTTCCCTCCCCCATTGGCAAAAAAGATTCTTGAGGTGGGAAAATTTGACCAATGACTGCCAGAGGTCTGAACCAATCACTTGCAGAGGGCTCCCCCCTCCTACCATTGTGGCACCCATTTTGGCTTCCCCTTGCCCTTTTTTCCAAAGATCTGAACTGATCACTTGCAGAGTCTATTTCCCACGCTCTGTTCAGAAGGCAGAGGACCTCCAGAATGCACAAAAACCTTACTCACTGCCCAGCTTCCAGTCTAATCAAATCTTGTGGCACATGTACTGGGTGGCTACCTATATCCTTAAGAGGGAGAAGACACTATGCAGGAAGCACTGTGAGGCCCACTGCTATAACAGTAGAAGGACATGAAAGTGTTAGCACTCGTTAAGGTTAGGAGCCCACACTCAAACGTTCTGCACCCAACACAATAAAGAGGAGATAATACCACTATATAAAACCCAAGGAAAACCACTCACCTACAGAACCCTCCTCCCTTGTTAAATACCACTGTCTTTCTTTTATTTGTGCCTGAGAAGTCCTGCCTAGGATCATCCCTCTTCTTTTGTAAGGTCCAGTGATCCATTTGCTACATGGATCACCATTTTGCAATAGAAATTGCAGACATGGCTCCCCCGATCTGGATTGGACTCTTCGGGGGGGATTAAAGCCCCTCAACCCCCAAGGTAGGGGCCCAATCTGGATTGGGGACCCTGGTACTCTAGAGTAAAAGTAAGGCATGGCTAGCAGCTATGTACATCTTTAAAGGAATCTCTGTTTTGGCCCATAGATTTTGTCTTAAGTAGAAGCGAGCCAAAACCAAAATTGTTCCTGCAAATGTTGGTGTTTGTTTTGAGAGTTTTCTAGTATCATCTTATTCATGGCTGGCGGTGGTGCATGTGCTCTGCAGCATGATCCAGGGATGGGGACTCGGACTCGAGGACTCGACTCGTGAGTCGGACTGAGTCCCCCCTCTGACTCGACTCGGACTCGAGTCCCAATATTTTTAATGGGACTTGAGACTCGACTCGGGACTCAAGACCAAGGACTCTTCAACATCCCTGGGTTGTGCCAGAAGGAGTGGAGAGGAGCGTGATTGCCGGCGAAGAGCGCATGGCTGCTCGGCCACTATGGACGGCTACCAGGAGTGCAGCCCCAACAGTGTGTCAAGATTTATTTTGATTGATGTGTTGCGTACTTGGGAGAGGCAGAAGAAGGACCCGAGATTACTCTGTGTGGCTGCTCTGAGTGTGTTTCTGGTTCCAGCAAGTTCATCACCAGTGGAGCGGGTGTTCAGTGAGGGTGGAATTGTTCCAGAATGGGGGCCAAACATTTAGAAAAAATCATGTTCCTCAAATGCAACATGGATAAGTTTTAGGAAGTACAGCAAGTTTATTTTTTAAAATCATTTTTCTAAAATGCAACCTTTCAGACATTTTGGGTTTGGCTGCCTCTGCCTGCCTGTCTGGGGTTCCCAGCCTCCTCTGCCTGCCTGGTCTCTTCTTGACCAGTTCAACAGTTGAATTGTCCAAGACAAACGCCTCTGCCTGTCTGCTTTGGGGTTCCCTGCCTCCTCTGCCTGCCTGGTTATTTTGGGTTTTTCTGCCTGGTCTATTCTTGCCAAAATCAGTTGCAGAGTTTTGAAATAAAAAGGCACACTTGTGCCTAGAATTTATTTAAACCACACATCTGAAGTAGCCTTATTTTGTTGGGGAAAAAACCCATTGATTTTAATAGGGACTTGTGGAGTCAGCTTTGGGAGTGACTCGTGACTCGTGACTCGTGACTCGTGACTCGTGAGTCACCATTTTGGACCAAGGACTCGGACTCGGACTCGAGACTCGGGTTCAAAGACTCGTGACTCGACTCGTGACTCGAGACCAAGGACTCTTCAACATCCCTGGCATGATCCCAGGCATGTTCATGCAGGAGTATCTCTCACTTTTCTCCCTAGGCTGACTCAGATAATGCATAGGAGAAGGCAGGTAGGCCCATACATGTGTATTGCTTTTCAAGTAGGATGTCCTACTGTCTGCTCTATAAAGGAACAGGACAGGCATAAAAGTATGTGGCTGCCTCATTTGACCCATAGCCTGCAGTCCCAAACAGTGGGGAATATATCTCACTGAAATCAATGGGGCAAAGTGCAGCGTAAATAGGTTCAGGATTGATCCTGGCAACAATGCCATTTAGAATACATCTTAGGGGTGGGGAGAATTGCATGGATCGAATGTGTGCCTGCATTAAAATAAACAAAAACAACTCTGCATGTATTAAACTAACACATCAGGGAGAAATCTCGGCCTGCAGCCTAGCTTTCCAAAAGCAGTGGGAAACGGGAGATCATGTGATCCTCATCTTTTGTCTTCCTGCATTTTGAGGGCTGTATCATGTGACTCTTCTCAGTGGGTTAACCAGCCCTGTGACATGGCAGAATCAAACGCCCAGTGCTGCCAAGCCCATTTCCTCCCCTCATTTGCTCACACTCCCGCAATTTCCATTCCATCTATAGCAGTGAGCTGGAGTGCCCATGAAATATCCCTGCCACCATGCCAGCTCCCAACTGTCACATTCAGTGAAATTATTTAGGCTCGCATCTCTGAACACCTGGCTCTAAATTTTAGGATATATAATTAGCAGGTTATGTAACCTGCCATGCACTAGGCAATCCTTTGGTATCACTGTGAAAAATGTGGCTATTTCTGTACATGACAGAAAGGGACAGAAATAAAAATTGATAGAAGATGCCAGGGCTCAGAGTTCTGACAAGGTTTACACACACACACACACACACACACACACACCTAACACAAGGGGGGGGGAATCAGAGCTAAAAATAATATTTGTAACTCCTTAAAAAAAAAAAGTATTGCAAGATACACACACTAATACACCTTGACAAGATTATTGTTCTATATTGTCCAACATATTTTCTTTTGTCTAAATGATTATTCCATGACGGGGGGGGGATGGGGACGGGGACGATATATATATATATATATATATATATATATATATATTTAAACATGTTTAGTTTCTCCTTCATTCAAAAGAATAGCTTTAAATGCAAAAGTTATTTCAAATACTGGTGAAGAGAGACGCAGATTTTATAATCAGCACATGAGCTTTTGTGGGTGTTCTGCTGTTGTTGTTGCTGCTGCTGTTGTTGTTGTTGTTTTAATAAGGAGGGGGGGGAAGATTGAAAACATTTGGGAAGGGAGTAGATTTTTAGTAGTCATCCGAGAGAGTACTAAGTGGCTTGGTGTTGAGAAAACCATTTAAGAATATTTGAGCTGTAATTTGATGAAAGCCTTACTGCTTTCTAATGTGTTTTGCAAGCCTGCCCAGCCCAGGCCCAGCCCCCAGCTCTCTTATGAACTAGAAAGAAAGCCCCTAGAGAAATGTGCGATATAGATTGAGCTTAGCATTGAGTTGGCACTATCATCTCCTTGGGTCATCACCTTTCATATAGTGATTGGCATATCTGATCTGACATTGTTCGACTTGTCTCTTGATTGGCTGGTTCCCTGCTTAAGACCTCCCCAAGGCAAAGCCTTGGATTCTGTGCTTTGTCCAACAGTGGCGCTTCTCGGGAGCAGTTAAGCATTTTCATGAGGAGAGGACAGAGAGGTGAGAGAAAACGTCAATCATCGCCGGCAGTCCTGCATTCCCTGCTGCACCGACAATGAAGGGAGAATATCATTTAGGCGACCTGCATAAACGTCATTATTTTCATTCCACTTGGTTGGTTGTTTCTGAAGGAAGGGAGAGAAAGAAGATGGGGTGGACCTGAATGTCTAACGCTAGGGCAATCAGTGAATCTTCTACACAAAGAAGATGAAACACCTTTAAATACCGCATCAAAAGTTGTGAAACGTCTGAGATCAGTCACCCTCTGTGGCTACAGAGATTTTTTTTTAAACGAATTCTTCATCTAAATAGATTTCATGCTGCTCTTTAATGTGCTGGAGGGTAGGGGGAAGACACCCCCCCACTCCAATATAATCATAGAAGAATTGAGCGGCCCAATATAATCTTCCCTCTAGAAAACACAGGATCCTGCAGTTTGAGCAAGAAGATCAGGGAGGGAAGTATATTGGACTGGTTTACCTAAATAAAATAAAGATGGTAGAGGTCATGGGGAGTGAGGACAAGGCAAGGCCCTAGGGAAGCTCAGGTGTAATGTTTTCCCCAAAATAGAGATGGATTTTGCCAGGTCTTAAATATAATTAAATGCTCAAAGTGTTTCTAGTTATCTCAGCAAAATGTTTTCGACACAGTACAAATGTACACTGAGTTCCTAGGCAAAGTGATATATAATACTGAGAATCACTTCAACTTGCTTCTTGATTTATATTATTTAAGGCTCAATCCTATGTAAGTTTAGACAGAAAAAAAGGCCTGCAACTCTCAGCATAGCTGGCTGGGGCATGCTAAGAGTTGTAGGCATTTTTTTCTGTCTAAACTTGCATAGGATTGCATCTTATTAACCCTATGTAAAATGGATGTGAAACAAAAATGAATGCACCCCTAGGGATGGGTGATCCGCCAGGATCCAGCTTGGCAGAAGCTGTTGCTGTGCCTGCCAAGCCGGGCTGAAAGCTGGCATGCACCATGCCACTCACCAGACTTCCGGGTTCCCAGTGGGTTGCTGTTTACATAGAAAATGCCTCAAGATACATCACAAGCAGCCGCAATTTGTGCAAATTACGCAAATTGCAGCTGCTTTAGGCGTATCTTAAGGCATTTTCTTCATAAGCAGTGGCCTGCCAGGAACCGGGAAGTCACTTCCCTGGCTCAACTTTTGATATGGAAGAAGCATTCATATAAGTGGAAGAGCTGCAGAACAGGTACTGCCACGGATTCATCATCAACTCAGCCAACTAATTCCACACTTTCAAACCAGTATGCTAACTGAAATTTGCACTTCTCCCAATTTTGCAATAGTGTTCTCCAATCAAAAAATGCATGCAAAAATGTGTATATTAGGGGAAACGGCATTCAAAAATACATTATGTTAGGAAAATTGCTTGCAAAAAATGTGTCAATTAAGCAAAAATACATACAAAAATGCATGTATTAGGAGAAACGTGCACTAAAATGGTTATGAATATTCATGTGAACTTTAAAAACTTCTCAGAGTTCAAGATGAACCAAACTTAAGATTTGAAAAATGAGAAAGTGAGAGAAACCAAAATTGACAGATTTGTCCATCCCCTAGGGATGTGCAAATTAGCAAAACTTGAGTTCGCCAAATTCCATCTCAACGCTCATTCCAACTCAGGTCTGCACCACATTGCAAGCTTTGTTTTTTTCTTTCTGCATGAAAATCTGTGCATATTTTCATGCATATTTTCCAAATCTACAATTATGTGCATTTTTAAAATGTAGGCATTCTTTCCCCATTGATTAAAGTGTATTTGTGCACATTTTTCAAATGTACACATGCTGTTGAATGCATTTGGGTGTGTGTGTCAATGAATCATTCTGCAAGTTTGGAAATATATGGACTTTGACCACAGAGTCTGTGTTTGGTCCAGAAGGTGTGAACTGGGTGAAATACTGATCAAAAACAAACTGAAATGTATTATCATACATCCCTAGAGGTAGCACTCACAACATGCAGTTAAAGCTTATATACAGCACTCACAGAATGGGAGGGGGGGAGGTGGGGTGATTGGTATGTATTAAATTGCCACAGGGGTATGGTAAAGACTAAAATATCTCACAGCCCTGCCTCTGAACATAGGTGGAAAAGCAATACACGGTTTTAAAATCTCTTACCTGCTTCATTGTTCTTCTATAAAAATAGATTTTAAATTAAAACACAAAGAAGCTTTTCTAGGGTCACAGTATAAAGCTGTTCAAAAACGTGCTGGGCTTTATAGCTTTCTTCTAAAGGTGTTTTTTAAAATAAATGATGACGGGGAGAGAAGAGGGAGAGGAATGGTGGAATATTCAATGGAGGCGGAGGGAATCCACTTGCTCCCCGTTAGGCTTACTAAATCAGTCATGAGGACAGGAGATGTAAAATGCATCAGCTGCCCTCTGTTCAGTCGCAGTCTGACAGTTCAATATCTGCTCATCTTCTGAGAATGGCAGCGCTCGAGTCCCGAGTAAACCATGTCTGTATGCAAACTGTCAAGGAGGGCTTGGCATATCATTAGGCTTGACCTCCATGGCTGCAGTGACAACAGAGAGCATTGCAGCCAATTGTCACCCGCGTTAAAATTCATCCGTGCAGCTCCCAGTTCAACAGTGAGTGAAGCAACAAGCAAGCCCCACAAGTAGCAGCCATTTGATGAACTACTGAATTTACTGAGTATCTTAACCCTTTGGAGATGGCAGACACAGACCGCATGTTGAGCAAACCTTTTCAGTTCTTACCATCAATTCCTTGCTTTCATGGGCTACCTCTCTGAAATGCGATTTCCAGGTTTAGGCTGCAATCTTATGCGCATGTACCTGGGAGTAAGCCCCATTGAAGACAATGAAATTAACTTCCATGTACACATGCATAGAATTGCACAGAAAAAAATGGGTGTCTTCAGGGTCAAAGCTGAACAAGGAATACCTCAACTTAACTAGCAACAATCGTATAACAGAATGATTCCAACAGAGCCAAAATTATTCTGCAATTTTTTATTATGGTATTCTCCAAATCTCTGATTGTGCAGATATTCAGTGGATATCATGTATTCCGCAGCATCACTTGGTATCTAAAGATTATGCAGGAGCAGTCAATATTTGACAGTATCTGATGATCCCAAGTTTTAAGGGCCCAGCTATTTTGTCTGAATACAGCATACCACACCCACACAGAATACTACAAATGACCTTGTGACCAGCTGGCACGTCTGAAATTAGTATTTTTTAAAAAATGCACACAGCTTTTCTTGCGTATACAATTTTTATGCAACACTCATAACCATAAACACTGAAATCACTAACTGCACATAGATTGCAAATCACTAATTCCACACGGAGTTTTGAAAGTTTCTGGGGGGAAAACTTTTACATTTAGTAGTATTTTCTCCAGACAATTTATATTCTCTCAGTACTAAGTGAGTTTTACACAAAATTGGTTTTCCTTGTTTACACCCCATGTTGCTTTTCTGAGAGTACCTCTTTAACTGAGGACAATCAGGCGGTTAAGTAGTCTTTCTGGATATTTAGCTCTAAAACAAATGTATTACACTGCTAGATTTTCTGTTAAGACACATTTGCACTAAACTAGCTGATTAGTGGCAAGTATGATTGGGCAGGTCTTCAGCTTCACCAGTACCCACCTACTAGAGTGGCCATACGTCCTGCTTTACAGGGGGCAGGCCTCTATTTGAAGGGCTGCCCGATCCAAGTCCCGTTTAAAGATAAAGAAATATGGAGAGCAGCGGTCATGAAGGTGCCCATCAGCAGTTAGTACATGCACAGAAGTCAACTTCTCTGTCTTCCCCACTGTGGTGAGATATATTCTATTTAATTTAAAGTAATTATTTCTAAATTTGCATCTACACACATCAGTTTCCATATGCAAATACGTGCCCTCTTTTGTCCTATTTTTTGGTTATGCATTTCCTCTTTTTTTGGCAATGCCTAGTAGGGATGTGCAGATTTTGTTAAATCTGTTCCTGTCTGCATTTCGTGGGTTGTCAGGTACCTTTTGTTCCTTCCTCTGGTCATTCACAGGATCAGATTTTTTTTTTTCCATTTCCCAAACTTGCATTCAAGCGCACTTGCACAAATTTGCAGTTGCGCAAATGTGCACTTCTAAAAATGCACAGATCCTCCCAAAATGTGCAAATTCCCCACCCAATGCATATTTTCAGGCTTTAGCCTATGGGGGGAAATGAGCATTTTAGGTTGGTGTTTGTTTGTTTTTTAATTTTTTGACAACTACATTTGTGTAAAATTCCGGAAAGTAAAAAAAAGACAAAAACAAAACTATTCTGCAAGTCCATGGAATCTGTGCAGCTCAGGAAAAGCTGGCCGTCTGCTGAATCCATGGGTTGGATTCATAGAAATCCAAACTCATCAGAATTTCTTATGGATTTCTCTGACATCCCTATGTAAGTGGCCACCTTACCCCCTAAAGGTAATTCTTCATGCTCATGATTAATATTATATGAAATGGGCTATCTGACTGGCCTCCCAATTATCAGCAGCTGGCAAACTGAACTACTGTGTAGCAGTACTGTATACAGTATAACATCATGTACTGTATAACATCATGCAGTTAATTTGCATGATGTTATAGATTCTTTGTTACATTTTCATTATTGCTAGATGGATGGTATCTTTGTATTAGAACTGCTCAATTTTATTATTCTTTATTAAACCTTGCAAATATTTGCAATATATACATTTACTATTGTAATGTTCTCCCATCGTTTCTGTGTCAGAGTTGTGGGAGTACCAGTGTCTGATACTGATAAATGGCTTGCAGAAAAATCTAATGATATTAACTCAACATGCTAGAAGACATGCTACAAGTCAAATTTCAAATTTTGGTTCTGAAATTCAATCATCAGATTTTGCAGACATCAAACTTCAACATCATATCCTGTTTTGTGAAATTTGGAAATGTGTTAAATGTTGGCAGGGTGTAAAATATCATTTTAACTCTTGATTCTGGAAGAGAATTCATCCAGTGCATGGATTTCTGAACAAAAAGGAGTGCAAATTTGGTAACCAGAAATTAAATTCTGCAAATCAGAAGAAATTACACATATTTGACAAACAGGGGTAGAATTAGTTTATTGCATGGTTTCCCCGTACCCCAAATTTAGAGCTTCTCATAAGTCTTCTCTAATGAAGAAATAAAAGCAATATAAGCTATTAATTGAATGAGTGCAACCCTAATGCAATCTGAATTCGTTAGCCCATTAAAACCATCCCTGACAATTGAATAGTTAGTTTCATTCTGAGCATGTTGCTGGAATGTTCTTTATAATGTCTCACAATATAACCAAGTACAGAGCTGTGCAAGGTGGTGATCATTGTCTAATGGAGCTGTCAACCATACAGAAAAGGGTTTGGAATAAAGCAGCAATATTCATCCGTTTTAACCCAGAGTCTGTTGTGGTGCTTTGACAGGAAGCACAGAAATGACTTCGATAATTTTATGTGTATCCAGAATTGTGTCATAAGCACCTGGCTTATGCTCATTCAAAAGAGGAGGGGTTACTGTTGTGCTCTTAATTCACTTCCTCGGCACATTTTAGAGATAGAAAGCCTGGATGTGTCATTTTCAGGACAGTGCCAGTATGCCTGTCTAAGAACAGATCCATTTCCAGAAACAGTGGCAGGTGCATTTGACAGATCATTTTAAATCGCAAGGTGAATGGGACTTTCAACTGAAATGGGAATGGATGTTTCATGTTAAATGCAGCAACAATTATATTCATCAGTTCCAATGTGGGAGCAGGGATGTTATCTTGGATCTCTCTTGCAAATGCCCTCTGCTTTAGCAAGTAAGTGTGGAAATGGATGGTTGGTTTTGGACAGGCTAAGGGAAAAATGGCGGGGTATAAATATAAATTTAAAAAAAACAACTAAGCAGACATGCTATAAATGGATTGTGCTGCAATTTAATTTAGCAATATTCAAGGGATTTATAGTGTACTTGAATATTAAGGAGAACGTACTTTTTTCCTGGAGATTCCCTTTTCTACAGCTGCACACAGTCCTTTTAAAAACAACAACAACCAGTCCGTAGGTTTTGGATGGGTGAGAAATTTGTTGCGTTCCCAAATTCACATTTCCTGAATGTACACACAAACCAGAATGCAGTTATATGGCAATATTCACTTATCCAAATTTTGTGATGCCATTTGCAAACAAACAAAAAATGTGCACAGAAATGTGCATAATATGAAAAAAAGTGCACCCCCAAAATGCATATAGTACGGGAAAGGGGATGCAAAAAATGCATTATATTAGGGGAAATCACTTGGAAGAAAGGCATATTTTTGGAAAGCCATGTACAAAGTTGTGTATATTAGGAGAAATGCACATAAAAATACAAATTTTTGTGCAGACTTTTCAAGATTTTTTTGGCAAACTTCTTTGGCAAATGGAACAGACCAAACTTAATGTTAGAACAATGAGAAATTGAGCAGAATCAAACTTGACAGATTCATCCATCTGTACTATCAGATTGCTATCTGGTCTCATATACTCAGTTAGGAAAGCAGAATCATCAATTTATTTTTATGACATGGAAACAGAAGGACTGCAGTGCTGCCTGTGTCTTACCACATGGTATCTCAAACAACTATTGGCATTGACCAGGTTCACACAATTGCCGTGGCTTGTCATAGCTTTTTAAGCCACAATGAGCCACGCTGCCCACAGGTGCCATCCTGAATCTTCAAGCCTTGTCATGTTGTCTGAACCCAGGCTTGTCAAGTCGTCTGAACCTATGAATTATGCGAGGATTAAACAACCCTTGTAGAACCCATGGCCCGTTTTAGGGTTATGCGAGGGTTGTTTAACCATCACATAACCCATGGTCGCTGGGTTTGGACAATATGACAAGCTGCGGCTTGAATATTCAAAATGGCCACCCGCATGCACCGCAACCCACCGTGGCTTAAATAAATAAGCCACAGTGGGCTGTTTAATTGTGAGAACTGGAGCACTATCTACTGCCAAGGACTGACTTTGCTCATATGTGTCCTGTCACTCGTTTCTTTATTTTTCCGTGGACATTTTTCTGTTTTTTAAAAATGAATTGTTTCATAAAATTAGTTAACAGTGCAATCCAATGAGACTGCCCATAGCCCTCTGAACTCAGAGGATTATGGGCATCCTATGCATGGCGGGAGGATCGCAGAGGCGAAGGTCGCCTCTGCGCTCCTCCCACCATGCAAAACACTTAGATGGCCGGTTTCAGCCATCTAAATGTGACGCCTTGGAGTATGAGGAGAGGAGGCTGAGGCCTTGCTAGGATACTGCGCATATGGTGGTGGAGCCTGTCTCCTCCCTACCCCACCCCCAAAAGCCCATCTCCGGGATTGCTCTTGTGGCCTCAGGGCCATAGTCTGTGCGGTTCTTTCCATGCCAGCTGTAGGGGTGGAGGGAGGGTGCTCTGAGTTCGGAGTTCCAACTTCAACCTCAGAGCAAGTTTCCAGGGTTGGAGCTGGGACTCTGAATTATCCTATGGCTGTCTAGACTCTGTCTAGTGGCCATAGGATTGTGCCCTTAGTAACATAATGAATAGATACAATACCACTCAAACTGGCCAATTGGAATGGATCTAATACCAGTCCAAATTAAAATCAAAGTAGTAATTCACAATTTTTTTCAGGTTACTTATCCCCAGGAAGCACATACATTTATGTGCACAGCTCTTCAGGCTTGTTAAAATAAGTATGTTGATACTTTTCAGTGAACTGATGCCTCCTGTTGAAATCTAAATGATGTAAAGGAAAACGTATGCTGTTGACATGTCTTAAAATATTGATAATTATTCTAATAATAAATTTCTAAGTAACACTTTGAATGTGTTTGAATTTAACCACATGCAGGCTGCAATCCTATACACACCTACCTGGGAGTAAGTCCCAATTTGTTTAGCAAGCATAAGTTAAATAAACATGCTACATTATATCCCAGTCAATGTAGGGTAGTGCAACATTTTCTGGATATTTTCCCAATTCAAAAAAATTCCAAAACATTTTCTGAGGGGGGGAAATTCCAATTCAATTACCCCCCAGAAAACCCTCTCACCCTACAAATTTAGGATTTAAAAGAACACCTATCTACCTTTAATGATTGCCAAATAAGGAGAAGTTTGGAAGTTATAGCTTCATGGAACCTGCTGAAATTGCTGGGTTTTAAGCAACTGAACATAGGGAACTGAAATATGCATTTTAGCAGGATTGGGATCAGTGTTGATTGCCCCCAGAGGGTCAATCTGGAGTTCAGGGTCTAAACCAAGAAGTCAACCCAAATGGAGGTTGGAACACTGATGCAGGAGAACCGAAAAGCAGGTAAGGATTTACAACACTAGGAAATACGTTTCATTTGAGCCCAACAGACATCCACAGCATTTCCGATCCAGCAATTGAAAATGGACCGTGCTGGATTTGTTTTTTCAGGTTCTGGAAATGTGTGTGAAATGGTTGTGCACATTGAGAACCAAGATCTGCATATTCATAGCACCATTTGCACAAATGGTGATTAGCACAAATCGGGTCTTCTGTGCAAATCGGTTCTGAATCTTTAAATCTGCGTAAACAGCTTCATGCTGTTTTTAATATTTTATCGCATTCACAAGTCCTCTATGTAACCCCAGGCACAGCATATTCTCTTGGTAAATATCCTTGTCAGTTTCATCCTCTCACTACTTCCTGGTTAGCTTGCCATATTCCCTACTTCACAAAGAACTTGTCATTGTCAATTTCATCTAGTTCAGCATCGGCACTACGGTTTTCCGCTAGGATTACGTGAATTGTGCACATCAAAAAGACAGGCGAGAAGACAATGAAACTGGCAGGCAGGGAGAAAAGTGGTCTGGAAGGGAGAAGAGGAAGTCTAACATACAGAGGCCCCTCGAGCAAGGTCACAGTCTGGTTACCTTGGCAAAGGCCCAGGCTTGATCTAGAAGCATGTATAAGGCCAAGCCAGAAGGAACAAATGAGCTGGGGGCAGGGAGATGGGATCATGGTGAGAGCTGGGAAGACAATATTGTTGCTGTTTCCTCCATTCTATGGCCTCGCATGGTTCACCACACATCTAGGTGGTTTCTAGTTAGAGTGCAGGCCATCCTTTATACCTGCTAAGCTTCTTCCTGTTACATAGCAGAAGAGCAAACTTTGGTCAGTAGGGATAGGTGCCCTGCCTGGCACCCGACTCGCTCAGAGAGCGCGCACATGCCAAGCCTCCAGAGAGCACCAGCAGAGGCGCTCGGTGAGGCACTCGCCGGACTTCCGGGTTCCCCGGCTCTATGCCATTTACGTGAAGTATAGCGTAGTATAGGTAAAAAATGGCCGCAATTTGCATAAATGCTATTTTTACTATATACTATGCTATACTTTACGTAAACAGCGTATCTTACGCCGTTTTCTACATAAACGACATAGCGCTGGAAGCCGGAAGTAACTTTCCCCAGCTCGGTTCGCGAGAACATGAGTCGAGCCGGGGAAAGGTAAGTCGAGTGGAGTTCAGGGGGGCCGAGTGTGGCAAGTTCACTGAGCTTCCACCCCGCATTCGAGCTCCATGCACATTATTATTTAAAATAATAAGTCTGCACTTGGCAGCCTTGAGTTAAGTCAGTTCGAGCTATTCTTTCAGAGAGGCCTCTACTTGCGAAGAAGATTTCCTTTCCATGTACAAAAAACCCGAAGAAAGCATTTGAGCAGCAAGAATAAATCTCCCTGCCATGTTTTGCATGCCCTTAGCCTTTATACAAGGGAAGCTTTGAACCGCATCCAACATGAAGTATAACTGGCTGTCATGTTATGATACTGCTAATAAGTCCTAGGTAATAAATATTTGTTCATAAAGCCCATGAGGAAAACAAAGAGTCATGAAGGTTAGATTTTATTAGACGTTGTCCTCCGCACAGGCAGCATTAAGGGCCTTTCTGGATACTTCACTGTAAAAACAATATGGCAACAATGCTTTTCTCCCTCCAAAAGTGTTGTTGGGAAAGGTTCCAAGACAGGTTTGTCCAAAAGGAAACTGGCACAGGTTATGGGGGGGACGGGACGGGGGACAGTGCAATTTTATTTTGTTGCCATGATTGATATTATTCATGTAAGTTCCTACATTGCAATACCAGTGTTGTCTGAGGCTTCCCCCACACCACTACAAAACCAAAACTTTTAGTCTCCCAAAACAGAATGAAACCCACACTATTAAAAAAGAAGAAGCTCGAAACACCGAAAATGTGGTAAAGTGAAATACTATGCTGCAGAGGTTGGCAACTTTGGGGGATCTGTGGACCATTTTCGGCCTTTGGACCCCTGCCCTGAGGCCGTAGTCCATGGGGCACTGCAGAGTCTGTGGGGTGGGGGAAATGGCAGTTTGCCACCAAGAATTGGCAGTTTGTCAGCAGCAAACCACAACAGACCACTGAAAGGGTGAAATATAGCTTATAGATTCATAGATCATAGAGTTGGAAGGAGCCCACAAGGCCATTGAGTCCAACCCCCTGCTCAATGCTGGAAACTAGAGGAGGGGTCTCCCATCCAAGTAATAACCAGGCCTGACCCTGCTTAGCTTTCTACACTCAGACAAGCTGAGCCAGCGTAAGCCACGGGCCTTGTTCTCTGTAGCATTAAAGTGGCTGGTTTTTTGCCCTTTTCCCACCACCACCAAATTCGGTGGTGTGGCAGGGGCAGTGGGAGCTGCACTGGGCCTGGCGGGGGCTGCACCGGATGCAGCAGTGGCTGTATGCAGTCACATGTTGCCCACCCCTGCTATAGCATAGAATGGGATCTTAATATAAATCACAGACCACTCCCAACAGATACACACACACACACACACACACACACACACACACACACACAGAGAGAGAGAGATAGATAGATAGATAGATAGATAATATGTTTTGAACATGTTGTAAGCCAACCCTAGCACTGTACGATTGCAGCAAAAAGGTGGCATATTGCAATAAAAAGGTGGCATATAAATTTACTGGGGGCGCAATCCTATTTTGGAGGCTTCTGAGTTGGCTTCAGCCTGGCAGGGCATAGCAATCAGGGTGGGAGGAGTGGTGGAGGTGATCTTCACCTCCCCACCCTCCAATTTCCAATATTTTTGCTACATGGGCTTTTCAGCTCATCTAGCGAGGGCGCTTCAGAAGGGGAGGGAAGGAGGCTGGCAGAGGCTTAGGATAGCTCATGTCCCGGCCTCTCCAGTCTCCTCCCTCCCCGCCCACCAGAACGCTCCCTTTTCTCCTGCCTGAGGTCAAGTTTCTGACCTCAGAGAGGCAGCCGGCACAGTTCTTTCTGTGCTGGCTGCGAGGGGTCTCTGATCAGATCTCTGAGTCTGACCCACCCCTTCCAAGATCAGAGTGCTGTCTCTGACTTTAAAGGGGTTTTACAACGCAACCCTATGGTCCCTGGGATGCTTGCCCAGGGACCATAGGATTGCTCCTTCCATAATTAATAGATAAGTCACCATTGAACAAGATGTGATTGGAATGAAACATCATTCGATCATGTCCCTTCACCATTCTGAATGACCCACCATATTTCTACTGAAGTTTTTATAGTGGGGAATGCTCAGGGATCTTAAAACTTTTAGCAAAGTTAAATGAATTGGATGCCAAGTTTGTGCATGTCACAAATTCTCAATTTGTGAGATAAGAACAACCTGGGAAGAAAAGGCTCCTGGGTGCTGCTAAATGAAAAGATAATTATATGCTAGTTAAATGTAAAGTTAAATGCAGCAACTGAAATGTACATAATGAACGACTATTATTGTTTTTATGCTTCATCTGCTTACAAAATTATCACTCGAGACAGCTGCATGAAGGTGATAGTTATATCATCTGCACTCATGCCTGCACTGAAGTAACCCCAATAGAATCCAAGCACGGTGCAGCCAGATATCAGTTTCTACCTTGAAAGACAGGTAATTGTTTTTTGTCATATGATATTTTTTGAAACCCCAAGTTGGGGTGGAGGAAAAGCATTAAGCAAGCATTGGGCAGGCAGGGAGATATGGACAGTGAAAATAGCTTAGTCTTAATTCAAGTAACAACTTGTAGGGACCATGGAGAATTGTCTTTGGTCCACATTTGCAAACCAAACTAATTTGCCCTTCCTGGACTAATATGTGAATTGGGACACAGTTATCCTTCGAAGCACACAATTCTCCAAATTTTGCAATGTAGTTTTTTGGCTCAGCAGCTGTGTACAAAAATGTGTATATTTTGCATACAAAAATTAGTAAATTAGGAAAAGTTGGGTACAAAAAGAAATGTGAATTGTTATGTATCCTTTAAAAAAAAAAAGTATCACAGACTTTTCTGAGTACAAAAATAAATGTGAATTACAACATATGTATATAACCAAAAGAAAGTATCACAAGCATGGACTTAAGACTCAATACTAGCAAAATTGACATGGACTGGATATAGACTGATTAGTCCATCTCTAGTGACAAGAAGTAGCATATGTTGAGAACATAGACCTGGGGTGGGCAACATGCACCCTGCAGGCTGCATGTGGCCCTCACCACTCCCCAGTGTACCCCCCATTGCCCCCAGCTTGTTTTCCCCTTCCCTCCCTTTTTTCAGTGCAGGTTCAGTGGTGGGGTGAGTGCATCCCACAGTGAGTCGGGGGGGGGATTAGCCCCTGGACCACCCAAGGTTGCCCACCCCAACCTAGACCAAAGTCTGAGGTTTTGAAGGGCCAAATGGAGCCTTCTAGGCTCCCTCATTTTACTTGACAACTGCTGAACTAGATACTATCATATCACCTTCTCAACAGGTGCATTGGTAGTACATAGGTAACAGCAGGGAAAAGACCACTGCAGCCTCTTCTCCTAGCAAGATAGCATGGCATTGCAGAGCAGGGGTGGGCAACAGGTAGATCTCCAGATGTTTGGACTTCAAATCCCAGAAGCCCCTTGCCAGTGTGGTCAATGGTCAGGAATGCTGGGAGTTGAAGTCCAAATATTCTGGAGGTCTAGATTGCCCATCTGCCCATCTCTGGTGTAGAGTATAAGGCACCTGGATCTGGTCTGAAGACCCCATCCCAGTACTACAGTCAGGGCCGGCGCTACCGCTAGGCAAACTAGGCGGTTGCCTAGGGCGCGTAGCTGAAGAGGGCGCAGAAACGCTGCGCTCCTCTTCGCTGCCGGTGCGCTCCTGCCCCTCCTGGCTGCCTCGCCGACAAGGCCAGGTCAGTGCGGGGGGATTGCGCCCGGAGGTAGTGGTGGGGCCGAGCCTGGGCACCGCTGCCACCCCCCACAGCTGCAGCCACCACCCCCCCGCAGCAGCCGTCGCCAGACCCCCGCCACCTACCTTCTCTGCGCCGCTTCCGGAGCCCCGCCCGCGCTCTGTTTTGGCGGGAGGAACCAGGGCAACAGGGCTTAAACAGCCCTGTTGCCCTGGTTCCCCCCGGCCAAAAACAGAGTGCGGGGGTCCCGTCGCGTCACTTCCTCCTCCTCGGAGGCAGCGGTCAGGGCGGGGGGAAGGTAGGTGGGGGGGCAGCGGGGGGCAGCTGCTGCGCTGCCTGCCTTCTTCCAGAAATAAGCATTTCTGCGGGGGGTGGCGGGGGGGTCTGGCGGCTGTGGGGGGTGGTGGTTTGCAGAGCAGGGCTGCTTTGCTCCGGAGCCCCCCCGGCACGAGAGGGGGGGCGCTAAATATAATTTCGGCTAGGGCGCCAAACTGCCCTGCACCGGTCCTGACTACAGTGAGACCATAGAAGAAATTGGCCCATTCCCTCAAGGACAGCCTCCAATCCCTTGAGCAGGCCCTTACTCCTACAGTAGGCATCTCCTGTTACATAACTTCTCTACTTGTATGTTCTGGGACAGGAATTCTGTTGAGTGCCATAAGTCATTAGTGGAGCCCTTTGCAGGAACTTGAGCACATTGGTTATCCATTTTTAGTAGCAAGGGCAGAATCCAGTGGGGTACTTCCTCCCCTGCCAGTTCTCTTCTACCCCACTGATTGCATTGTATAAGTGGCCCCACCACTCACACAACGGCAATTTAGTTCTTCGGGGGCAACACAAAATGGGCAGAAACACTCTTTTCTGGAAGGAGGCAGATTGGCTGAACTCTCATAAAGGAGCTCCGCTGACCTGCCTTCTTCCAGAAATAAGCATTTCCACTCATTTCGGGACTTCGCTTGCAAAAGGGAATCTGCAGGGTGGGAAAGAATCAGTGAGGACATAAGCTTCCTATTGGATTCTGCCCCAAGTGTTGTGTGAATAGCCTTTTTAGATGACTATGAGTTACCACAATTCCAAGGTTCAGTTGAATCTCTTCTGAGCTATCAATGAACATTTGGCAGGTAACAGAAAGGCAGCACACCTGGGTTTCCTAGAGTAGCCCTATAGCCAAGTGTCAGACTAGGCATATGTGCAGGAGCTTGATTGGGGGGTGGAAGCTCGGCGACCTCGCCAGGCTCGACCGCCCCAAGCTCTGCTCGACCTACCTTTCCCCGGCTCGACTCGCGTTCTCACGAACCGAGCTGGGGAAAGTGACTTCCGGCTCCCGGCGCTATGTCGTTTATGTAGAAAATGGCATAAGATACGCTGTTTATGTAGAGTATAGTGTAGTATACATTAAAAACTGCTGCATTTACACAAATTGCAGCCATTTTTAACATATACTATGCTATACTCTACATAAACAACGTAGAGCCGGGGAACCGGGAAGTCTGGCGAGCGCCTCAGCTGGCGCTTGCCGGAGTCTCAGCTCAGCTCACATGGTGGGAGCGCTCGCTGAGCGCCCAATGAGTTGGATGCCGGGCTGGGCGCCAATCCCTATGTCAGTCAGACTCAAAACAATTTAGCACTAGCACAGTTATCATAAGATGAGTCCATTTTATTTAAATATTATAGCAAGTCCCATCCACTGATGGCCTGGATATTGAGGGGCTTGACCACAAATTCCAAATCAGGACTACATGGTTTGGAGGATCAAAACCATGGGTTGAAGGGTTAGATCCATGATATCTAAATGCAGACTGAGTAAACGTGTGTGAGATCAGGTGGTAAGATTGCAATCCTAAGCACATCTACTAGGAAATATATGTCCTTTAAACTCATTAGCTCTTACTCCTGAATAAACTTTACCTTGAATCATGCTACTCAACCCTTTTTGTGGGCTTACTCTGGCATGCCAATAATGAATAGAGTACTAGCATACGGTAAGAATCATTTCTCTGTTTTGATTTCCTTTATGTGAAAAGGAAATTTAGTAAGACTCGATATTTCATCACTACGTACGCTTCAAAATATCCTGACTGCAGAGGGTCTTTTAAAAAGATTGACCTGAGGTGTAATAATATGTTAGACTTGCCACTGTGGCAAATGCTATATCTCAAGGGAATGGTTTTACCTCATATTGGTTAACCAATGCCATTCACATTCTTTCTGTAATAGGACCTAAATCTAGCTGTAAGAAAGGCTATAATGCCCACAGAGTTAAGAGCCTGTCAATGCTCCTATTTGGTACGATCTATAATAGCACAGTAAAAATATACTTTGGACTCCAAATTCACAAGAGTGTTTCAGACAAATGTGATTCTTCCCGCACCCACCCACCCCCACCCTGCTTTAAATATTTTAAAATGTGTTTGACTCTCTATGTGTTTCTGTGATTCCTTTGTAAAAAGGAGAGGTAAATTTATGCTGGACAAGGGAGGGAAAGGTGACAAGACATTTCTCAGAAACTATGGGTAGCATTTAAAACATAACATATTGGACAAAATCCATAAGATGTTTATTGTGCTTAGGTCCAATTGAAAGCAATGGAATGGAACTTTCAGCACAATTCTATATGTTTACTTGGAATAAGTCCTACTGAGTACCCAGAGCTTTCTGCAGGTGGGGTCTCAGCAGCAGCAGACAACCCCAAAATGGTAGAGGGGCACTTCCACCCCATCCTAGCCCCCTCAGACAGCCATCTGAGGCAGTTAGACTTATGCTGTTAGTCATTACTAACTTAAATTCCATTGCTTTCAGTTGGGCTGAATTTTAACTTGCTTTAGCTGGATTGTGTCCAGTACACATTGCTGAATACCTTGCAGGCAAAGCAATATACTATAATAAAACATGTAATAAATAGAGTTCATAAAAAACAAAAGGGAAAGTATACTCCTTCAATAAAATATGCCTACATTTTTCTGTACTTCTTATAATATCAAAGGAAAAAAAACCTTATTACTCCCTGCCTCTGTCATAGATACATGTGTAATAGTCAAAGAAGAATACTGTCTTCCTGTAGAAAACAGGCTATTGCATATGTCAAATAGCTAGCATTCTCATTTTTAAAAAAATGCAAGTCCACTGGCTGCACTGTTTAAAAAGGGTATTGCTGAGGTCCAGGATTATGTCATAAACCATTTACATAAGGTTTCCCCACCCCCTGAAAGAATTATCAGCATTTCCTTAATAGGCTGTCACAGGGATTTTAAGGTCAGTGATCCATGAACTAAAACAGTCTTTAAGAAGTCCTTAATGTGTTACTTGATGATGACTATGAAGAAACTGTAAGTCTATTGAGCAGATAATTGCATATTTATATAATGGGCAATAATGGGAATTACAGTCTGTAATGTCAACTCTCAGAAATGTACATGATGGATTTTTTTTTAACTCTCAAGAGGAAATTGTGAGCCCTGTGTTGCCTTCTGATTTGAAAATAAGCAAATTGGTTGCTTGCTTTGTGAGACATCTTTAAAAAAAATGCGGGGGGGGGGATAGGGAGCATATAGAAAAGAAAACTGTTTATTTTTTTACATCCCTCTCATCTGTGGGGATGCCTCTGAGAGATGTCTACATGCAGCTGCCAGGCTGCTTCCAATCCAGGCACTGACCAGACTTTCACCTACTCGGCTTTAATAATGTAAGAGCATCAGCATCTGCCCATAGACTATTCTCATGTATTATGCTACTCCCGTCCTTGTCCATCACTTTACACATCCCATGTGGAAAATCAAGGGAATAGGAGGCAGAAATCCCGTTGAGGGCTGAATGAGTTTGTTGTAAAGTTATCATGAGATTTGAAAACTAAGACTGCAATCCTATTTACACTGACATGAGTGTCAGTCCCATTGAGTTCAGTGGGGATTACTTCTGGGTAGACATGCATAGGATGAAACGGTAAGGGCCACATCTCGTATTGCAGAACTCTTACATGGAAAATATTTCTGGGTAGGAAATTGGCATGCAACCTATGTGCCAAATTTCCTGTGCATATATTTTGCCTAGCGCAAGACCATCAATGTAATATTTTTCACAAAGGCAGCAGGCCTTTGAAACAGAGTCACAAAACAACCCAATGGTAGCATCCATATGGCAATAGCCACCTCCACTACCACAGTCATTATTTACATCAGCCCCCCCCCCCAACTTTTTTGGGTCAGTGGGCACATTTAGAATTTCAGGAGAGTGTCGTAGTGCTCTCACAAAAGCTACCATGGGGGGGGGGGGTTTCCCCATTCACAAAATGGCTGCCATTTTGTGGGCATGGGTGATCCCTACCACCCATTTCTCAGGTCCCAAACACCCATTTTAGTCTTAGTGTGACTAAGTCACACTAAGAGCCATAAGAGGGAGAGGTAGTGGGCAGTGCCGGAGTCAAAACTGGGCAGGTCCAAATACAAAAGTATTCTCTCTCTCTCTCTCTCTCTCTCTCTCTCTCTCTCTCTCTCTCTCCCTTCCCCCCCCCATGCTTCTCAGCTATTTTCCAGGCATCTGTTGAGCAATGCACAGATGGGAGGGGCAGATTGCGAGGAAGCTGAGGTTTAAACCTTCCCTTCCCTACGATCTCCCACCACTACTGCAACACACACACACACACACACACACACTCCCCCATACTGCTTAGCTCTTTCCAGCAATCAGCTGAACAGTGTGGAGAGGAACAGGAGAGATCATGGGGAATATGAGGCTTTCTGGAGCCCTGAACAGGATCACTCCTGTTAGGGTCTGGAAATCTAGTGCAACATATAGATATAGATATAGATATAGATACAGATACAGAGCAGGTTCCCATTTGCATCGACTTAATTTTGAAAACAGAAAGGGTTTTTAAAAAAAAATCCTACAGGCAATCCATGGGTTACGAATGAGATCCATTCGTAAGTCTCTCTTTAAGTCAAATTTTACATAAGTCGTAACAGGTACATACGGTTCCCCGGCTCTATGTTGTTTACACAGAAAATGGCGTAAGATATGCTGTTTACATAGAGTATAGTGTAGCATACATTAAAAATGGCATTTACGCAAATTGTGGCAGTTTTTACGTATACTACGCTATACTCTACGTAAACGACGTAGAGCTGGGGAACCAGGAAGTCTGGCGAGCGCCTCAACTGGCGCTCACCAGAGGCTCGGCGGTCCATTCATAAGTACGAGTTGTCCGTAAGTCAAATGTTTGTAACCCGGGGACTGCCTGCCTGTATTCTTTCAGAATCAAGTTATTGCTCAGTTAGCAAATTCACACCCTGTAAATGTGACCTACTATATCCTTGGGGAGAGACCTGTTGTAGCAGTAGGCAAGGCATCTCTCTAAGCTTGTAATTCGAAGGCATTGAGGCAAAAACAGTCAAAACATTACTAAAGTTGACAGGGATGTATGGTTCATTAGTTTAGGAACTGATGTGTTGTGGACTGCTTGTAATCTGCTTGGTAGTTTAATTCCAGTGATGAGTTTATGTAAAACTAGCGCTGAGCACCGTCATTAAATTTCAGGTCATTGCCTTTAAATATGGGACCCATAATCACAGGCATTCAGCAGAGGACCAGAGCTCTTGCTCCTCCATGTCAACTTTCTCAGCATATAAAATCTGAACATAATTGAACATCTCGGGCTACTTTCTGCATATTGACTTGGAGGACAAAACGGCTTTAGAATACCAGTAAGGAGATACTTGTAAGGCCAACCGTTGCCATTATCACACATTTAGGATGTAAATGATTCACTATTCTCAAAGAGTTAATTGTTGTAGAAAGGAGGAGAGTCGTCTGCAGCTGTCCAGAAATAAAAAAATAATAATAACTCCCTTCTCAGCATTCTTTCCCATGCCATCTTAAACCCATTCAAGCATGCCTGATGTTTGCCGCTGTGTACACCTGACAGCATTATTCCCAAGAGACCCGAGTTTTAAGTGCATTGCCTGTTACCATCTCTTCAAGAATTCTTCAAGACACATGGCCTGAGTCACTCACCTCAGCAGGATATATTTCTTTTGAAACAATGAGCTAACATTCATCAGACTACTGGAGCAGAGCAAAGTCATTCAGTACACAAACGCTTAACAATTATTATTTTTAACAAAGTGTGTGTGTGTGGGGAGGATAACAAATCTACGTGCAATATGAGTCAGGCAATGGCCCATCTTGCTCACAGATTTAGTCCACCAAGAGTGGCCAGCTGAGGTTCACAAGCACAGCATGGTGATACCAGACCTCCATTACCGATTCCTGTTGTCTCCTACCTGACAGTGTGCCGTGTCCAAAAATATCTGAATTTTAGCCAGCTCAAACATGACATGGAATAAAATCCAATTCAGACATTGCCTTAGCAGTGTGGTTGTGCTCCTGGAACAAGTTACCATATGGCTGTGATTTCATGTGGTTCTCCATTTGTACAAAGCAGCTCCCACTTAGGAGCGTATAAGAAATTATTTTCAGGTTTTTTTTAAAAAAATAGCATTTACCCAGTTCTCACCTCCTAGAACCAAATGCGGACCTGAACACAATCTTCGGTCGAAGTCCATATATTTCCTATCCCGATTTGTGGGGCGGAAAATGTGTTTGAAAAAAGTGTACATTTGAAAAATGCACATGAAATAATGTGCATTTCTGACACAGAAACACTATAATCAAAGAGAGAAAAATGCATACATTTAAAAGAAATGCACAATTGATGCGTACATGTAGAAAAATGCACACAAAAATATGCACGCATTTTCATATGATTTTTTAAAAAAACAACAACAACAACGCTTGCAATCTTATGGACACGAATTGGAATGAGCTTCAAGGTGGAATTCAGAGAACCTTTATGAGTTCAGATGTTGCTGATTCACACATAACTACTCCCATTTGGTTCAGGATGATGTTGATGAAACATCATGGGTGTGTGGTATTGTCAAAATCAATCTAAAGCTTGAAAAAGCCACATCACGCCAACAGTTATCATGTGGGGCAGTACCCCTAAGGAGTGACCCCATCAAATATATTACCTTGGAATGTCATGTTTTCTCTGCCTAATACTTCCACTCATGATCTACCTCATGGGAGATCATATATTATTAGCAGCTAATGCCTAGCCCTAGAATGTGTGTGTGTGTGTGTGTGTGTGTGTGGTGTTATTTCTTCTTTTTTGCCACATTTTTCCTTTCATTTTACATTTCCACCCCCCCACTGGTCCCAATGGGAGGGAAAACAAGTATCCCAGCCCAGGGCAGGCATACTCCCCCCCCAGGGGTTTGTTGAGGGAACGGGAGGCTTTGGAACCACCAGATCTACCCCTGACCCATCCCTGGAAGGCCTTTCTTTTGCCCTCTCCATCATTAGAGAACTGATGGCAGAGAAGAAAAAGCAGTAGACCTTTCCACCACAACTACAGGGAGGCATCTGAGGGCGGACCTCCCCCTCCAAGGTTGGGCCTCCCTCTCCGCCCTTGTAGAGGGAGATCCACTAAAATATAGCAGTTAATTCCTAAGGCTGCCCAGCAACCACAGGATTACGCCCTTGGTCTGATTAATTGGAATCTTCGTTCTTGCTAAAGGTGATCCATAATATCCAGCTATTAAGCAGCAAACCAGGCCATAATGATATGTGCTTATGTCTAAATGAAACCAATGGGACTTTCACAGACAGAACTGTGGCCTGGATCACAGCCATAAATTTTATTATGTGAACCTCACGTGTGTTAAATAACAGTATCAATTAAAACATATTATTCAACCTGCCTAGTATAAGCCTTTTAACAAATATAATTACATACAGACATCCAATTTGTCACCACAGGAAGCTCCAGGGAACCCTTTGCAAATACACAGCATCAAAATAAGTCTCAAATTGAACGTTATTTTAAAAATCAAAACTTATTATAAATTCCCATTCCAGGTTAAGGCAGACATCCAAGATTTCTATCATAGATACAATCAGATATCATGGTTAATCAGTTATTACACATTATGGCTGGGATCCAGAGAGATACTTCAGGTACACCTAATGGGATTTTTTACTTTTCCCCACTTAACAGCAGAACCCAATGTCCTATTGCAAGCCAACTGCTTTTGAACATTCGTTAAATCTGTTCCATCTGTGCTTCTGGATTGTCAGGTGTCTTTCATTCCATCCTCTGCTCACTGATGGAATTGGACCCCCCCGCGAATTTCATTCATGTTAGTGCTAATTCACATTAGCAGATTAGTACAAGTGTGCATCAGTGCTAATCCGTGCAAAACTTGCACAAATGCACACTAGTTACTGCCTGTTGGCACTAATGCCCACTAGCACAAATCCTCCCAAAATTGGAAAACCGGTCTGTAAGTCCACAGAATCCACGTGACTCAGAAAAAGCCATTTTGCTGTGGAATCTGCAGGTCAGATTCATAGAAATCTGAACAGTTTGAATCCATTGCGTATTTCTCTGACATCCCTATCTCCAGGCCTTCCTGCAGGACAGCTTGCAGTACTAGGGAGCCTTTAGGTTCTCTAAGAAAGCAGAAATGTACATATGTCCAAGGTCAGTCGACATTCACTGGGTGTCAGACGCAGGCGTAGCATATAGTGCTCCTTGGATCAATAGGGCCATTGGTACCCCCGCCCCACAGCAGCTTATAGTTTTCTTTTGAAAATATATTTATTGTGTTTATAGTACAGTATTTGTAGTGCCATGTTCCACTGATTTTTATCTAGAATGAATGATATCAAACTGAAAATGGAAAAAGAAACAGCTTTAAAGTGAACTGGTAGAAGTTCATTTTTGTAATTTGAGTACAAACAACCTGTAGAACTCTGGGGGGAAGAAAAGAATAATGGCACTTACAGTGCAGTCCCAGTCATGTCTACTGAGAAGCAAGTCCCATGGAGTTCACTGGAACTTACTCTCAGATAAGTGTGCATAAGATTGCAGCCTTCCTTCTCTTTCCTTCTCTTTGGCCTACAACTCCCAGGCTCCCAGCATGCCCCAGCCAGCACTGCTGGCTGGGGCATGCTGGGAGTTGTAGGCCAAAAACATCTGGGGACCCAAGGTTGGAGAACACTGCTGTGGACAATACACTCCACAGACACTGGGCTTGTTCGCACGACACGGGAACCGCAAGTCCCCCGCGGTTCCCATGTTGTGTGCACGCCGACCGGGGGTGCCCCCGCAGGACAGCCGCGGGCGGGATGCATGTGAAGTGACCATGGTCGGTAGAAGGGTAAGCCCCTACCGCATGTGGTCACCGTGCCGTCCGAACAGCGGGCGGCCATCCCGCGGGGTCCCCACAGAGATGGCAGCCCAGAGTGGCCGGAGCCGCCACCGCTCCAGCCTGTAGGGGCAAACGGCCCCTCTGGGCATCCCGGGACCCCATCCCCTAGCGCCGGGAGGCCCGACTTGCAGTGCGGGGACTACGGGGTCTGCCCACGCGCGCGGGGTGCCGGTCGTGTGCGGCGCCCCTCCGGACTCCGTGGACAGCCCCGTGGTTCCTCCCCCGCCAGCAGCCTGAGTCGTGTGAACCGGCCCACTGAGTCACCAAGCTGAGCTCAGCCTGCCCTTCAGCTCAACATCCAAGTGAATGCCCAGCCCTTCCACCCCAAAGGCTGGCCCTGCATTATCCCACTGTGAAGGAACAGGGTTGCCTTTCATTTTAATAATTAATTTTTATATCATGGGGTTATAGCTTTTGTATGTGTGTACTGGTCAATTTCAGTCAAAAGGTTAATAGTTTTTAGAGGTCAAAGGTTTAGTTAGGTTGTAAGAGGCAGGATGTTTGCTCAGGAAGCCAAGGGTCTTCAACAGGTTCAACTGAAGGGAAGAGGAGGAGGAGGAGTTTGCAGGAGGTTCAACAAATGGTCAGAGGAAGAGCCTAAACAATAGAAATTTAGGTTGCAAAAGTGAACAAGAAACTAGTCTTCTGCTTGGTTGGAGTTGGGGAGGGAAAAGAACTGATTTTAAGATATAAAAGCCAAGGCAGAAACAAAGAAAAGCAGAGAGACAGCAAAAAGGAGAGAGAGAGAAGGAAAGAAGCCCAAAGTCCTAGAGGAAAGAAAGAGTTAGAGCTGCTGGAATTGGAGAACTGGTTGAAAGAGTGCTGGATTTGTGATGGCAAGATATTGTTTGGATAACCTGGGTAAAATAGGCGCACAGACTAGTTAGCTTAGCTGGATGCATTTATCCCTGCTAGTTTGAATATCCTTTTGTTCATAGGGTTCCTTTTGTGTTGTGTCTGTGTAGCCATTCAGTATGTAAAAGATTTTTCTGTTAACATTTTTCTTCAGTAAACTTTTAAACACTGTTGTTTGAAACATTGTGGTCTCTTTTCTTTTGGGTTACCCTCCCAGCCAGGTCTGATAAGTCAATCCACACCTAAAATAGATACCTGAGGCCCAGAGAGCTTTAAGGCTGGTTTGGTGGAGGCAACCAGAGAGAAAAAAGATTTCCACCTCATGGCAGCAGAGAAGGTCACAGGAAACCAAGGGTAAAAAGGAGCTGGGGTGCACTATTTTGCCGGGTCTCCCTTCACTTCACAAAACAGGGTGTTGCTGGTCTGCGTCACCAACCGTACATATAGGACACTCGGCTTGCATTTGTGTGAACTGGCCTTGAGTGTTCATAGTTTGGATCACTGTGCTCACATGCATTCTTCTGGTTTTGTAAGCTCACTAAAGCTCAAAAAAAAGGTGATGTGGTTGGTGTACGCACATGAATTGGACTTCTTTCCTCCCCCCCTTTTTTTAAACCTAGGGATGGAGCTTTAAGGGTCCTAGTAAAAAGCAAAGAAGTACTTGAGCTGGAAACTCACACCTCTGATGCTTCGTTTCTCTCTAGTCACGCAGACCCCTGTGTACTGCTGGCAGCATTCCACCCCTCTTACCTCCTGTGTGGGCTCCCTGCATTGCACTGATTTCAAAAATGTGTAGGTAAAGAAGAGGCATTGAAAAATCGCTGCTCTTGGTGAGTGACTTTTCCCTCCTTAACTAATCTTTGATGCTTTTCACGCCATGCTGTCCCTTTGGTGCCATTTTCAGTTTTCACTCTTGCTCTCTGTAGCCGGTGAGTTTAGCAAGCACCAAAAAAAGAGGGGGGTAGAAATCCTGTTAACAATTACATCTCCTTCTAACAGTGATACAGTTGCTGCCAGGACTATCAGCAAGGGAGCACATAAATGCTGGTAGATGGGGCTTCCTTATTGATCACTGTAAAAACACACAAACCGAACGTGAACTCTGAAAATCCATTCACGGGCACAGATGTAATCTTTAAGTACAGCTTGTTGATATTAGGCTGAGTTTAAATGGAGTGCTCTCCACTTTCAAGGGCATCCGTCACACAACACACATATTAACTATATGCCTAACGCAACGGGTCCAGGAGAGGGAATTGTTTTCAGATAGCACATACATATTGAAAACCTCTCCCCACCACACCACACTTCACCCCAACAGTGGCAACTATACCTGTAAGAATAATAATCTAAACTAAAGAATGGGAAACATTTACTGCTGAGCTGAATGCATGAAGCAAAGGGGAAGGAGGAGCAGCTGACCATCTCAGGTCAAATATAACATAGGGAATTCCTACAGGGGTGGGGCTTGGAGCCCCACCCCCCTTGGAGGAGCCCAATGAGGCTCTGCTTTAAGGGCACCAGTTGTTTCGATAATACTAAGCAAATGAAGCAAATTCCTGGCAGGGGATCATACTTGCAGAGTGTGGAATGGATAGAGTGGCATAGTGGTTAGAGTGTTGGACTGGGACTCAGGAGATCTGGGTTCTAGTCCTCGCTTGGCCATGAAACTCACTGGGTGACTTTGGGCCAGTCACTGACTCTCAGTCTAACCTACCTCACAGGGTTGTTGTGAGGATAAAATGGAGAGGAGGAGGAGGATTATGTAAGCCGCCTTGGGTTCCTTGCAGGAAAAAAGGTGGGGTATAAATATAATGAATAAATAAATAAATAAATAAAATTACACCCACAGGGATTGCTCATAAGCCCGCCTACTAACAGACATTGATCCAAGCGCCAGCCACTTTGATTGGCTATCACACTACACTATTCAATGTATGTGTGCATGCATGGCATGCATTTGTCTTCCCAGCCATTTCCCCTGGGGAACCATAGACAATGATCAAAGCCAGGGTCTCATGTATGCTAGTCCTTTCCACTGAGCTATAGATCTACAGAGAGAACCATTGGTATATGTCTGGATCCATATAGGTTGGGAAGGGTATGGGCTTGATCGCTGGGAAATTCTAGGGACCCCTTATAAGCTTAGGAGGTTAGGGTGTAGCTTTCTGGAGGAGGGTGCCTGGGTTCTTGTTCTATTGTATCTGACCACGAATGCAAAAAGAAACATGGGTCTGTACACATGTGTATCCTCTAGGTCCATTGGTCAGGGAACCCTGATTGGCTAAAGCTTTTTGTTGAGAGTGTACTTAGAGGGTTTATCTCTGCAAAACGTGTGTAGTGGCTCTTGAATTCAAGGAACTGAGAGGTTCATAATATAACACAGTGATTCAAAGATCCATTTTTGAGGCAAGTCATTTGATCACTTTGCATGTTATGTAATAATATGAATCTCATTTGCATGACATGATTTACATTGTATGACACGTTGGCCAACATTTTTTGCCCCCACCCCTGCGTAGACAATGCAGATTTTTTTTTTTATGTCCCAGCCTAAATACATCAAGGTGTTTATGTATTCTTTCAAGCACCGCTTACCACCACCTGCCTGCTGAATTGTTTATGGACCAGTGCTGTGTAGGTAAACCTCAAGTTCATTGCATCTGTAAGGAATTGCTCTAATATACTGGGAAAGGAAGAACATACTTTAGCATCAGGGTTTAATGCAGCCACCACATTTATAATAGCCACACCATAACATGCACAAATGTAATGTCATATCCAAAAAATATAGGCTACCATCCTGTACCTCCTGTAGTTACACTGCTTTATGAAGGTCATTTTTCCAGTTGCATTACTTGATGCACTCTATTTTTCTGGAATGTTTCAGTAATAAGCTTATATGACTTCAAAATATAGAGTCACCTGAAAGGGTATTTTAATTCTGTGTTTGCTATACTTGCAGAAGGGAAATATATTGTATATACCAGCCTTCTCCAACATGGTGCCCTCCAGATGTCTTGGAGTGGACTACAGCTCCCGTTGTCCTCACTGGCTGAGGACGATGGAGGCTGTAGTCCAAGACATCTGGAGGGCACCATGCTGGGGAAGCTTGGAGTATATAATCTGAATGACTTTGTGGTAGGTGTGGCATATAGAGAAGAGTGTGTGTGTGGTCCTTTCTGGCTGGTTTAGACTGCATGTGACTATTCCTCATAGGAGCACCTTTATTTCTGGGAAACTCAGCCTTAATAATGAGGCAAAATGGCTGAGCTGGAGCATTCACACACAGACAAATAGGAGCCCCCAATTTGGTGATCTTTGTGGAGAGCACACAAACAGCACTAGGAAATTTTCCATGCTTTTAAAGGGGTTTTGTTTTGTTTATTTGAGGGGAGCAATGCTCTTTTGGAGAAAACTGCACATGTATGTGCATACGTGCACATGTGCACACACACAGATTCCCACCTTTCACTGTGGAAAACAAGCCTCATAAAATTTCAGCACAGCCTTACTATGTAATCTTGAGTATTTATAAACAATAAAAATGGTCTATTGACTAGGAATGCATTAATTGCTTTGCTTAAAAAGGGGAACACTGAGGAGAGAAGTCAACCAAGCCTGACTAACATGGCTACCATGGATAATAAAGGTTATAAAAATCAACCTCTGGCCCCTTTACATGGACCATTCCCAGTCTGGTTGCTGGTGCTTCTGTACTTCCTCCCATGCAGGTGTGGGTACATGCAGAGACATCTATCCATGGGGATATACTCCTAAAGAAGCAGTCATCACTTCTATGGTTTGTGAACATGCCAGGAAGCCTAACCATAGAGTGGAGAGTTTTTGCAAGTACTCAGACAACCATGGGAGCAACTGTGGAGGCTGCAGCAGCAACTCTGCCAGGGGATGCAGGTGTCAAGGGGGCCTTTGTCTTAAATTACCATATGTGACTGCACCAAACAAGGTATCTAGCCAAAGAAGGTATTGCCAGAGGAGTCATCTATAGGAGGAACGGGCTGCAGAAACGCCAGAAAGAAGGCAGACGAGCAGCGGGCAAGTGCATCGGGCCAGATACCTAAGGGTGGTATATGACTACAGAATGTTGTAACAGAAGGGTTTGACTGAAGGAAAAAATGGGTATCTATATCTTCAGACTTACGGTAAATCAGGATTGGTCTACTGAGGTCCATCTGCAATGCAAAGGTCAGTGTTGTACCTACCTGTTCCTAACCATGGGCTCCTGAAGAAAGTTCTAAACTGCAGTTGTTCCCAACCTGGGTCCCCAGATGTTGGTGGAGTACAACTCCCATCATCCCCAGATATCATGACCAATGGCCAGGGATGATGGGGAATTGTCCGACGACATCTGGGGACCAAAGGTTGGGAACCAGTGCCATTATGTATTCTGCTGAGGCCTCCTTCAGATGCTATGTTCGCATCACAGCAGCTGCTGCAGTGTGGCTCCGTCCCACAAACATGAAGATATCATTAGAATGCCTTGATTGCACCATGTTTCTGTAGCATACCAGCATGAGCCGCCCGGGGACTAGGAAATCCTGGTGTGGGAAGAAGTGACAGCACAAAATGCTCCAACCTGGCCCATAGGGATGGGTGGGAAATTGGTTTTGTTGAGATATTTATACAAACTTTCCAAATTTGCACCTCCTGAACCAATAAGTGAGTACAGACAGAGTTGTGTACTGAAATCCACATTTTTCCGAGCTTGGTGATGCAGGTCATGAAATGCAAACAAAAAAATGTGCATATCAGTAGAAAGTGCACACAAAATGCATACAGTATATGAGAGAAAAATGTGCACAAAACAGCATTACGTACGTGGAAAGTATTTGGGAGAAATCGTTTATTTGAAAAACGTGCACAGAGATGCATTATATTTGGGGAAAGATCTGCACAAATAAGTGTGAATTTTCATGTGGACTTTAAAAAGAGCCTCACAAACCTATGCAGAAACAGGATGGAATGAGCTTAAGCCTGAACGTTTTACAATGTTAGTGAAAATGAGAGTGCCAGATCCATCTCTAGGCCCAGGATATTCTCACATTACCGTAACAAAGCAAGAAACAGCCACACCTGCAGGAACTCCCAAGCCACACAGAAAATATCAGAAGTAGACCATAATGGCTCATACTGGTATATTAGGCCTTGGTCTGAGGCCTACCCCCAGCCTAAATGCAGCTTCCTTTATCATCCTTTCTAAACATCTTGGCTGTGAAAAATGTACCTTTGCATTGAACTGAAAACAAGTGGCTAATTAGATTTCAACTCCCTATTTTACCAATATTAATGTTTCTTTTTATAATTACTTCTATAAGTAAAATATAATTAACATTCCAATTTGATTGTAATGTGAGCGCAAACCATTTGGGGCTCATTGACATTGCTTCCTATCACTCTGGTGCTCTTCAAGCACCTCCGCTGATGAAAGTTAGTGCTGCACTGACAAATGATTTGTGACAAATGATTTCCTTCTTACAACGAATAATTAATGCTCCCTCAAACAAAAAAACAAAAAAAAGAGTGGCAAGGAGTAGAAGAATGAATCTGTGGAAAAGGAGAGTCTTATCAGTGGGGGCATTAATCAGTGGGGGCATTACCCTAATCCAGAAATAGGTTCAGCACCATGGAGAGCTCCTTAAAAGTTCAGACTAAGACCCAGAGTGGATGCACCGCCCCACTGACATTGGAACCACTGGCCTCCACTGGTCTTAATGTGCTAATGAAGTTGTCACCCACAGGAAACGGTCACACTTTATGCCTCTATCCATGCTACAGAACCATCCACTTGTATTGTGAGGAACCTACAGCAGTGATTTCCAAATTTTTGACAGCTGTAGGCCAAACCCCACATGATGTTATATGTGTGACTGGATTCAATGTGTCTAGTTTGTTTCTTCTCAGCAAGCAACAACCATAGAAGGCCCAGTCAAGATCAGGGATGTGGCACATGGGGAGGGACTTCTTTAATTCCCTCCCCCACAAGCAAGCTGCCATTGCCATTGACACCAATAGAAACTTCTTCCCCTGGGTTATTCCCTTCCTGCTGGGTCTAATTATGAGGCATGGAGGTGCTTAGTGTTCTGCAATCTAATATGCCATCCATTGCCTTTACCCTGTCCTGTTCAGGGTTGCTCCTCCTAAGCATATTTGATTTGGTGGGCTTCTGTTCTTTTATTATGGTTGGAATGGTTAATTTTGTATTTTACTTCACTGTACAAATTTCATTTAAAAAAATTATAAATAAATAAGAGTTGAAACATGCCATCTTTACTTTCTGTACTTACGTGCTGGCTGCTTTGCCATTAGACAGCTCCAAGAGGGCTCCCAGGGCTTCGTATCCAAGCAGCGATCAAGTCCATACCTGTTTAGCTTCAACAAAGCTAATGTGCGAAAGGCAATGAGAGGGTTTTAAAGGCAGCCTAAAAATAATTTTGAATAAACATATATAAATAAATGAAATGAATCAGGTCTCTGAGATCACTCACTGAAACTGCAGAATTGTGTGGTGCAGTTTTTCTTGCATTCTAGCAACAGGTGGGGAGATGAGTGCTTGAATATCAGCACCCCCATATTATATATATATATGTGTGTGTGTGTGTGTGTGTGTGTGTGAGAGAGAGAGAGAGAGAGAGAGAGAGAGAGAGAAGTGCATAGAAAAATGCATATATTTTGAGAAATGAGCAAGAAGATATTGTCAAGTTTTTGTGCAGACATTTTTTAAATGCAAAAAAGGGACAGCATGAACTTCACGTTGAAACAATGAAAAACTGAGCAAAATTGAGCTTGACAGATTCATCCATCCCAGAGACCACTAACAGAGACAAATGGTGTTCTAAAGAGGGGTGTGTGTGTGTGTGCCACAGTTAACATCATGCAAAGGCACGATTGCTGATTGGGCAGCCAACCTAGCATGGTTGTCAGCAGGGGCAACTGTCTTGTCAGCATAATGCTGGCCGTGGTGGCACCCTTTTAGGCTTTTACTGCCTTCACTGCTACCCCTTAGACCCTAAAAATACAGGTAGGGATGCTCTTTCCATATTGATCTCTATAGAGCAAACCACCTCAACTGCTGCTCACATGGGTTCCTACCTAGCTGCTTTGGGTTGGTGGGCACATTTGGAATTTTGAGAGAGGGTTCTGGGTGCTCTCAGAAAATGGCTGCCATGCAGGGCTTGCCCCTTCCTAAAATGGCTGCCATGGTGGGCATGGCCAGTCACAAAACATTCATTTCCCAGAAGGCAAACTGGTGTGACTAAAAGAAAAGTAACTTTCCCAAGGACCTAAGTACAGGCAGAGATGGGGTCTCGGCTCCAAAAGACAAAACTAAAACCCAACATAAAGATGGGGCTTGAGGACAGCACTTCACTTTGAATCATGTCAGCCTCCCAGTTAAAAAAAAACAATACACGCAGTCACACACATCTTAAATAAAAAGAAAATCAGGAGGGGGAAGCAGCCCGGTGGGCACCAAGAGAGATGTCTATGGGCACCACATTAGACCCCCAGTGCTATAGATTTATCATAGGATTGCAGCCTTAGACTGCATTCCTAAACATGCTTACCAGGAAATAAGCCCCATTGAACCCAGAGTGACTTACATCTGAATGAATATGGTTGGGATCAAGTTGTTAAGTCCTTCTTTTCTTTAATCTATGGTGGGCATTAGGCATCATGCAATGGTGCACACACGATTACTTCTGTTTGTGAATAATTTCATTCCCAGCTGCTATTACTGATATGATTGAGATTTAACTCATCAACACATACACACACATCATGCCTGCATGCAAGCATGAACCGCCCTCATGCAAGCAAATGCAAGTTCATTTCTGTGTGATGTCTTTATCTGGCAAGACAGATGCACCAGCAGCACAACATTCTAGAAAAGAACATCTAAAATATGCATTCCACAACATCTGTCTAGGTTTCACTTAACTGCATACTTGAGCACCCTTTTAAAATAAGGGCAGAGAGTTCCCCTTGCATTGACCTTTAAAAAGAAACACTAAAAGCCAAAAGAAACATATGCAGACAAAACACTTTGACAGAGTAGCAACACTTTGACAGTGCATTCCACACAAAATTTCTTATTTTGGGAAGAAACTAAAACACCGGGTTGCATTCTGCGTTCAGTGTCTACAACATGGATACGTTCCTAACTTGTACATCATTCAGAATTATTATTTTTTTAAAAAAAATGAGTTAAAAGAGAATTTTTTAAAAACTGTTTGGAGATGGTATCTGACTCCAGTAAGATTAAATAAAATAGACAGTAATTGTGCTCCATTGTGTTGGAGAGGTTGTCAGGAATTTGGTACTTATGCTCATATGTGGTGGAGTTGTAAAAGCGTATTGGATTTTTGGAATAATATTTTTGCAGAAATTTCAGAAATTATTGGCATTAATTTGGAGGTCTGTCCAAAATTAGCATTGTTATCAATAACGGATAAGCTTCTGTGCTCTCAAGAGATAAAGGAATTAATTGTAAGTTTGTTAATGTCAGGGAGATTACTGATAGGAAGGAAATGGAAAGTTCAACATCAGTATTTAATTATAGATTGGTATAAAGAGGTGTGGGATATTGCTTTAAATGATAAATTAACATGTACTATCAAATGTAAAAAGGGACAATTAAAGAAAAATAATTTTAAGGATATCATAGAAAATCATAGAAAAGTAGAGTTGGAAGGGGCCTACAAGGCCATCGAGTCCAACCCCCTGCTCAATGCAGGAATCTAGGTCAAAGCATCTCTGACAGATGTCTGTCCAGCTGCACCTTGAATGCCTCCAGAGTGGGAGAGCCCACGACCTCCCTAGGTAGTTGATTCCATTGTCTTATTGCTCTGACAGTCAGGAAATTTTTCCTGATGTTTAGGTGGAATCTAGGTTCCTGTAACTTGAGCCCATTATTCCGTGTCCTGCAAACTGGGATGAACGAGAAGAGATCTTTGCCCTCCTCTGTGTGACATCCCTTCAAATACTGGAAGAGTGCAATCATATCTCCCCTCAGTCTCCTCTTCTGAAGGCTAAACATGCCCAGTTCTTTCAGTCTCTCCTCATAGGGCCTTGTTTCCAGTCCCTTTATCATCCTTGTTGCCCTCCTCTGAACCCTCTCCAGTTTGTCTATGTCCTTCTTAAAGTGAGGTGCCCAGAACTGGACGCAGTACTCAAGATGAGGCCTAACCAGTGCCGAGTAAAGGGGAATTATCACTTCCCGCAATTTGGAAGCTATACTTCTGTTAATATATGGGGACCATTTTTAGATCATGTTTTAATAAAGGGAAAAGGGAGTAAGCCATGTCAAGATATGATGTATTTTTGGAATATAGATTAATAATGGATGATGTGGATAGAATTATTTTTTTGGCCCCATGGTGATGGGTGCACTTTGGAGCTTATGATTTGTGGGTTTATCTGTTTTTTTTTTGTATGTGTGTTCATTTAAAAAAAAATTAAAAAATTGGGGGGGGAACTGAGTTAATTATTACTTCTGTTACTGTGGGATTGTTCACTCTTACAGTGGTCTTCACAGATAAGCACTTTAGAGATGCATGAGGCACATTGCTCGGCTTTTGGCCAGGTAGCACTCATAGAGAGGCACCATATTTGACAAATGGCAACTTTAGCTACTGAGATTGTGCAATTGCAAAAGCCCTTTTTGGGCCTCCCATGATCACAGAAATCATGGGAAGCTAGTGGGAGGCCCCCTACCACCCACTCCTCAGTTGCTCACTTGGGGGTCACCATCAAAGTGAACCAGCCCAATGGAAAAAAAAAAACAAGCGTGAGTACTGCACTGCTGACCCTTACTTGGGTCCTTCACATTCATCTTTCTTTATCACAGTATTATGACTTTTTAATGCCATACACACAAAGACCTGCATCAAAGTCCCCAGGAAAATCAATGCGGTTTATATACACATGCAACTATCTGCAGTTGCAGTTTTATTTACTACATTTTTTAATCCTAGCCTTCCTCCAAAGCTCATGGCAGTGTACATGGCATGGGGCTCCCCCACAATGGTTTATCTTCACAACAATGGTGAGGTAGGTTAGGCTGAGAGAAAATGACTGGTCAAAGGTAATCCAGAAAGTGTTATGGCTAAGTGGGGACTTCGTCTATCCAATCTAAAATCAATATTCTAATCACTACACCACTTTTACACTACTCCATGTCGAAAAGGTCCTTTGTGATAATTTCGCCGTTTCTTTCATAAGACAGCATGTAGTCTTGAATATCTGCACTAACTGGTGATTGAACTGGAATGCAATTTAGTTTTTTTTGTACTCAGGTAAAAATATTGGAGAAGAGAAATTATGCATGGAACATCAATTTTAGATTCGTCACTGAATTTTGCCTAATGTGAAAGATCAGTGTGAAGAAGAAGGTTCCTGCCCAGACAAAAGATCTGAGAAATTTTAAGGGATGGGCAAAGAATTACAAGTGACATTTCTCAGGACATGGGGAATTCTATATTTCATTTCCTGGGGTGCAGATGAAACATTAACATGGGTTGTTGGTCAGACCATGCATGTCATCTGCCTCATATCTGTGAATCCAGAGTGTGGTGAAGAAATTCTCTACACCATAGGTAAAAGTTTAACAACTGGGATGAGAGTTTTCTCTAATTTTCCCCCCAAAGCAAATCTAAAATTGGAGGTTCCAGCTTTGGGGTGATGTTCATAGACTGAAGAAAATTCCTTTTTGCATCAGGAAATATCATTTGAGGAAGGGAAAGAGGGTGTGTGATTTTAAGAAGGGGAAAGCTTTAAAAATCCAGCTTTTGGGCCATTTGCTGCATGACTCTGTCTGGGCCTTGGATGAAAAACAGATAATATTCTGAGGAGAAGGAAAACATTATGATCTGGGAAAGAACGTGTGGAAATCAGACAAGATTTTTCTGTGTGCTCACTGAGAACACTCAAAAATACCAAGCCTATTCTGAATCAAGCTGAGAGGACATCAGCCATCACTAGACTGGATCAAAAACATTAAACTGAGTAAATTAAGGATGAGCAGGTGAGCTTAGTTCTTCACCCAGTTTACACTTGGTTATTGGCTTGCTTATATGTATTTGGCATTTGTAGTATATAAAGCCTTTTCTGACTGATAACATGAGTATGGAGGGAAATGTTCGTCCAGGGACGATTATCATGCATTTGGAGGAAACACTGGTGAATCAGCACTCGTTGGGGGAAACATCTGATGAATTCCAAGAGAACCCAAATAATTTTTAATCAGGGTTGAACTCCTGAGTTTGGGTTGTCTGCTTACAACTCTTTGAATTCAGTGCTCTATCTTCTTCAGTGGACTTTGGCCTATGAAGGAATTATCTGGTCACCAAAATTATCAGGTCTGCCTCTGTGGTGAATTGGATATTATACTTGATTATACAGGGCTGACCGAAGATATTTTTGATGCCTAAACAGAAGGACAAGATAGCATCCCCCTCCCATTCTATGTACAAATGCTGACCAGTGGAGGCTGGTGACTCCCAATGTCAATGAGGCTGGTGCATCTACTCCGGGTTCCAGTCTGGATTTTTAAGGAGCTATCCATGGTGCTGAACACTATCCCCAAAAATAGGTTCAGTGCCATGGATAGCTCCTTTAAAGTTCAGTCTGAAACCTGGAGTGGATACACTGCTCCACTGACATTGGAACCAGAGCAGCCAGTGCTGAAGCTGACCAGACTGGCAGTTGAATCTTACTTCTGGTTCAACACTGTTGATGGGACAGCATCCTCCACTGTACCTGAGGGTAGCAGGTTAGTCTAGACCAGTGTTCTCCAACCTTGGGTCCCCAGATGTTTTTGGCCTACAACTCCCCGCATGCCCCAGCCAGCATCCAAGGTTGGAGAACACTGGTCTAGGTGATGCAGGGTATGTCACATAGCACACACACCTCTGTCCTCCAACAGCTCATCATCACTCCCAGCCTCCCAGCATCCGCTGTCTCCCAGCATTCACTCTGCCTCATGGTAGTGTGCTAGCCCTGTGCGCATCTGACATTAGGACAGAAATATGTGAGATTACAGCTCAGTGCTATGCCTACACAGCCACTTTTGCTGCACTCCATTTAATTGCTATTATTTTGCTTTTCATCTGCATGGAAAGGTGATCACCTATGATAAGAGTGCATCCACGATGATTGGCTGGCAGATTCAGAAAGCATAAAAAGTGAAGTATGCAGCACCTGACAGAGTTGGACATCAATTCCCATTGTCGATGGAGAGGAAGAATTAAAGTGATTGCTATACTTAGTCAGCCTCCTCAATTGTTAACGTTGACTTCGATGCTAAGAATAAAAAGCCCTTGTGAGTAAATGGAAATCCTACTACGGCTTATCTTTAAATCATTTTACTATCAACTAACGGAGGAGAGAAGCCGGCGCTGGTTTTTACTGTAATATGAACAGGTGCTCATCAGCTGCTGTTATAAAACAGGATTTTACGCAGTATGTTTTGGGAATACTTCTGAATAGATTTAGATGCCAAATTTGCATAACGATGCCCCTGTCGGTAGGGAAATCCAAGCCAGTGCATTCAAGATCTTCAGCTTAAAACCTTTTTGAAAAGCATCCAGGCTTGGGATTCATTATTTGTTTTCAAATGAGGGCCTATAGAAGTGCCCTATTGCCTGGGTGCAGAGCCTCAAGGCCAGGGGGCTAGATCCAGCCCCCTAGGGCTCCCCAGTTGGCCACCCCTCCTTCCGCTGGTCATACCCCCCTTTTTTCCTGGTCACCAATCATTTGGTGGTTTCTTGGCTTCTGTGTTTTTTTCCTCCTTTGTAAAAGGTTGAAATGCCTCCCCTAAGGCTTAGTTATTAGCAGTAAGAGAAAATATGCTGGTATTTTGGTCCCTCCCCCTTTACCACTGGCCCCACCCACCCCTGGAATGCAGCCCCCAAGAGCTGCTCCAAAATTGAATCCATCCTCAGGCTGAAAGAGGTTCTGCACTCCTATCTAGGTGATCTAATTACTAGTGAGGCTTCAGAACTGGGGGGGAGGTGTTTCCAAACAATCCTCCCTCACATCATAAAAAAGGAACTTTTAATAAGCTGAGTCCAAAACTACCTGTGAATTTCCATTAGGTAAATATGCTTGGGCCATTTTAAACTACCCCTTATTATGATTAATAATTATATTTTATTATATTTATATCCCACCTTTTTTCCTGCAAGGAAAGAACCCAAGGCGGCTTACATAATTTTCCTCTTCCTCTCCATTTTTTCCTCACAAGAACCCTGTGAGGTAGGTTAGGCTGAGAGTCAGTGACTGGCCCAAAGTCACCCAGTGAGTTTCATGGCCGAGCGGGGACTAGAACCTGGACCTCCCGAGTCCCAGTCCAGCACTCTAACCACTATGCCACACTGGCTCTCCTTTAGTCTTCCTTTTTCCTTTCCTTAAAATGTACTTTCCAGAAGTAGAGATGGCAGGAGAGCGTATAGTGAAGGGCTGCTGCTGCTTTGTCATTCCTAACGTCTCAGAAGCATTGCCAAACCTACAGTTCCCAGGGATCTTTGTGCTGCTGGGAACTCGTTAAGGGTTTTGTACATTTGTGGGAAAGGGGAAAAGGCAGAGAACTGCAAGGGGGGACTGACGGAAAACAGCTGCGGCAAAGGCTGGGAATAGAGGAGGTCTGGCAAGGAAGTGTTTGGAGTAGGCCAGGTGTTTCTGAGATGTGAGAGAACTCTTAGGGGAGAAAAAACTGAACTTTCCCCAAGAATTCTCTGAAAGAAAGAGAAAAGAACACAAGCTCATTCCAAATCACGATGGGAGGAGTTTGGCAGTCTCTATCATTTACCCTCATTCTGAGGCTAACCAGGGTCCCCAGACATGGCAAGGATCCCACCAGACCACCCGATGCCTCCGCTTCGAGCTGTAGAAGCATTACTGTGAAAAAGTCTTCCACTTCTTTCATGCCCAACAAGGAAAATATGGTATGACAATGCAGTCATGCAGTGATAACATGCCTCGGATTGCATCAGAGGTGCACAATATTTTTGGCCCCAAGGGCCACATCCAGTGGAAGCTGGGGTGCCGGGGGCCGCACATGCACATGCACATGTTCACATGCAGATGCAACACACACACACACACATCTCCCCACCGTGCCCATGCAGATCTGCAAGAAAACAAACCAGCAGAAAATATTTCTACCGAAGAATGTGCATACATCCAGAATAGTTGTGCCATTTTCTCATGCTGATCTCCCCTGCCCTTTCCATTTCTAAATAAACAGTCAAAAAAATAATGTGGGGAAAAAGATGAAAACACACGAGACATTGATTCACAGGATGAGCACATGTGTTAATACCTTAATCCACCTCCCGGTAAGCGGACATATGCATACACTCTAGAGCAGTGTTCTCCAACTTTGGGTCCCCAGATGTTTTTGGCCTACAACTCCCAGCATGCCCCAGCCGGTGTAGCATAGGCTGGCTGGGGCATGCTGGGAGTTGTAGGCCAAAAACATCTGGGGACCCAAGGTTGGAGAACACTGCTCAAGACTGTAGCTGTTTGCAGTGAAAGAGCTTACAGCTCCCCTAGCAACTGCACAAGCCTCCACAGGGTTGCCGACTTCACAATCAGAAATCTCCACCAGCCCTCCTCTCAACTTGTTCTTTTATTGAAAAGTGGCAAGTGTTGGTTGGGGGGGGACGACACACGGGGAAGTGAAATCACAATAAGGAAACTAAGTAGAAGTGGTTAAAAGAGCAGATTCCCTGTTGTGTGGCCATATGCATGTTTAGATCTATCCATCTGTCTGCAATGTGCAAATGGTTTAAAACATATTTCTTCCAAATGATTTATACGGTCTCTTAAACCATCCTTGCTTATTTTGTTTCATCCTCCCCATCTTCAATCATGATTGGTTGAAGAGCACACTTTTTTTTTTTTTTTTTTTGCAAAACTAGATTCCTTCCCCTAAGGAGTTAAATAATATATCTCAGAAACATTCCAAGGGCAAAAATGAAGTCTTCAATATGTGTCCCTGATTTTCTGACTGTATTGCTTATTTGTTTAGTCTGTCTATTGCCAAAAAGAAAAAAGAAAAAAAAGAAGAAAAAGGAAAGGAAAGGAAAAAAGATTTAGAGCTCCCATGGGGAAGAAAGCAGTTTTCAATGGCATTTGAGTGAAATATTAAAGGTAAAGTAGATTTAGAAGGACATACTGCAAAGGTTGTCACAGTGATCAGAGTGAGGAAAAGGACAGTTAAGAGTGGAAGTGGAAAGGCAGGCCTTTTGGGCCAAGGTATATGAGTACTTGAGTTACGGATTGGCTGCAGATGGAAGATGGCAAGCCAGAAAAGTGGAACAAAATTATATTGGCATTGCTGTGTTGTCTAAAGAACAGTACAAGGCCATTAGTATTGTTGTACTGCCAGCAGGGAGGTGCTGTCAAGGTGAGATTTTACTTAAGCAACAGGTATTGATTTCTGGTCTGCCATCACAATATAGGGAGGAAAAGATTCCTTTGCCATCTCCATATTCACGGACCACAAAGTGCTGTATTTAAAATGGAAATATTAAATGAGAAGAGACTGATTCATTCTTTAAAAGAAAAAGGAGAGCAACAGAATACGTTTTGAGTTGCCATATCTGACCTTCAGCTTGTATTTGTTCCATTGATTTCATTCTGTATTGGATTGCCTTGCTGACTATATTTTAAAACTCCATACATCCAGGGATGGACTAAAGGATGATTAGTTTGTGCTCCCTCAAACAACTGAGGGAGGCAATTTGGGGTGAGTGGATACAATTGCTCATTTCATACGGGCCACTTTTTCTGCGGAATAGATCTGTCAGGGACAGGCAGGGGCTGAAGTATATGTTACTGTTGCTTTAAGACCAATTCACAGAGGACCTCTTGCTAGAAAAGACTCGTCATGTGGCTAGAACTGGGAGGGACTGGAGCTCAATGCAGTCTGAGCCTGGCCTGGGGCCTATTGTAAGTCTGTCTTAACAGACTAACAGAGCCAGTGTGGCATAGTGTGGCGTAGTGGTGGGAGTGTTGGACTGGGACTCGGGAGATCCGGGTTCTAGTCCCCGCTTGGCCATGAAATTCACTGGGTGACTTTGGGCCAGTCACTGACTCTCAGCCTAACCTACCTCACAGGGTTGTTGTGAGGATAAATGGAGAGGAGGAGGAGGATTATGTCAGCCGCCTTGGGTTCCTTGCAGGAAAAAAGGCGGGGTATAAATATAATAAATAAATATAAAATAATAACCCGTTGATATATCTCAGTTAAAAAATGGTTATTTATCAATCATCTTTTCATTTTATTTTAGAGTAGGTGCACCATTCTGGATGGGATGGGAGTAGGGAGGCTTTAACCCTTCCCTCCTGCTATGGGCCTGATTCAGATCAGCCCCCACCCTTCCCCACCCTGCGCCTACTCTAGAGTAAAAATGAAACTGCTAGATACGGATTTAAAGTAATGTCTGTTTTGGCCCTACTAATGTGATCTCATATGTCCGTTGTAAAATGAGTATGGAGGTCAAAATCTGAGGCTGAGCTTGAATAATGCTTTGGCTACGAATCCACATTCATAGGGGCTGGCCTATAGCTATATTTGTTGCTACAAACATACATAAAATTATGCGAGCAGGGACTGGAATATGGAACAAGGAACTTTATTCTTAACTCTGTGTTACTACTAACATGAAATGAAAACCATGCCACCTCAGAGTGTCTAGTTCTTACTGAAACACATGCCGAATAGCTTCCCTCAATACACTTGAGGAGGTTCATCTACTTGACTGCTCATTAAAGTGGTAGGCTCAGAAAGGTTGGGAGGGCATTCTATTTCTACCCCTACATGGCTGGCGACCAGGTTTCCTGAAGGACCACATACTGCCATACACAATCCAAAGAATCCTCTCTTTTTTCAGTTAGTATGCACATGTAGAGAGCGGGGGGGAATGCCTCAGCAACTAGATTAATGGGAGGGCCTCTGGTTCTACAGACTGATTCTGTAGAATGCCTGTACCAGTGAATCCTGGCTGTACTTCACATACAAGTATAGAAGGCTGGGGACCTGGCCCCGTATGCCTAGCTGGAAGGAATATTATGTTCCTCTGGCAAGTGACCAGAAGTGAGAAACTGGAAGTTCTAGCAAAAGGTGTAGGCCAGAGCTCGGCTGAATGCCAGAAACAACACCGGTAAAAAAAACTGGGGGGACGGGACCTGAATGCCCTTGAAAAGAGTTCAGAAAATACACTTGATTTAGAATGGGGCAGTACAGCTTTTCTCCAGGGCCAGCTGCACGGAAGAACACATTAAACCAGTATTTAAAAAGTTCCCATGGTTATCCATCAGTTTCTGGGCTATATTGACTGGGCTGGTGTTAACCTTTAAAGCTCTATAGGGCCTAGGTCAGGGATATTTGAGGAACCACCTTCACCCATATATGCTACCCCATGCACTGAGACCGAGAAAATAGGGGCAGTATCCAGTACTGCCACGGCGCCTCCCCTGGTTCCGTTATGCTTACAGGATCCATCATGAGTGCAACAGGAACTAGCACTTCCTAAAGGAACTCTGGAAATGAGCAGAAACACTCATTTCCAGAATGGGACTGCACAGTGAAGCTCCCTTCTGCAACATCCACTGACCTGCGCTGTCCTGGGAATGAGTGTTCCCTCTTGTTTCTGATTTCTTTGGGAACCATTAGGCCCCATTGCGCCAGTGGTAGGTCCTGCTAGCACAAGAAAACTGCCCTAGGTCTATTTTCCCTTTCCCTTTTCTTTTTTTCCAGGTGCCATCTGAGGTGAGAGATAGGCCAGTACTGACAACTATTCAGTAGCTGTCTATCAAATGTGGAATTTCCCCCTGGAAAAAAATAATAATATGTGAAATACGGAACATTTACAGGTGAATGTTTTATACTGTAATTATTCTATTTTTACCCACGCTATGAGCTGCTTTGGGGACTTCAGTCAAAAAGGCAGCCTATAAATAAATACCTTATGCTTGTTCATGTACCCATAAATCCTCTTAACTACCCTGTGTTTATGTAGGAAAATTATATCGAGGGAGACCATTGGTCCATTGAGCTCAGTATACTGAGTGGCAGTTTCTCTAGACAGGGGTTTTTTCCAGCCCCACCTGGAGGTGCCAGGGATTGAACCTGGGATCCTGTGCATGCAAATCATATCTTCTACCACTGAGCTAGAGTCCGACCCCGAGCCTATTTTTCCTTACGTGTGTAGGCAAAAGAGAAAGAGAAATCTACAAGCAGCAATCAACAGTGCATTTACAACACTGCACATAATAAACCAGTAAAGAAGAGCCTGCTGAGAAAGCCCTTATCATGCCTTTCTGTTATGGACATGTGCCTTGTCATGACTCAGGGTTGTACTACTGTGATGCACTGTATATTCGGCTGCCTTAGACGAGACGTGGAAAGCTTCATTTGGACCAGTTTGCTTGTTTGTTTAATTAATGTTGGCATTCTAAGTTGCCATCTCTGAAGTTTTAATTATCTGCCATGCTGTTCCTGTTTTGCTTTGTTTTTAAGGGGGTTTGTTTGTTTGTTCATTGTTTGACGTATTTTTGAATTGCCCCTCCACTCAATGAGTATTCAAGGCAACTTACAATAAAACCATAAAGAAAAATAAAATACAGCAACTTCAGGGGGGGGGGGGAGTTGGAGAAAAATGATAAAATACTACATACATTACAATAAAACAAGAAGCCCCCTCTAAAGTCAACGTATGGTGCTAATCACTGAAAGCCAACTGGAACAACATAGCTTCTATGAACTGTCTAAAGGCCATTGACAAAGGAGACAACTAGTGACGTGCGGATCAGCAAAACTCAAGCTTGCCAAAGTTCTCCAAATTCCATCTCGAAGCTTGTTACGACTCAAAACCAGATCAGGTTGTGAGCTTTGTTTTTGTGCATATTTCTGTGCATATTTCCCCAAACGTATGCATTGATTGTGTGCATTTTTGAAATGTATGCATTCTTCTCCTATGATTAAAGTATAGTTGTGCACATTTTTGAAATGTACTCATTTTGAGCAAATTTCAAAAATGCATACGTTACAAAATCAGTACATATTTAAAAAATGTGCACAAATGCACTTCAGTCATGGGAGAAGAATGTGTACATTTAAAAATATGAACAATTGATGAGTACATTGGAAAAAAATACACACAGAAATAAGCAAAGCTCACAATCTGATAGGGACTTGAATCAGAACGAACTTCTAGATGGAATTTGGAGAACTTCGGCATGCTTGGATTTTGCTGATCTGCACATCCCTACTTTGTGAACAATTATGATAAGTGGAAAGGTGGGTTATAAATTATTCAGATCAATATATTTTCTTTTCCCATTCATTTAGCAGATTCCTTACAGAGGCATCTGCTCAAATGTCACCAGTCTCCTGCTCATTTGATCAGAGTGTATTAGTATGGGAAAGGAGATTGCAAAAGTTATCTGTTTCCAAGGGGATGAGTTGCAAACATTCCGTATGGAACTTGGTTTCTTAATTATGGGCAATTTCACTACAAATTGGTTTCGATCCCTAGAACACTGAGGTTAAACTTCACCCTACACTGTGGTCAGATTTATTAGTGCTGCAGACCCTGCTGAGCTTGTGATAATAGCTGGTTTCTTCTCTCACTCTCAGGGATTTGCTTTCTACTTCATTATTTATCTACTAGATTTTGCCAAGGTGTATCATCTTGGATTGGATTGGAAACAAGCACATGTCCATAGCAGATTATTTCCCAAACTTCATGTACCTGGTAAATAGTTCAGTTATGTGATTGATTGATTGACTGACAGACAGACAGACAGATTTGTATGTATAAGGAAAGTGTTAGATAAAATGTTATTGACTGAGTTCAACTATGAAAAACACACTCATAGTTCAATTATAAAAGCCACATCCATGATAACTAAAGGGAAATTATAAGGGAAAAGCTAGACACAGGTAAACATATGATCATACTGACAGAAATATTCAAAACCCATCTTTATGTATCTGGAGATCCCTTGGCACATGAACAGGAATCTGGAATTTCAGGGCCTTACTGTGCAATTAATAGCAGAAGATTAAAATGATGGTAATGGGGAGTTCTGTTAACATTCTAGAGACCTGTACATAGAAGAATGGAAGGAGGAACTGATTTAGAGTTTCTATCCCGTGATGCAATGTGGAGAGGTAGCAAAGAAGAAATGACATGACTGAGGAACAGATGGAGAAGAACCTGAGCCATAGGGAAAAGAACAGTGCAGTAGAGGATCTTGTACAATAGTGTAATGTGAGACAGGTCATCACTTTCAAAGTTCTACATGTGGTGGGAAAGGGCACACAACCTACACACTGAGACTATATGGGGAAGGGTTGTAGCTCGTTGGTAGAACACCTGCTTTGTATGCAGAAGGTCCCAGGTTCAATCCCTGGCATCTCCAGGTAGGGCTCAGAAAGAATCCACCCTGAAATCCTGGAGAGCAACTGCCAGTGCTGGCATGAAGCATATGCATGCTTGGGCATATGCCGAGGTCCCACTCCCCAGAAGGGGCCCATTGACAAGAGCCCCATGGACTGGCTCCTCTCCTTCATCATTGACTGCTTGTTCACCTCTCATTCTAGCCCAGGAAATGGTGGTGAGGAGGCGGAGCAGTAGATACCACAGCCCACTTGCTCATGGGCTCTCTGACTATCAAGCAAGCAAGTGATAGCAATGATGGGAAAGAGGAGGGGGAGTAAGAACAGCTGGTGACAATGGCAGTGAGAAGGTAGACTCACTGAAGGCAAAGGCCCATTGAGGGTATCTTGCCCAAGGGCCCTTAAAAACATGGAGCTGGAACTAGCCACTGCCACTCACTGTTGACAATACTGGGCTGGATGGACCAGTGGTCTGACTCAGTATAAGGTAAGGTAGCTTCTCATGTTCCTTCCTATATGAGAATTGGTCCAATGGCATACAATGTTTTGTAGAGCAAGCGCTATGAACAAACACCATTGTGCTTGTCAGGAATGCTAATGATGCTACCCATGTGTCATGAACTGATAACATGCAGCAAACCTTCACCAATGTAATGTTGTGTATGAGCACTCTCGGCTGTGCTGGGCTTCAGACTATACCATTATGAACAAGAACATCCCAAACTTTATCAGAGTCTGCTTTTGAAAACAACCATTCTTTGCTTTTTAAGGACCATTCCCTTTAGAAGGTCAGAGGAGAAAAGTGTGCTATTTTACATATAAATCCTAACTCAAATCTAATTGAAGAGGCTCTTTCTTTGAACCTGCATGATAAACAGGATTTTGGTGCGGTAGAAGATACCTTGGGTAAAGAGGCAGATATTCAATTATTAAAATATCAGTCAACATAGTAGATGCGGCAGACCACAGGAGAGAGAAAGAACTACTTTAATATTCCTCTCTGAGCAGTGAGTACAAAAAGAAATATTAACAATTCTAGTGTGGTGTTATATATTCCAGAACAGCTGAAATAACCTAAGTTCAGCCAAAGAAAAACCTAGATCACTGGCTGTTAAAGCTGTGATTCTGTGCACACTTATTTGAAAATTACATCCTATTGAATTTAGTGGGATTTATGTCCAAGTAAACATGGACAGAAATAGGGTGCATATGTGTTAAAGAAGTGTTTCTCAAACAATGGATAGACTCCCTTTGGAGGTGGGTGCAATACCCTGAGGGTTGGGGGCAGGGTAGAAAGAATTGTGCTCAGTGGCGGAGCAGTTACAGTTTTCTTTAAGTATATGGATAGCAGGGAGCATCCCAACATTTCCAGATGGGTTGCAACAGCTTTGAAGGTGCTGTCTGGTGCCTCTGCCAATACCACCCTGGTGGCCAAACTGCCCCCATTCCAGGAAACAGAAGAGATTGGCAGTAGCAGGGACCAATAGCAGGGATGAGCAGCAGCAGTAGCTGCCCAGTTATCCTTTCCATGCCACCCATGATAGTGTGGCTCACGCTGGCTCAGTTTGTTTGAGCGTGGAAAGCTAAGCAAGGTCAGCCCTGGTTATTATTTGGATGGGAGACTCCTCCTCTAGTTTCCTGCACTGAGCAGGGGGTTAGACTCAATGGCCTTGTAGGACCCTTCCAACTCTATGATCTATGAATCTATGTCAGAGCCCAGAGGCATTGTGGGGAAATTAAGAGGGCAGCAACTCCAGCTGCCCAACTCAGCCCTTTTCTTGTTAGTGTCAGCCCCCCCTTTTAATAATATACAGTATATAGGTCCCAGCATCAGCCTCCAGGGGGCTTGGGCCCTTGGCATTTGCCCAAAGGTACCATCTGCAGGGAGACAGAATAATAGAAAGAGAATATTATGTCCAGCTTGAGTTGATCTAACTTGGCAACAGTTGTCCATGCCTTAGGGCCAAACTAAATGTTCCTCTAATTGGTTTATTTACTTCAGAATAAGCACATGCATCCCCGATTCAGATTGGGACCATGGCACTCCAGGATGAAGGGTTTGAAGTTTTCCCCTACCTGTTTTCATCCCTTACTTCCTCCCCCCATGAGGGGGGAGGGTCAAAAAAGAAAAGATCTCCATTCAAATCCCATCAGCCCTAGTCAGCAGCTACCAACTTTGGCTGCTTCCTCTTATAGCATAAGACTCTCCATCCTTCTTTGCTTCCTTAGCTGGAGAAACACATAGACTAGAAAGTGCTTATTAAGAAAAGTCATTTCCATCTGCTGTTGCAGCACCAGTATTGTTGCCCATAATGTCACATTTAGTGATAAAGTCCTGGTTTGGACTCTTCCATTTGATGACTGATAAATCAAGATGGTCAGAGGGTTGCAGCCTCATTCTGTGGTATTTCTTGGATTTGTTTGCAATTATGGTGGCCCATTATGGGTATGTGGACGGCTCCAGGCTGCACTCTCAAGGAGGAACTACTTGTGAGAAGCGGGGCCCGTAGGGATGTACTGAAACAGGGAAATCAGGCTCGTTTGAGCTTGATGGATTTCCTCCCCTCTTCCAATCCAATGATTGCAAGCGGCCAAGTCGGGGGGGGGGATGTTTCGTGGACTTCCATCTCTAACATGGGCTGTAATTTGCTCATTTAAAAAAACACTAAGGAAATTTGTGCATAATCGGCCGATTTGCACAAATTGGCACCTGAAACTAGTGCAATTTGTGCAATTTGCACAAATTGCACTAGATCCATGTGGTTTTTGGGTGCCCATTTGTGCAAATTGGCTGATTTTGTGCAAATTTCCTTTGCAGTTTTTTAAAAATGTGCAAATCATGGCCCTTCTTAGAGACAGAGGTCCGCATGCTGGCTCGACTCGTGCCACAGTGGGTCAGCACCAGTGCAAGGCTAACGAACGATAATCCGGGGGGGGGGGAGAATCATGAAAATCTATCAGGTTTTCACACACACACCCCATTGGATTCTTCACACATCCCTAGCACTGTACACATGGCTAGGAATGTGTGAGAAAATTGTTTCAGTTTGTTTTTGACCAGAATTTACCCAGCTTGCACCTCCCAGAAACAAACATGTCAGGGGTTATATAAATCACTGTTATGTAGTTTATCCAAATGAAATCAATTTGTAATCAGAATTTGGGTGATACATCCTTTGTTGAGTGGTCATTCTGAGTTCTTTTGTTATGACTTCAGATTTAATAAATACTACACTTTAAACCTTATTGATCTCCAATACATAAAAATATGAGCACCAATAATGTAAATTCAGAATTGAAAAAGAGCATCAAAATGTGTTCCTTTTTGTGTTCAGTACTTTATAGCTTACAAAAGATTCCCTTGTCCTACATTCCATGCCTTGGTTTTCTGCAGTTTTTTGTTTGTTAGTTTGCTTGGTTGATTGGTTGGTTGGTTAATTTTTATTTTTATTTTGCTTTCCTTGCCACTAATTTAAATTGGCTATTACAAGAATGGAAATAACACCCCTTTCTGCTTCTGAAAGGCCCCATATACTGTAACGTGTTGTTGTTGTTGTTTGGTCCTCACTTAGTCCTCCTATTACAAGTTCGTAGCTATCTCTGGAATAGACCTCTGATACTTGATAGTCAAAACAAAAAGCATTATGACTGATCATAAATCAAATCAGTGTGAAACTGAATCTCAATCCAAGTGGTCTAAATTAGATTGTATTACTCACTCTCCAGTGGAACCATAAATCAATGCATGCCTATCTCTGGCTTTCTTATTTTGGAACATGGATTGGGATATGTAAAACTATGTATTGAGGCTGTGTACTGAGGGAGATGAGAGGGGGAAGTTCCACCAGACCTGCTGAAAGACTTGATTTTTTCCCTCTTCCCTCCCCATTCCTTTTTCCTTGCATGTTGTGCCTTCTTAGATTGTAAGCCTCTGGGCAGGGACTGCCTTGTTTGACTGATTATGTGCAAGCTGGTCTGGGAGCACTTTTTGGTGGAGGAGCAGGCAAAAATATGTTTTTAATAAATAAAAAATAATTTAAAAATAAACAAAGAAATATATTGTATGAGTGTACACTAAATAAGTGTGTCTTAGAATTGGCATGACAACAGTTCTTTAGCATTCTAGCAGGCTAGAAATACATGTTATCCAAGAACATTTTGCCCAGTGATGTTAAGGAAGTGATGTATGTGTTGTGCCTCCATTTGGAAGACATGGGGCAGCTGTGCCAGAGTGTGTTTGGGGTGGGGCCAGGCACGTGTCATGTGCAGCCTGGCCCAGCTGTGCTGCCTTGCTAATCAGAGCCTGTTTAAAAGACAGGCCCCAAACACACTTCGGACGCTGGAAGCAATTGTCATTGCAACTCGACCGTAGCCAGACACTCCTGCCAGCCCCCGGACCGAGATTCGTGCTTTCTTGACTTCGGAACACCCCTGATCATGCTTCAGCCTGCTCCTACACTGCTTTGTTTCGGACATATCTCTTGGCTTTCAACCTTGGACTGTGTTAACGACAACGGCTTATCTGTGGACCCGGCTGATTTACGACAGCATGTTCACCCAAAAGCCAAAAGCAGGAGAACAATTCCAGTCAGCTTTTGCAGGGTCAAAAAGTGAAGTCTCCTTCTACCATGAGAGTATAGGGGCTGCTGAAGCATGCCCTCTGATAACCTCATATGTGTGGAGCTTTTAATGCCAGGGGGAGGGGGACACCTGTGCTTTCCGGGGAGGGTGTCTTTGTATTATAAAAACAAAAATACAAAACATGAATGAGCAAAGCTACACAAAGCTTGCTCTCTTGGGAAGGATTCGATGAAAGTAATGTGTAGCCAACAGCATATTGCTGTGAAAGGCATAGCTACAGTGGTCAGTTGAAAAGTTGGCAACCCCACTTCTTCTCACTCATGCTTCCTCCCCTACTTTTTCCAAACAAAAAAGTTTAGTTTCTGTTTGCCTGTTTTGCTTTGTTCGTTTTTTAGGGGTGGAAGCAACACTTCTAAATTGGTCTGCTTTTGGTGTGTGTGTGTGTGTGTGTGTGTACATTCCCTGATGGCTGAGGCATCCTTGTTTACAAACATGCTCATCCCACAATAATTAGGATCATTTGCACTGAAGGATGGTGCTTGTTCTCCACCAGCCTAACTCCCACCAATCTGTTCACACACAAAATTAAATGAAGCAAACTCAAAGCAGTTCTCATTTAAATAACTGGAAACTCCAATTGTGCACCTGCTCTAAACTGCGTATTAACACATGCTGGAGACAGGACAGAACCGCATATATATATATATATATATATATATATATACACACGCACGCACACACACACACATATTCCCAAAGGGAGCAGAATCAGCATTACTCATTTAAGTAGGGTGACCACCAGACCTGAATGAGGACATGGCGCCTACGCCTTTAATTTCCTGTAGCAGAGGAAATATCAGCAGGTGCAGTTTGTCATGCAGGGATGAGAAAAGTGGCAGCTGTTTGTGAAATTCACTCTCAACATCATTGCTGTTTGACTCTTTAAACATAGTTGCACCTAAGCTATTTTTTCATGAGCAGCTCCCATGCAGATGGGATAATATCCCAACTACATGGGTGGGGGCTAGGTCAGAATGGAATGGTCTAATCTATTTCCTGCCAATATCACTTTCACATGTGTTCATTCCTAAATCTGTTCCATCCCATTTCCACATCAATCTGTGATTATTATTATTGTTTGATCTGCATGAAAATTCACTGTTAAATATATATTATTTAAAAACTCATTTTAACACATGCATTTCTTAAACTGTAACCAGGGATTCTTGGGGTCACCAAGGTTGTCTGAATTCCACTTCAAAGCATGGTTCGCCATGCTCCCATTCTCATTTGCAACCTGTTTTTTTTCCTTTTCATTCAAATGGGGAATATATGTATGTGCATTTCCATGTTCATGTTTTAAAAGTGGGCACTTTCCTCCTGCCCACCCCCTGTTGACTAAAACAAGAAAATTCTTCTTTCTTTTTTTAAAAATGCATTTTAAAGTGCACATTTTTATATTTAAAAAATGTGTTTTTCAAACATGATTTCAAGTTAGGGAGCGTGCGAGCTTTTCCTGAAAAATGTGTTCATGATCATGCTCAGAGTTGTGAACATGGCAAGTTCTGATGGTTTGAGAACTGAAACAAAATTCTTATACATCCTGTCTAAACATTCAGGAAGTGAGGAAGCCAGAGGATAACTTATGTTCCAATCTACACATTAATCCAGGAGGTCAGGTCAGTTCATATCTGAATTTGCCATTCCTCCCTAGTCACACAATTGATCGTGCAACTCCCACCCAAGGAACTAGCAGCCTGATGGGAAGGAGAGCTGCTTCCATAGTAAAGACCCATGTGATCAGCCTCTGCCCACATGGTTGGGTCATCAGCAGAGGTGGCTGAGGTTAGGAAGGGAGTGTGGAATATATATGAATGGTGTGAGAGAGGGGGGGATATGATGTGGATGGTGTGTGTGTGTGTGTGTGTGTGTGTGTGTAAATGGAGGTGCCCAGCAGCTGCTCATAGAGAAGTAGTCCCCATGCTGCTAGGATAAGTATCCCATAAACCAGAGCATCTTTTTTTTTTTTTTTTTTGGCCCAAGGGCCAAGCTGGATTGCCACCCAAGAAACCTCCAAGGGGGTGCATTCCAGCAGTGGCCATGGCCAGAGCCCAAAGTGGGCTCTCAAACACCCCATTCACAATATTTATATACAAACACACACACACGAGCCATCCACACAATTCACACATTCCATCTACATATGTACCATCCACACCATTTACACACACCATCCACATCACACACACACACACACACACACACACACCATTCATACACCTATCACACACCCTTCCCAGTCCCAGCCTCCCCCTTAGCTGATCCATGCTGAGGGAGAGATTTTCCCTGCTGAGCACAAAGAAAGGCCTTAATCTTCTGTTCGGCTGGATCAACACCACTACTGAAATGTCGGCGTCTCACAGTTGTTCCTTTTACAATATTTCTGCCCAGAATCAGCTTGGTTTTCAAGTGTACATGATGGGACTGAGTGAGGAGCAGGGATGCCAACTTCATCACCAGCCCCTGCTCCTGAAAACTTTTCTTTGTACCACCAAGAAAAAGTTCTCTCCACTCCTTCACAAGCGTGGCATCAAACTCCTACTAAGGCTAATTTTAAGCGCCTTTGTGGTGTGACTCAGCCGGAGAGCACAGATGTAGCAGTGTCCTCATTATATTTGTTACCTTATGGCTTTAGCAGTTCTGGTTCACACTTGAATCCATTTGAAAGTCCTCCAAGTCCTTCCCTATTAGGCTCTTTGTAAAGGAAGATATCAAACAAAAACATGTTATGCTGGCAGAAAATGTCAGGCATTAAGTGAAGGCAAGTTAGCAGCAGCTTTATTATATACTCATAAGCAGGCAGTAAGGACTTTTTTGATGTTGTTCTCTTTCAGAGATATGTAAGGGAGGCAATTTGAAAGTAGGTGTTTACTACACACACACACACACACACACACACTGAAATGTCACACACGGAAGGAAGGAACAGACTGTCAACAGAGCAAAAAACAGCTGGCTTCACATCATTTACTAAAAAATGTTCCTTTATTTTTTTTTTAAAAAAATTTTTTTTTAAGGTAGACCAACAGAAGTTCAAATGGTTGGGCAGCATTTTTAGCAGCTTCACTCAAAGGGAACAAATGTCCATTGTCAAAGGGTTACACAGGTCAAAAGAGAGAAGACTGGATGTTCACACTTCAGCATGTTATTAAGGGCCACTTCACACTTGATGCAGAGATAGCAACAGATCACTGATGAGTGGGCCCCTACAACAGACGTGCAGTGCAGCATTCACACTCTCCATTTTGTATGTATTCACTGAGGTATGAAATGACCCTAAGTGTTATTGAAGCCAGAAGTAAAAACAAGCACACATGCAAGGGTGCTATAGGTGTTATTGAAGCCAGATGTGTTATTGAGGACAGAAGTAAAATCAAATACACATGCAGGGGGGTTATGGGTCCAATTGAGGTGCAGGTAGGGTGAGGGGGTAGGACTGAATGCCACTGCTGTGTGAGTGCTCCCTGCCAGAAGTACTTGATGGTGGCAGCAGCAGAGTCAGAAGCAAGGCCACAAGGCAACCCCAAAGGGGGAAAGGGAAGCAGCCCTGCCAGGCAAGTAGCTAACCACCCCCACCCATTGCTAGGAACCCTGTGATTGCTTGATGGTAAGGCACTTTTCACACACAAATTATGCTTGTCCATAGGCTTCTTCCCTGTGGATGAACACACTAATGTGGGAATATCTGTGCCATGTTCTCTCACCTCAATTCCCCCTCTGGCTTAGAGGAGGGCTCAAAGAGAGAGGTGGCTTGATCCATCCAGTAAACAGAGATACGTGCAGAGCTCGATTGGGGGGATGGAAGTCCTGCAAACTCGCCAGACTCGACCCCCCAAGCTCTGCTCAGCCTACCTGCTTCTTTGGCTTGACTCGCGTTCTCGCGAGCCGAGCCAGGAAAGTGACTTCTGGGTTCCCAGCACTACATTTTTTAACGTAGAAAATGGTGTAAGATACGTTAAAAACAGTCACGATTTGCACAAGTTATGCAAATTGTGGGCACTTTTAATTTATCTTACACCATTTTCAACATAAAAAACGTGGCACCAGGAACCTGGAAGTCCAGCGAGCGCCTTGGCTGGCACTCACTTTCGGCCCAGCTTGGCAGCTGCAGTGGCAGTGCTCCCCAAGTGCCCAGTGGTGGGCAGATTGCTCACTCTTACCAGTAACCCATCCTCTGCCGCTCCAGGACCTTCCAGGCTGGAAGACTCGTTGGTCTCAGACAGTACCCCTCTGATACAGCCCTCACCTCCTCACCATAGAAGCCAGCAGCTGCATAATCAGACAATAGCCCTTTGAGAAGTAGACAGCTCTTCAGAGCAGATCCAGACCTGCCAGTCTTCATAGAAGGCCCCTGCATGTTGCAGAGATAACAGCTTTTCCTGAATGAGTTTCAGCTAGCATAGATCTGTCCATGGTCCTGAAAGGCCAGGCCTTCATTGAACTTGACTCTGCCTTTCCCTTTTAGTAATGTAGCTACTTCAGATTTGGCCACCTGAGCTGGGCTAGACAGGTCAATCTGTAGGTGGGCCACAATCTACTTCCCAGTACTTGGCAGCGGCGGGACTTCGGTGGCGGTGGGGCTTCGACGGCGGCAGGGCTTTGGCGGCGGCGGGAAGGCTTTTTCGGCGGCGGGGGGTGCAGGTACAGTGGGGGGGTCTGGGGTGGTGGGGGGTGGCGGGGGGTCTGGGGTTGGTGGCGGGGGCCCTGGGGGGGCTTTGGCAGTGGCGGGGCAGCGGCGGGCCTTCGGCGGCGGTGGGCCTTCAGCGGGGGCGGAGCTTTGGCGGCAGCAGGAAGGCTTTTTCGGAGGTGGGGGGTGCAGGTACAGTGGCAGGGGGTGGTGGGGGTGTCTGGGGGTGATGGTGGGGGTCCTGGGGGGGGGGCTTTGGTGACACTGACTCGAGTATAAGCCGAGGGGGGGCATTTTTCAGCACAAAAAATGTGCTGAAAAACTCGGCTTATACTCGAGTATATACGGTAATTGAGTGATACACCATTCATATGTGTGAAGGGGGCTAAACTGGAAATTTTAAAATAGCTGCAATTTGGGATGGGAGAACCAGGGATCTTCAAGCTTGCTGAGATTCTCTGAACTCCACTTTGAAGCCTGGTTTGTGTCGCTCCCATTTTTGTTTGTGGGCTGTTTTTCTTTTTGTTTGAATAGGGAAAGTGTTCATTTCCATGTGTATTTTTCAAAAGTGTGCACTTACCTCCATTGACTAAATAGTGAAAATGCATATATTTGGGGGAGAAATGTGCATTTTAAAGTGTGCATTTTTCAAAAAAATACACATTTCTAAAAAAAAATAATACACATTTTTCAAATGTGAACACGTGCTCGCAAATGTGTCTTTTTTCAGACAATGTGCTGCCATCCGCGTCTGTTCGGGGTTGGAAATCGGGCGAGTTCTGATGATCTGTGAACCAAAAAACAATTCTTGCACTTCCTGAGCTGCAATCCAAAGCATGAAGGATAATGATCAGAAGCAAGCGTATCCTTAGAGAAATTATGTTTAGGAGGGCAGCGTTAAAGTGAATATACCATGAATTCTCTTTCAAAAATCTAATGTGGGATGAGATACTTGATCCCTCCCATGGATGCAATTAGCCTGTTCTTTGCCCTCCCATGTTTTTTTGTTTTTTAGGTATCGTCACTGGCAGGGTGGGCTGTAATGGTTGCAGAATACACAGCACATGCCCAACAGCTCCCACAATTAACATATCCTGCACTTCATCAAGTGTTGAGTAATTACGTAAGTGATAAGAACTCATAAGATGTACATGTGTGTGAACTGACCGTGATTTTCTGGCTTGGACCATTCTACCGGAAATTATTATCCTCACTGCCCTGCCCCTTCATCCCAGTTCTTCACACAGCTTATGCCATTCCAGCTTGTACTACAACTCTTCCCCCCTGGCTGCCATATGGGACTTGCTTCCACCTGCACTCCCCCCACCCCGAGACTAGATCTTGCAAAAGCCACCCACAGCAAATTCCTAATACATGGGGTTTTAACTTAATCAGTCGTGTTAGGGAAGGGCATGAAATAAATGATCAAAGAAAACCCATGAACTGTAAATTGAACAAGAAAGATAAAGTAGGCAGCTATCACAATCTTGTAGTTCTGCAGAGTAATTATCAGCTCAATTATCTGATACAAAATGTGGTCTGACGGAGCTTTTGTTCTTTTCCAGACAAAATTAATGTATGCTCTCTTTTCCTATTAAGACTAGGGATTTGCAGAGCCTTCCCATTTCCCCTCACGGATACTTCTAACCTCCCCCAATGCTCATGTTGAACGGAACCATTTGTCAATATGCAAACTTTGTTATCATTCATCATTCCCCTTTCAAAATACCAACTGGCTCTCTGTTAATTCTTGCTCACCAATTCCCTGTTGAAAGCATAAGCCCATCTAGCTATTGAATTCCACTTCCCAAACATTGTTCAGTGGACTGCAGAAGCCATAATAGATTGCACAAGCAATTCTGGGCACAAGTATAGACAAACTTCCCTGTTGTACTGGAGGCCTCAGAACATGCAAGGCAAGGCCAGAAAAACATCGCTAGACTGTGTAAGGCCTCACCATGTATGCATCAAGGCCTCCAGATGTCCGGAGAAGCAATGATGGACTGTAGGCTTATAGGCATAGAATGCAAGGCCTAGCACAGCCTGGGGGCATCTCCAAGCCATGCTAGGCCTCACTTCACATGCACCAAGGCCTCCAGGGTGCTGAGGGGATGGTAAAATTACTACCTCCTTGATTGGTTGGAGGCCTCCAGGGTAGGGTAGCCAAATATCCTCTTTTACAAAGGATGGTCTTCTATTTGAAGGTGTCCTCTCTTTGAAGGGCTGTCCTGTCCAAGTCCAGTTTAAAGAGAAAGCACCATAAGAATCCTTGTCCTTCAACAGTTAGCACCTGGACAGCAGACAAAACAGATAGGCACACACACAGGTAGGGATGTGCACGGAGCTCAATTGGGGGGTGCAAGTCTGACGAACTGGCCAGGCTCGATCCACAAGCTCCTCTCGCCCTACCTTTTCCCTGACTTCTCATGTTTTCATGAGCCGAGCCAGGGAAAGCGACTTTCAGGTTCTGGCGCTATGTTGTTTACATAGAAAATGGCATAAGATATGTTAAAAATGGCTGTGATTTGCGTAACTTGCGCAAATCGCAGCCGGTTTTAATGTATCTTATGCCATTTTCTACATAAACAATGTAGCGCCAGGGACCCGTAAGTCCGGCGAGCACCTCAGCTGGTGTTCGCGCTCAGCTCAGCTCGGCTTGGCTCGCACAGCGGTGAGTTGAGTGCTGGGCACATCACCCACCCCTACAGGTCACCCAGTCACAGTCTTCCACACTATGATGAGATGTATTGTATTTCTATTTATGTTAAAATAATTGTTTATAAATTTGCTTTTATATAAAATGGAGAGGAGGAGGAGGATTATGTAAGCCGCCTTGGGCTCCTTGAAGGAAAAAAGGTGGGGTATAAATGTAATAAATAAAATAAATAAATACATATATGGATAAATTAGTATATGCCCAAATTTATGCAAATCACTGTCCTCTTTTTTGGGTGATTCATAAGTGGCCACCCTATAGAAGACACAGTCCTTACCCTGATGTTTTATCATCTATGTTAGATGGCAAGACCAGACTGGAAGGCAAGAAGAGGAAAAAGCCATGAGAACTGGCTAGAGAAGGCTCAGGAGGCAGCACCAGTATAGGTCAGGTGATAGTAGTGTGGCTTAGGAATAGTTTTGACAAACTAACATCTTTCATAGTAACTCAAAAGTTAATTTTGGCTGGACACTGACCACTCAAGGATGGAAGCAAGTGAACTTGCTGGAGGGTATTTCAATTTCACATTCTTTTAAAGGATTCTTCAGCTCTCAGTCCCCTTGTTGCCATTGCTATTGGGCTGCATGACAAGATATTTCTGCCATATGCAGTGGAGTCATTATAGGCAGTATCTAATCCTTCCCCCATGGTAGTGAGACCCACCACTAGCACAGCGGGAAGTTAGTGGTTCCTGAAGCAGTTGGAAACATCAGAAATGCTCATTTCTGAAATGGAGCAGATCAGTGGACTTGCAGAAGGGAGCTCCATTGAAATGGCCCATTCTGGAAACAAACATTTCCACTCATTTCTGGGGTTGCTGCAGGAAGTGCTAGTTCCTGTTAAATTAGTGGTGGGACCTACAGGCACAGTGGAACTAGCAGAAGCACAACGGCACTATTGGATGCTGCCTTGTGTTAAATGTGTTATTGCATTTAACATTGCTGGGGTTTTTGAAGATGAAAATAGCAGCTGTAGAATGTCCAGTCAGGAGTGGGGCCACAGTGGCTGTGGAGGGGAAGTTTAATGCTTCCTCTAGGGATGTGTGAGGAATCTGATAGGGGGTGAAAATCCGATGGATTTTCATCATAATTCAGCCCCCCGGATTCCTGTTCATCAGCCCTGCACTGGCGCCGACTCACTATGATGGGACTTGAGCCAGTTCATGGACTTCCGTCTCTGAGGTGGGTTGCAGTTAGCACATTAAAAAAAAAAAAACAACTAAGGAAATTTGTGCAAATGGAACTATTTATGCAATTAGCGCAACTTTATGCAGTTAGTGCAACTTTATGCAATTTACATAAATCGCAGTATTTTGCATGTTTTGCGCAAATCAGCATGCAAAAAGCACGTGGATCTAGTGCCATTTGCACAAATTGGCTGATTTTCTGCAAATCGCACTAGATCCATATGCTTTTGGGGTGTTGATTTGCGCAAAACATGCAAAATACCATGCTTTACACACATGACATAAAGTTGCACTAATAGTGCAAATTTCCTTGGCATTTTTTTAAAAATGTGCAACCCGGTGCCCCATCTAAAAGATGGAAGTCCACAGAAAATCCCCTAACTCAGCCTGCTTCTGATCGTCGGATCAGAAGTGGGCAGGAAGTTCATCAAGCTCAAATGAACCGGACTTCCCAGGATCAGCCTGGTTTCAGTAATCTATGTTCTGGTAAGCTCTAAGCTAGACTTCTGCAATGCATTCTACGTGGGGCTGCCTTTGAAAGCTGTTCAGAAGCTGCAGCTTGTGCCAAACACAGCAGCCAGACTAATAACCAGGACTAGGAGGTCTGAACATATAACACCAGTTCTGGCCCACTTGCATTGGCTGCCTATATGCTTCCAAGCCCGATTCAAGGTGCTGATCTTAACCTATAAAGGCTATAAAGCCCTACATGGCTTAGGACCACAATACTTGATGGAACTCCTCTACCAACCACAATCTACCCGGACACTACACTCAACATTTGGGGTCTTCCTCCAACTGCCACCTCCAAGGGAGGCTCCACTGGTGGCAACAAGGAGCAGGGCCTTTTCTGTGGTAGCCCCCCAATTTTGGAACAAGATCCCCACTGAGGCCCACCTGACGCCAGCTGTACTATCCTTTCAATGCCAGGTTAAGATTACCCTCGATGTCGAGGCATTTAACAACTCCCAATGGTACGGTGTGTGTGTGTGTGTGTCAGGTTTTCAACAGGTCTAGTTTTATTACCTTGTTCTCAGCTATTTAGTCATTTTTAAATTCAGTTTTTAAATTTTAGTAGTGAAATTTTAATGATGTTTTTTATTGTTTTTATTTTATATTGTATTTTATAATTGTTGTAAACCTCTCTCAGAGAGCTTCAACTATTGGGCAGTATAGAAACTTCTGGATTCAGCTCTAGCATCTAGCAGTAATCCCTCATTCTGGTTGTGTGAAAGGGAGAGAGCAGGGGCACAGTCTTTGACCACGTCCTCTCTATCACCTTGCCAATGGTCCATTCCCTGCAGCTCTCCAGACATTTGGGCAGAACAACTGCTGTGGGGAGCTGCTGACATGAGTACAGCAGGCTCCCCGCTCCAGAGGTTCAGTCCGAATGTCTGGAGGACTGCAGGGATGGACCATCAGGAATGGAATTAGGTGCAGGGGCAACAAGCATACACCACTCTTCCAACTCATGCCATTGGAATAGCATGAGTGGGAACAAGTGCATAGGGTTTCTATGTTTCCAGGAACTCTGGAGTTCCTTGAAGGTGATCAAGCATTCCTCAGTCAGAGATCAATAATGGCAGAAGATCTTGGCTGAAGGTCAGTTTTCCTAGTCTACCAATGCCCTCTCTGATGCACAGCCACAGGAGAGTATAGGGCAGGGGTGTGGAACCTCAGGCTCAGGAGCCAAATCTGGCCCTCCTGCAATCCCAATCTGGCCCTCCAGGGTTCATCAGAGGCCATGCCCCATTCCACTGGCTCCACATCCTTTCTTCCAATCACCAAGTGTTTGGTTGTTTCCTGGCATTTGTACATTTCTCCCCATTCCAAAAAGGTTGAAATGCCTCTCCTAAGGCATAGTTACTTGCAGAAAGAGCTTTAAACTGAAATATGCTGGAGGGGAGTTGTATTTTTGGCTCAATCCCTTTTGCCTATGGCCCCACCCCCTTTGCCTTCAGCCCTGCGCTCCATGGGAATGCGGCCCCCAAGAGTTTCTCTGAAATGGAATTTGGCCCTCAAGTGGAAAGAGGTTCCCTACCCCTGGTGTAGGGTGCATTTTCACTTGAACACTCAGCTTATGCCGAGCAACAAGATCCAAAAGGTCTGGCCAGTCCTCTCTGTGAATGGATTCTGCCCTTTCCAATGCACTGCGGCATCTTCGCCAAGTCCCAACATACCAAGGTTCCTTGGCAAGAAAGCCAGTTTTGCAGTGTTCTGTGAAAGTGCAAAGTTTGAAAAGCACAGCTGTGGAGACAATTTCCTGCACATCTCTCAAGTTAACAGTTATGGATACTTATAAATGTAGAATGGTTTAGCTACAAGACGATTCTCTCTCATATACTCAACTGCAATGATCAAGAAACAAACTAAAATGTCAAACGTGGGGGCCTGCCATGTGTTACATTGATTCATTCAATGCAAAATCATGCGGTATGCAGTCAGTTGTTGCTGAATTGCTGAAGAAAAGAGAATAACAGATACAATGAGAGGCAAAGCAAGGTCTTTTGTTGAATTTAGGAATTACAGATACATGAGAGGCTGCCTACAATGGTAGTATCCAAGTAAGACATTTATATTTCTCCCACTGATCTGCAGGTGGATTTGTGCTCCCCTCTAATACACATCAGAGTTTCTGAGCCCTGAACTGTGTTCCTTTCCCCTCCAGGGTACCTCTAGGGATGTGCAAATCAGCAAAACTTGAGCTCGCTGAAGTAGTTCTCCAAATTCCATCTTGAAGCTCATTCCAAATTGAATCCGTATGAGATTGCCAGCTTTGTTTTTTTTTCTTTTCGCATGAAAATCCATCCGTATTTTTGTGCGCATTATTCCAGATCTATGCAGCGATTGTGCACATTTTTGAAGTGTACGCACTTTTGAAATGTATGCATCCCTCTCCCATGATTAAAGCATTATTTGTACACATTTTTTGAAATGTACTCATTTTGAAATGTACGCATTCTTTGAAGTGTGTACATGCTATTGAACACATTTGGGGGTGGGGTCTGTGAATTATATTGCAAGCTTGGAAATGTACAGACTTTGACCGCAGATTGCATCTGAGTCTGTGTTCAGAGCAGGAGGTCCGAACTGGGTTATAATCCTGATCAAGAATGAACTGAAAGGATTTCTCACACTCCCTACTGGCATCCAGTCCTGCAGGTCAGCCACCCAGTTCTGTTTCTGTGATGACCTGGCCAGGGGCTCATTTGGGGCACCGTGTATGTAGCAGAAGGCAAGATGAAGCTTGTTTTAGCTAAGAGTAGTGCATATTTGGGATACTCTATAGGTCCCCGCAAATGAAAGATAGTTTTGGCCTGAGGCCCTGCTCCAATTCAATTACTGCGCTTCTGTATGGGACAGGAGGAGTGAGAAGTAGGAGTTATTAGGGATGCAAGCCCATTTCAGATGTCAGTCATTAGGGAGTAGATACATCAAGATTCAAAGGCACACTCTCAGATATATTTAAGATTCATTTGCAAAAACAAGCAAACAAACAAGACCTAGTGTATTATTTTTTGTACTTCATAATAACAAGGACAATGTTAACAAAGCATCAAACACTTGACTTTAAAAAAAAAAAAGCAAAGTTTTTTGTGCCTTTGGCCTACGTCTCTACATGACCTACCCATTTAGCTGTTTATAACAATAGTCACCTAGTGCAATCCTATACACGTCTACTCAGCAGCAAGATTCATTGATTTCAGTGGGACATTCCCAAGTAAGTGCAGCTCCTCCTTCTCCTTTGCTTCATGCACTCAGCAGTAAATGTTTCCCATTATTTAGTATAGATAATTATTCTTACAGGTATCGTTGCCAGTAGGGTGAGTTGGGGTGAAATGCGATGTGGTGGGGAGAGGTTTTCAATATGTATGTGCTATCTGAAAACAAATCCCTCTCCTGGACCCGTTAGGCCAGTGTTCTCCAACACGCTGGCTGAGGCATGCTGGGAGTTGTAGGCCAAAAACATCTGGGGACCCAAGGTTGGAGAACACTGCACTAGATGTTACAAAGGGAGCGGGGAGAACTAAACTCGCAGTTGCCATTTGCCTGCAGAAATTGTAGTTAGTAAAACATCTACTTTTAGGGATGCAAACTGCTTGTTTTGCCAGGAGTAAAGACCAGAAGGAGGGGAGGATACATGCTTTGCTGCTACCTAGCAACTACAGTTTGCACTCTCACTTCTTGTTTGACACAGCTGAGATGCAGCAGGGTGAAGGGACCTGCTTCAGGCAGAACTATGAGGACTGGGGGGATAGGCAGATAGATGGAGGTAGAAATTGATGCCTGAAGGATGCAGGGGGGACACACTTTTAAAAGGGACATTTTTGATTGGCCCTAACCCATGGGATGCCATTAGGGATCCATTTCAGGAAGTAAATTGTCTTGGGCCAGCACTGGTCATTGGGAACACATTAACACAGCAAGCAAGATCAGGAAGACTTAGCAGATGGCTGTATGGTGCACCTTGTTTGTTTGTTTGTTTTTCAAGCTCTCTGGTTAGGGGAAAAAAGTAGACTTTGGAGCTTTTAAAAATATATATTTTATATATTTTAGTCTCATACCAGTGTAAATCAGAAATAATTGAAGTCTCAAAAGATACATAGTACTATTGTAGGTGAGAGGAGACACATTATTCATAATTATTTACACTGTACTTGACACAGCTTAAGAATGATCCCATTTTAAACAACCATTATGAAGTTGAAAAATAATTTGCAGCATGCTAATGTAATAACTGGTGGGTAGATTCTCTCCAAATGTCTCCATGTAAAAATAATTGGCATCTCTGTTAGAAAGAACAAGAAATATTCGCTATTTATGAAGCTGGGTTTTCAGAGGCACGCAGAGGCTTGCGTATGTTCTATGAAAGCATCTGGTTAGGGTTCTGTAGTAATTGCTTTAATCAGCACAACCTGAAATCATATAGTCCTTTTTCCATAATTAAGCAGTAGAACATGACAAGCAGAGTTTTCAGCGTGACAACGAAACAGCAAAGATCATGCATCTTAATTATAAATATTAATAGATAGTATACATATCTAATAATGTGCTGTGCTGGTGCTCTCAAACTTATTTAGAAATACTCTACTATGCTCTTGGTAGTTTTTAACGTAGGAGTTAATATTAACATGCATGCTGTTCCACAATTAGTGTCATTGAATATTGTTTGTATTAGAAATATTTACCATTTAATAGATTAGCAAGCCTCTCTCCAAACTTTAAAAACTTAGAATATTAAGCTCATAAGAACTGTACAACAAAGAAAGTAAAAAGTGAAAATCCCCACGCAGTCCTAAACAAGTTTACTCAGAAGTAAGTCCCACTGAGATCAATGGGACTTGCTCTACAGTAAATGTGTTTAGCACTGCAGCCATAGGATGCACACTTTAAAGGGAGTAAGCTCCCTTGAATAAGTGGGATTTACTTCAGACATACATGCATACATCATCTATACATGCATCACGTATACATGCAAACATACATGCGTCAGACTCCTCACTAAGGCTACAATCCTAGGTACATTTCAAAGTAAGTATTTAATTAAGAAGCCTTGTAAAATTTGGGGTGTGCAAATCACAAAACTTGAGCTTGCCGAAGTTTGCCAAATTCCATCTTGAAGCTTGTTTCGATTTGAGTCCATATCAGATTGCAAGTTTTGTTTTATTTTTCTGTTTTTGCATGAAAATCTGTGCACGTGTGTGCGCATCTTTGAAATGTACATTCTTCTCCCATCGATATGTGTATTTGTGCACATTTTTCAAAAGTACAAATTTTTATGCACATTTTTCAAGTGTGCACATTTTTTCATGCACACTTTTCAAATGTATGCTGTCCAATGCTTTTTTTTTTAGGTCCATGAATCACATTGCATGCTCCTGGTCAAAAATGAATTGAAACAAGTTTCTCATACATCCCTGAATTATTCCTGTTCATGCAGCCACCAGCATCTATTGAATGTACTTTGGAAGGTATGGAAGCACAGTAAAAGGCCCTGTCACATGACATACCCACGTCCAGTTACTTGTGCGAATAAACCAGGGGTGCCAAACTAGTTTCAGGGAGGGGAATGAATTGTTCCCCACCACCACCACCAGCCCTCCGTGGGATGGATGGCAGCCGTGGGTATGGCCATGGCCACTGGCATCGCCATCTTGTCCCTGCCCATTTTGCATTTCTCCATGGTGAGAGAGGCACAGAGTTCTGTGCCTCTCTCAACATGGAGAAAGGGACTAGTCTGGCACTGGCTTGTGCTGCTTCCCACAGCACTAGTGCCTCTCCAACTTAAGCCTTCCAGATTGCCAGTTAGCCTGTTTCTAGGAATGCTTGAGGATGGAATGCAATCTTTGTGAATTCCTGTACAAAATATTCTGATCTACCGCTCTTGGATTGATGCGTGGATCAGAATGTAGCTATTCACTTGCTGAAGCTGACAGAACTGGCAGTTGAATCTTACTTCAACGCTAGCCGCAGCAAAGCATCCTCCACTGCAATTGAAGGCAGCAAGTGAGCTTAGTGGGTGGAGGGTAGAGGTGGGCGGCCTGCCGGGGACTCAACCCGCCTCCGGCTCAGCGGATGCTGCTGCTGTGCCCACCAAGCTGAGCCAAAAGCGAATGTGCGCTGAGCTGCTCAGCGAGCTTCTGGGTTCCCGGCGGGCCACTTTTTACGTAGAAAATGGTGTAACAAGGTAATCCAGGTAAACCACCTTAAAATGGCCATGATTTGCTATTTGCGGCAGTTTTAAGGTAGTTTACCCTGGTTTTTATGTAAAAAACGCAGCGCCGGGGACCCGGAAGCGATGCGCCGGGGACCCGGAAGTGCCACAGGACGGATTGCACGGCGGGGGTGCTCGCTGAGTGCCTGGCGAGACAAGGTAAGGGGAATTCGCCCACCCCTAGCTTGGACCCATATAGTGCAGGGATTCCAAAGTGGAAGCTTTGGTCATCAAAATCTCTCTCTCTGTGTGTGTGTGTGTGTGTGTGTGTGTGTGTATTATTCTGGATTTACCCTTGAACCTGTCTTGACTCATGGATGTGATAGGCCTTGACTCATTTAGCGCTGAAGTTCCAATGAAAGTTTTGAGGTTCGACTAAACCTCAGTGTGTGTGGATTTGTTCAGGTCCATTCCTAGAACCCTTGTCTTTGATTGCCTGGAGAGGCTGACCCCAAAAATCATTCAAGTCCCTTGACCTGTATTCTGAGCCACAGAGTTTGCAATGGAAAAACCAAGTTGCCCGGATCTCTGACACAGCTAGAGTTATTAGCTTTGGATTGTTGTGACACCAGTTATATGATTCTGAAGAATGTAACCATTAAGCTTTTACCATGGGATTTGCTACAATAAAAGGGTCTCACTGATTTGGTGTCTTAATGCCAAAGATTAGGCCCATGACATGCTGTCACAAAATGGATGCTATTGTGGGAGGCTTGCCATTTATAAAATGGCTGTCATGGCGGGCACGGCCAGTCAAAACAACAACAACAAACATTTCCCATACGGCACTCTAAAAGAAAAGTAACTTGCCCAAGAACCAAAGTACAAGGCAGAGGTGGGGAGCTATGCTCCAAAACATGAAAGCACTGTATGATGGTGCTGGAAGGCAGCACTTTTCTGTGCAGCATGCTAGCCTCCCTGTTGCTGTTGTGTGTTTTTTAAATAAAGTTTAAAATAAAAATCCAGGGCAGGGCACCTGGTGGGCAGCAAGAGGGGTGTTCATGGGCACATGTTGGAAACCCCATTAGCCCATTTCCCAATGTCAGTAGCAGCACCCCCATACATTTGCGAAGGGAGGAGTACTGGTAAGGGGAGTCTCAAATCCCAAATGTGTTGAGGCTGGGGGCAGAGTTGACACACCACTAGATCTCCATATGTGTCAGGGCAGGAGGGAAGAAAGAGGGAAAGGTCTGTGAGCTATAAAATTAGACTTGTAATTGGAACGGAAGCTCTTTGCAGGTTAACATCACACACACATTCACTTTCACAATTGGGCAGCTGCCATCTGTTCCCCAACAATCAAAGAGTGCCGCCAGAGTTTGCAAAGCTTGTGCTTTGAATGAAATCATTTAGCCTCCGAAACATACTTGAACTGCCAAAAGGCTAATTAAAATTTTATGGCATATGCAACCACTTATTTCCCTAAATTTTCCTATGCTGCTCTAATGGGTTTAAAGGGTTAGAGCGTATTTCACTTAACATCTTAGATGAACCTCTCTGTAAAAGCTGAGCCATGCTTATTATGCCATTTATTTATGTATTTATGTATTTATTTATTTATTTATTATAAATGTCAGGCCAGCCCATCCAAAGGGTTCAGGCAATGAGCAACTTAAAATATATATATATAGTTAGGGCTGCTTGATGCAGGATTGTTCATCACTTGATGACAGCAGCATCAAGCAAACTGTGGCACATGCAGATGAGTCATCAGGGATCTATTACTATAGACAGAACTGTAATATATGTCCTATTCACACATGCCTCCACATGTACACTAAACACATGGAGGGTGGCAGGCACTCCATGAGATTGGGAACCTGAGACTTCAGACCTTCACCTGCCTGTCATCCAGACCTCATTCATGCATCACTTGATTGGGGGGAGGGGATGTGGAGGAGGTTTTCAGCCCAGAATTTTAGAACTGAATAAAAGATCTTACTTCCAACCTGAAATCTGCACGTGCTTTTATGGAATGTTCAGTATTTGATCACTTAATTCTCCTGCAGGTGAAGATCCAGTCAAAACTGTAGCTTACCATTACTCGAAGCACCTTAAGGCAGCTCACATGCTGTGGCTTGCACGTATGTATCTTGCAGAAGCATTCCGTCCATGTGGCTGTCTGGATTGTGACTAGGATTGGGAGAGCATCGTGCAGGAATGACTTTCCCTGTGTGCCGCCACGCCCTACCTATCAAACTTGCATTCCACCCAGCTCACCGAACGCCGGTAGGGATGTGGGAACCAACAAAACTCGAATCAGTTGAAGTTCTCCAAATTCCAACTTGTTCTGACTCAGTCAAGCCCATACCAGATTGCGATTTGCGGGACTAATTTTGTCTCTTTTTGCATGAACATCTGTGCGTATTTTTGTGGGTATTTTTCCAACTGCATGCATCAATTGTGCACACCTTTGAGATGTATGCATTCTTCTTCTCCAATTGATTAAGGGCGCAATCCTATAGACCTTGCCGGGGGGGGGGGCATAGGATAATTCAGAGTCCCAGCTCTGAGGTCCTGTGAGCTCGGAGCTGGGACTCCGAATGCTGAGCCCCCACCCCCCACCCCTCGCAGCCGGCATGGAAAGAACCTGAGGTCACAAATCAGCCTTGGAGGGAAAGAAAAGGGATGTGCTGGGGGAGGGGAGGAGGCTGGGGCCGACGGCTTACGCCAGTGTTCTCCAAGCTTGAGTCCCCAGAAGTTTTTGGCCTACAACTCCCAGCATGCCCCAGCCAGCGTAGATCCAAATGGTGCCCTGCAACGACGACACGGTCCCTTACACTTTAGGACCAGGCGCATAAACCCTTCTCAGGCCAAGCATCAACACTTAAAAAACCTGAGGGGAGGGTGAAATGAAACCTTTCCCCTACTAATGAGGGGAAAAGATTAATACTGGTTATGAAGGATCTATTTTTAAATTTATGATGCTGTGGGTAGTACAAAGGTGTGTGTGTAGATTTAAAAGTAAAGCAGGTTCATAATGCCAAGCTGACACGTAGGATTTGGGTAGCAAACAAAATAAAAATAAGTTTATTTTAATTATCAAAATCTTAGTTCCAGAAAATAAACCTGCCTACACCAAACACTTTGTAACTAACCTAACTCCCCAACTCCCAACTCTCCCCACACTCCAAACACTCTCCCATAACACACTAACTCTCCACACCAACTCACACTCAGCAACCCCAACCACCTAAACTAACTCTGACATCACTCAAACACTCCTTATATCCTCCTCCCCCCACCCTTTCCAAGACATCACAAACCACACCCACTTGGTTCAACATTCTAGACACATTAAACATACTAATGCAGACATACACTAGGGAACTGAATTGTAGGGTTATGCCACATGCCCCAACCTCCTTCTCTCCCCCTCTGAAGAGCTTCAACTAAACGGCTGAAAACAGCCATCGAAATGAAATGCAGGGAGTGAGGCGTAGCAGAGATCCCACTACCTCTGCCGCCCAGCTGATTGGTGGTAGGAAAAGCTGTCCCCAGCTCCAATCAGCTGGAAGGGGATGTGCGACTCAGCAAAACTCAAGCTCACCGAAGTCCTCTGAACCTCGTTCCAACTCATGCCTGTATCGGATTGTGAGCTTTGCTTTTTTTTATTTTCGCATGAAAATCTGTGCGTATTTTCATGCATATTTTCCCAAATATGTGCATGAATTGTGCACATCAAGTTTAAAATGTACGCATTCTTCTCCCATTGATTAATGCATATTTGTGCACATTTTTCAACAGAAATACCAATATGTTCACATGGGAATAAAGGTACTATATGATCCTGGATTATATATGAAGACTGTGACTAAATAATCTCTTAAAGTTACATAGATTGAGGTTGTGCTGGGAGAGTCCTTAAAGGGTACATACTGTTTCAGGCTGGAACAATGGCCTGAGAAAAACACATGGGACATCAAAGCCTAAAAGTGGCTTTCATGCATGTGCTGCCATGCTATGGGCTCATTTGCCAGGCTCCAGAGCATGTCTGCGCACTTCTGTGGTTTTCTCCTTCAAAGAGCCACTGCCTGTGTTGCCCTAGGTCGTACCCACAAAGAGGCTGCATTCTCATCCTGTGCATTATTAATAATTGCACACTGCCTTCAGCAAAGATGCTGCACTGAGGTCCTTTCTGCTTGCCTCCAGTGTCTGTTCAGGTGGAAGTTAAAAGATCCCATCGCAGTTTTTCGAAAAGAGCAGGGCTTAACCTTAATGTGAAGCCTGACCTTAATTTCAAGGAAAACATGTAATCTCCAGGGTTGTGTGTCAGTTATTTTGGAGAGCACAACAGCTGCCAAGTTAGATGGCTGAACTGTTGCATTTTCTAATACTGAGTTTACTATTTTCTTCCTAAAAGTTCTTTGTTGTTGTTGTTGTTGTTGTTGTTGTGTAGTATAAATTCATAGGCACATTTTAATGTTCCATTTAGGGCCAAACTAGACAAGACATTGGGAGATCCATGAACAGATCTCCAGTGGCTTGGGTATTTATTTTTTAGCCCAAAACAGTCTATTCACCACCAAATCAGATCAGGAGAGTGGTGCTGAGGAAAAGGGTGCTCAACACTTTTCTCTATACTATTTTCCTGATGTAAACTGCCCCGCCTTATTTGCCTTATTATGACAGCAGCATCATAGGTAGTATACTTTCTTTCACCACCATCCTCCCATGCTCATCTTTCAAGAATAATAGTGTGAACATTTACAGTTGAAAAATCCAACATGCCCATTCAATTTATTTTAAGTGACAGAATCATGGCAGGATACACTCAGCCTCCCACACACGAACTCACACCTACTCCTCCCACATATAAAGATGTGTTTGGGTTATTTATGTAAAGAACTGAAAGCCTAGATGAAAACTATGCTTGAAAAACAATTTTCCAGTTGTTCCTTTCATATGTCAATAACCAAGTTAAAGGGGGGAAATACAGTATTAGATTACTTAAACATTCGTACTGAAATATATAGCTTAACCAGATCTGTAGCTTGATTCAAGACCGGTGTGGTGCTGAGACAGGGTTGTATCTAATGTTAGTTCTACTTAGAGTAGACCCGCTGAAATGCATGGGAATTAAGTTAGACTAACACTGGATACAACCCATGGTTTTAAGGAGGTAAAGAGTTAATTACATCACAACACTGATACATTTACCAAGGGTTTTAGAAGGAACTGAAGTCATTTTCACACATTCATTGAATGTATTGGTGAGGGGAGAGAATTGGAATCATAAATAGCCAATGTGGGGTAGTGGTTAGATTGTTGGACTTGGATTGGGAAGACTCAGGTTCAAATTCCCATTCAGACATGAAGCTCAATAACCTGTCCCAATCTCTCAGCCTAACCTACCGAAAGGTTTGTTGTGGGGATAAAAGGTGGGGGGAAGAACTATGAATGCCACCTTGAACTCCTTTACATTAAATGTAAGTAGTACTACTACTACTACTACTACTACTAATAATAATAATAATAATACCCATTACCACCACCACCAAACCTCCATAATTTAGACCACATTCTAAATAGAGCTTACAACGGTGCACATGTAAGTACTCTCTCTGCACAACTGGGAACCCTGCAAATTGCAGCTTTTTCATCCATACATATATACAGAGCCTGTGCACATACCGTTCTGAATGAAATAATGCTTAAGAGTTATTATGTAGGACAATGGGAGGAGTCCAACTAGTTATTACATCTGGTTAGTGGTTATGTGTTACTGTTCACTCTCCCTCCCTCCCCACGCCACCTCTGTTTATATTAATAAATGTTGACTTGTTCATTCTTCCTGGATTTGGCATCACTCATTACAGAACAACACAACCAGAAACATTTTACACCATGGACGTTTTCATTCCGATCATGTAACAATGGAATTCCAAGTGAATAGCATACCAAAGCATTCATCCCACCCCCTGCTTCTGAGCGGAACACAAAGTAGTGAAGAGATGACTTCATTGTTAGAAAGGAGACCATTTCTGGATCATTAGGCTTCATCAAAGGAGCTTTTCTCCTTTTCAGCTTTCCCTGTTCTCGCTGCCACACTCCATCCCACAGAGATGAACAAAGAATACACGGCCAACTTTACTGTATTCTCCCTGCTTGTCATTTAGTGGATTATGATGGCTTATAAGCCTCCAGGCCTCTTCAAGAAGTCCTCGATTTCTGTGACTTACTCAAGCAGCACTAGTGGTTTTATTCTGAACACTGGTCTACCAGAAAAGGTTATGGAAGGAGGGAGCAAGATAAACAAATAGGTGAAAAGCAGAGAAGAGCAACACCGTTAGTGCTGACCTATTATATTATTTGACCTAGCAACTGACTGTGAAGTTCCAAAAGTTGGGCCATGCAAAGATGCTGCAGTCAGAAGTTCTACCTGACAACAGGGTCTTTGAACACCAAGCGATGGGTGACAGTGTTCGTTACAGATGGAAGTAATCACAGAGCAATTTTAAAGTTGTTTCTCTGGTAAGAAAGGTGGGAGGCAAAGACCCTGAACGATGTCTGCTCAACCTAGTTAATATGTAAGCACAATATGTATGGCATTTGAGGCAGTTAGTATAGCAGTTTGTGATAGTACAAAAAAAACTAGAAAAAAGAAACCTTTGCTTTTAAGGGTCACACACACACACACAGGCAGAAATCAGGCCAATCCAGCCATTTTCCTATTTATTAATTAATCATTGGGAAATATGCATATCCTTCCCTTCCACTGCATTTGCATCCCTCTGGGTGTCTTGTAGAGTTTTCAAAAAACAATAAAACACAAGAGAAGTTTTAAAATCATCAACAAAATAAACATCAGTAAAAAACAGACACAGGTACAACAGATAAAACTAACAAACAAGAACAAGGGGGTCACTCACAAAAGGATCCTCAATCCGGCAGAACTGTACATGGGGATGAAGTATTAAAAACTTGACACCAAGATCCTAATATGGACTGGGCCCACATGCCTACAATTTACTTTTGTTTTGTTTTTTAAATCATTCATGCTGTTTATATGGCTAATTGTGTGAAAGATGTCACATCTAGTTTGGTCTTTAAAATTCTGTAGTAATACATGTCTTTGAGCATATGAAATTGTTTGAGGTAAGAGAAATATGTAGCATTTGAATCACAAGCACAAACACAAGATCCAACAATATACAAATGGTACCATATTGCACTCACAACCACATCATTGAAAAACATGTGCAAACATATACATGTAAATGGTGCTTACGGTAGGTTGCACTCACAACCACATATGTGTTAAACACGTACAAACATGTACAATGGAGCCCCAGGACAAGTCTGTTTCAACTCTAGGTTTTTTTCAAGTTCATTTCCCTGGGAGAATGATCTTTTCTTGTCCATTTGTCAGATTCCAGCTTGAGTTGTTGTCAGCTGCAAAATCCTCCCACCCATTTTGTGATAAGTGCAATTCTTGCAGGCTCAAATGAACTTGGGGAAAAAAGACCTAGAGTTTAAATGGATATATACGGGGCTTCCGTTGTACATGTTTGTACCTGTTTAACATGTATGTGGTTGTTATTCCAATGTAAGTGCCATCTGTATATTAATTGGGTCTTGTGTTTGTGCTCGTCATTTCAATATAGAAACCCTTAAGATGCAATCTTATGCATGCTTAGACAGAAAATAAGTTCTATAACTCCCAGCATGCCCCAGCCAGTCATTCTGGCTGGGGCATGCTGAGAATTGTAGGACTTTTTTCTGTCTAAACTCACATAGGATTGTCTGCATTTTCCTTAGTCTGGGTCTTCCTAGCTTTAGTGTCTGGGTTATCCTTAGTCTGTGTTTTCCTAGCTTTAGCATTTGTGTTTTCCTAACTTCAGCATCTGTTTTTTCCTTAGTCTGTGTTTTCCTAGTCCCAGCTTTAGCGTTTGACCCACTGATATGGACTGATGCATGGAATACAACTTCACAATGGAGATCAGGTGCAGTGGTGTTGCACTTGATGAAGTCACTGTCACATCAAGATGGGATAAACTGCACTGATATATGTTTGCAAACACCCATAATTTTCTTTTCTTGTTCTTTTTCAATAGAATATTTCATCCCCCCGTGACTAAAGTGTGAAAATGTATATTGCGGGGGGGAGGGGGATACACATTTCAAAGTGTGTAAAGGGGGGGAAAGACACCATGCATTTTTCAAACATGATCACAATTTTGGGAATGTGGAAACATTTTTTTGGGGGGGGAAATGTGCTCACATTCACATTCAGGGTTGTGGACAGGGCATGTTCAGATGATTTCCGAACTGAAACAAAATTCCCACACGTCCCTAGTGGTAGGAGGGAGTAACAGAGGATGCATTCTGTTCCTCTCTCTCTCTCTCTCTCTCTCTCTCTCTCTTCCCTTTCTACTGCAGCAAGCGGGGTGCCAGGAGCACTGGGAAATGCAGCAACAGCAGCAAGGGAGGCAGGGGGTGGGTAGGCAGCTGGAGGTTGGAGACTCATAAGTAGGGGGAGAAAGTTTGTAAGAAGTGGGTTGGTGGGAGTAGGGTTCCTCGGGGATTTCATTCAGTCAGCATTTTTAAGCAAACCAACCTGATTTGCACTTCCTGGATGAATATGTGGATTGGAACACAGTTATCCTTTGGTTTTTGCACTTCTCCAAATTTTTCAGTACATTTGTCTCAGGAAAAGTACAAAACTATATATTAAAAATGGATATTATAGGTTAAAAGACAGGCAAAAATGCATCTTTTAGAGCAGGGGTCTTCAAACTACGGCCCGCGGGCCGGATCCGGCCAGGCATGCCCTTCCATCCGGGCCAGTGGCTGCCCACCGGTGTCCGCAAGGGCTCTCCGCCGCCCGCATGGGCTCACAAATTAATCTTTGCTCTCCGTGGAGAGCCGGCCGCGCTGCCCGCGCTGGTCCCGTCGCGTCACTTCCGGCGCGCCGGGACCCTGCTCCGTCGCGCCGGACCCCCGGGCTCTGTTCAAAACAGAGCGCGGGCGGAGTTCCAGCGTGCCGGAGCAGTGGCTCCGGCGGCGCGCAGGACCAGGGAGGTGGCGCGCAGGACCAGGTAGGAGCCGGGGGGGTAGGAGCCAGGGGGGTAGGAGCTGGGGGGAGCCGCCGCCAATGGCGGCGTTCGGTGTTCCGGGCGGGCGGCTCGTGTCCCACTTCCTGGCGCTCAGCTGCGCCTCCTCCAGCGGAGACGCCGGCCGTGACGCTGCCGCCCGCCCTGCAGGGCTCCGGGCCGGTGGGCAGCTCGTGCCCCACCGCCGGGTCAACCGCGCCTCCACCGGAGGAGACACTGGCCCAGGCGCTGCCGCCCGCCCTGCAGGGCTCCGGGCGAGCGGATGGCTCCCGCCCCACTTCCCAGCACTCAGACATGTCTACTCAAAAGTAAGCCCTACTGAGTTCAATCGGGATTACTCCCAGGAAACAGGATTGAAGTATTAGAATATTTTTACCCCACTTTCCTTTCAAACTGAAGTTCAAGTTCAATTTTTTTTAAACCAAGATCTAAAAATAAGAATAAAAACAGAGAAGATTGGCCCCCTCTCTGAACTCTTTCAGGCAGGTGGTCAAGACATTTTTATTCTGCCAAGCTTTTGGTGTGTTTTAAACTTGACTGCTTGGCTTTGTTTTATTTGTGTTAAATGCTCTCAATTTTTTTTAAAAAATATAACAATATTTTAAATAGTAGTACATTACCTTTAGGGACCCTCTTGTGGGCCAAAAGGCAGTATAGTAATGTTTTTATAAAAAAAAATAATTGAATTAAAATCACACAATATAAATATTGTATTGTTTTTTCCTGTTGTTTTTTTTTTGCACTACAAATAAATATGTTCAGTATGCAAATCAAGCCTTTCTATGCCTTTTTAATGTATTTCAATTTTAGACAGCAAATTAATTTATTATTAATTTATAATAACCTTCCATTTTATCAAGCAAAAAAAAAGGACCCGAGTCCTTTTTTTTTTTACTTGATCCATTCTTCATATTTTTTTCAAACTATAGTCCAGCCCCCCAACAGTCTGAGGGACAATGAACTGGCCCCCTGTTTAAAAAGTTTGAGGACCCCTGTTTTAGAGTAAAATGCCAGCCCAAAATTCACATTTTAGGGTAAAATGCATACACTAGGCATATTGAGGGGGAGAAACACATTTAAAAAATCATGCAAAATTTCATGATTAAAAAAAATATCTTGAGTTGGTGAAAGCTTGAGGTGGAAACGAATGGAACTGACTTACGAATGAATCCATGCAAAACTGACAGAGAGTCTGAAAATGGACTGATCTGCCCATCCTTATGAGGAGTGAACTGAGAGTCCCTTGCAAATGTGTATGAACATCCAAGCTGGAGAAGAACTTGGGGGATTGTACTACTTGCCTCATACATGAGGCAGACACTACAAATTGTGGAGGTTCATAGTCTGAGTCAAGGAATTATCACACTCAGCAACATCTCTGATAGGGACAGCGATAGTACCAGAAAATAGGGATAATTTTAATAGGGATAGTTGGACAGAATGCTGGCATATCCCATTAAAATGGATGAAGTGGGCTTGGCAGGCAGAGGAATCTTTTCTCTGCCTCAGAGTTTTCACACCCTTAATATGATTGAGAGCAAATGACTGTATAACAACATTCTGACATATCCTCAAAATTTAGCCATTTCTTTTTAAAAAATGCACTCCTTCCTTTGCAGCTTCTTGTAACCCTCACTCATTTTATAAGAGGCCTCTTCATCTAATTAGGGAACAGAGGCAATACTTTGTGTTTCATATGTAGCTGCTGACAGCTAACCAAATATCAGGCACTGAACAGTCACAACAAACTGTTTGCAATCAAAGCACACCGTTAAAAAAATATTGTGAATTAAATTTGAATAATGAGCTCACTGGAAGGAATTGCAATCTGCTCACAGTTCTTACACAAGTACACAAGCAGAAAGAGTCTGGATTTCTTCAGTAAATTATGCACCGCAAATTATTCATTCAAGTCTAATTAAAACATCGGAAATCTTACAAACTTGAAGACTGTGTACTTTCTAACACATCTGTCTGTTTTAGACTAGTTTTAATACAGTCCAATCTTGCTTTTATTTTATTATTATTTCAGGGATGGGCAACATGTGGCACTCCAGATGTTTTGCCCTACCACCCCCATCAGCCGTAGCCAGCAGACCCAATGCTGAGAGATAATGGGAGTTGTAGGCTACAAGTTACGCTCGATTGATTGATTGATTGATTGATTATGGCTGCACTTTAGGGTTAACCCTCCCAAAGGCAGTGTACAACAAAAAAATTAAACTGCAAGACATGATATTCTCATGACCGATGACATCCAGGTCTACCCTATCCAGGAATAGGTGCAACTTTACATCCATTACCAGATTGCTATTCGATCACAATTTGACTTAGGAGCACAGCAGGCTTTAGAAACCATTCCTTTATACAGATGTTACCTCTACCAGAGCTCAAAAATCCAACATCATGAGTTTCTTACAAGATTCTCACAGCTACCAGATCAACCTCAAAAGGTGTATCTACACTACACATCTACATCAGTTTAATACCAGTTCAATGTTTTACCTGTCTACCAAAGAATCCTAGCAATTATAGTTTGTGGAAGTAACTTAGATTCTGTTAGAGGACCCACAATGATCTATTTGGCTTAATTAAAAAGCTGAGTGCCCTACACAACTCCTCCATCATGCCCCTCACTTCTCTTTCCCCACCTATCATTCTGTTCCTAGCTTTCTCTTCCTCACTCCCTGCTGTGCCTCCCATTTCACACCTCTCCTTTTTACCTTCCTCTTTCTTCCATTGTTCATCTTGCCATCGCTCCCTCCTCTGCCTCTGCTCCCAGCCATCCTTTCTTTTTTTCCTCATTCACATCTTGTCCACTTCTCATTCTTGCTTCCATCCTCCTCCTCTGCCTCCTCCTACCTCCTACTGCCTCCCCCCAGCTGCCTCTGCTCCTGCCCCCTTTTCTCCCACCTTCTCGTCCTCTCATTTCCCTTTCCCCCATCCATATCTCACTCTTTCATTGTCTGTCTTCCATCAACTCTTACCTCCAGCTTTCTTCTTTTAGCATGTGTCTTCTCTCTCGCCGTAGGGATGTGAGAGGATTTTGTTTCGGTTCGCAAAGCACTCAGAAACACCCCGTTGGCAACCTCAAACATGAACAGGAGTGCACGTTCTCCAAAAATGTTTGGAAATTCCTGAACTTGCATTTGTGTTCACAAAATGTGCTACTTGAAAAACTAATCAACGTCCTCAAAATGCACAACTTTCTCAAAATACGCAACTTTCCCCATTTGAACAACCCTGAAAAACAGGTTGCAAATGAGAATGGGAATGAGCTGAACCAAGCTTTGCAGTAAAGTTTGGAGAATTTCAAGTGAGCTTCAGCATCCCTGGTTCTTTCATCACTACCTCTCACCCACTGTCCATCTATCATATTTTGGTTTGGCTGTTTCCTCTGCCCCATCTGTCATTCTCCTCCCTGCTTCTCCCATTCCTCCTTCACCATGTGCCTGCAGGATGGCTTTTGAAAGGTCATAATGGTAAGGGAACGGGTGAGTCTGGCATACATTGAACAGAGGTGCAACTGTACTCCAAGGATTTGGGGGGAAATTTGCCCTATCTAGGTTATTTCCAGCTTTTTTGAGCTTGTACATACCTTATTTCAGAGACATGTCGGCGTACTGCAGGGGTGCTGAACCTCAGGCCTAGGGGACCAAATCTAGCCCTGTTGGAGTCCCAATCTAGCCCTTCAGGGTTCCTTAGATTGCCACACACCCTTCCCCTGACCACTGATAATTTGGTCGGTTCCCAGCTTTTATGTCGTGTTTTTCCCATTCTAAAAGCCTGAAATGCCTCTCCTAAGGCTTATTTGCTGGCAGTAAGAGCTTTAAGCTACAATATTTTGCTGGTATTTTTGATAATTTGACCCCGGTCCTTTTGCCCTTGGCCCTGCTCACCACTAGAAAGTGGCCCCTGAGGACTTCTCTGAAATGGAAGTTGGCCCTCAGACTGAAATAACTTTAACACCCCTGGCATGCTGGAACTGAATTCAGGACCATAAGGGGGGATCGCTAGCCTTCTGTCTCTACATTTTGTAACAAAACTATCCTTCCCAGGGTTCTGTGGGACTGAGGGAATGAGTATTAAACAAGGTTAGTTCTAATAGAGATAGACCCAAAGGAACATATTTCATCTTAAGAGATAAAGCCCACTTAAACCTTGTCTGTTTCACACAATGTTGTAGGATTGCATTGCTTGCAACAACAACAACAACAAAGTATTTGTATTATCAAAGAATGTCAACTAGGGGTGTACAAAATCTGCACCTTTATTTCTGTTTTTCACTTTTCCACCCCGAGATCTTACATATTCATAGAGAGTCCATATATAACATCTCTCATAGCCTTGCATTTAAGAATGGAGGGAACTATCCTATGGCCCCTAGATACTGTCCTGAGGGGTCACAGGATAGGATAGTTCAGATTCCCAGCTCCAAGGTCGGAGACAGCATTCTGACCTCGGAGCTGGGAAGTGGGGCTCTGATCCCTCTCCCCTGCCCCCCATGCAGCCAGCACAGAAAGAACTGTGCCAGCTGCTCCCCGAAGTTGGGAAAGCAACCTCGGAGAGGGGTTAAAGGGGGCAGTTTCTGGAGGTGGGGAGGGGAGGAGACTGGAATGGCCAAGATACAAGGTATCCTGAAGCTTTTCCAGCCTCCTCCCCTCTCCTTCTGAGATGCCATCCCTAGACAGCTGAAAATGGTCATTTAAGAAAATGCAGAGCGGGAGGAGCGGGGAGGTGAAGATTACCTCTGTCACTCCTCCCACTCTGCATTGGAAGAGCATGAGCTTCCAAGGAGTTCAGAGGCTCATGCTCATCTCAATATGACTGCCCTGAGGACGTATAAACTGGATGAACATCAGAATGCATCCATCCTAATGTGAATGTTGTCCTTTGCTCTCAGTGCCCCCATTCTTAAACCCCAAGCTAAGTTGAGAGGCAGTTGTGTATCCAGCTGCCAATAATTTTCCCCTCAGTGGAAAGTAAATCAAATAGAAGAGGACAGAAGAATCTTAGTTCCTGGTAGTGGAACTACAGCATCCATGTCGGAAATAAAATCTGCTGGATTACTGTGGCAGCCCTAATGCCAACTCATCATTGCTTTCAAAGCCACAAAATATTTATTCCAAGCCAATCAGTCAGTTTTAAAGTAATAGCTTTCTACCTATTTGCCTACAGTTTCTATTTGTCTATTTATTTATTTATTGCCTTCATGTATTATTCTATTTGGTCTCCTACATTAAAATCCTAAATAATTTACAATCATCAGACTCAAACACTGGAGACACTTTTGAAATGGAGCTTCTAGCATAATGCACCCTTTAAGACAACAACTAGCTACAGTAAACATGAGCTTTTCCACATGTCCTTTAATTCAAAAATCTGCATAGTATCTTGAAAAACATAATGCATACATTTCACATGGGAATAGCATTGATAGGCTTGTTTTTCTTCACTGTTTGAGAAGTGCTCATTGAACTGATACAAAAACATTCTCTTCCTCAGAAATCAGCTACATGGGGTTTGGAGTCAAGCAACATATAAAATCAGTGGAGAAATGCAGGACTTGGAACACATTCCCTTGCATGCTCAAGAGGTGAGGGTGACTTATGGCCTTATTGCATTCAATGAGTGGACTGGCCCTTTCAAATGGTAATATGTTTGCCGTAACTGAAAGAGGATGGAGTAGTTGCAGTTGAACTGTGTGAACTGTTCTTTTATCACTAGTTTGTAAGGCTGGAGCTTCAGAACATTGGAGAGCTCCAAGTGAGCTACTTGTTCCCACCAAGGTTAGGCATCCAAAAGAGGCCTTTTATCCTTCTCAGGGCCAAAACAAACATTACTTTACTGCAGACTCAGAAGGAGAAAATAAGAGATGAGACTCGAGTAATGGGTTGAACTAAGAGCCACATTTATTTCATTCAGGATCTGCAGAGAAGAAAATAAATGTGGGGTAAGCTAACCTGCTTGCTACAGGCCTCTAGCCTGATGTCAATTTGGGTGAGTTATACCCCACTCATAGGTCATATCCATCCTGGTATGGAGGGTGACCTTCCTGATTAATCCCACCGGGGGCATCCCAACTCCATGTGGATGCAACAGGTTAGCCACAAAGGCCATCCATACTCCACCCACAAGTCCCACAGCCTTGAAAGGCAGGTCTCAGGCATGGCCAATCACACTAAAAGATGCTTCAAGGACCAGCACCTACCAGCACTTTTTTCCTAAACCAACTCACACAACCCCAACCAAATGTGACCAAATTAACCTACCTAGGCAGAACATGCACTAAAATCCAGGCCTGAAACATCCAGCAGAGCTGGCGAAAGCATATCAAGTGGGCCAATCTGTTAATGATCAAACACTCCTGCTCGGCTCCCCACAAAAGGGGCAACAAGATGTGCAGGGTGGGTGGGGAGAGATAGCTGCCGCTGAGAAGAGACTGATGCAGCTTCTCTGTAAGAACCTAACGGTGTGTGTGTGTGTGTGTGTGTGTGTCAGAGATATCACACAGGTTGAAGCATCAACTCAGGAGGGCAGAAGGGAGATGCCCTATTTGGGTAGGGCCAGAACTGCCTTAAATATGACAAAACTCTGCCCCCCAGCGTATCATCGACATGCATGTCGCTCCACGTGATGTTGTCTCTTCCCCACTCCTTGTCTGCAAAGTTCACTCCCAGAAAGAGGCTTGCAGGCCAGTTGGTGGAGCAAGAATCCCTTTCTAGCAGCTGGGTGTGTGTGTGTGTATTATTATTATTATTATTATTATTATTATTATTATTATTATTACTACTACTACTACTACTACTACTACTACTACTACTCTAGAGTAGGCACAGGGCCCCAATCAAGATTGGGACCCTAGCATGGGAAGTAGGAGTGTTTTTAAGATCTGGATTGGGGGTCCTGCACCTACTATAGAGTAAAAATGTGGTGGGGGGGAGCTGATAGGTACAGATTGAAATTAAAGTCTGTTTTTACCCTCAGCCCCTCTCTTTTAGTTTATAGCCAGAAACTGATCAGAAGTGGTCCAGAAGGGTCTGGGCCTATTCAGCCTGTGGAATGTCAGAACCAATGTGAGCTTATCTCTGTCAGTGTTCTCACAGGAAAGCAGGCAGGAGTTAAGTTATCCCTTTCCAGCTGCTAGCTTTGTCCTTGACAGGGAAGGACACTGGCAGCTTCTCTGTAAGAACCTAACGGTGTGTGTGTGTGTGTGTGTGTCAGAGATATCACACAGGTTGAAGCATCAACTCAGGAGGGCAGAAGGGAGATGCCCTATTTGGGGCCACATTGATGAGCTAAAATCCCTTGTCAGTTGGTTGTTCAGGAGGTGGGCTATCACAGCCACACCTTCAATTTTAAGCCGATGCCGAAGCTGGGAGCCTTTGCTAGGAACATTCTCATCTTTATTCCCCCAAATCCTCTCTGTTTGGACATACTACCATCTGAGCCTCTTGAGGCACTCTTCACATGGACTCTCCATCCCATTTGGACTCTGTATTGTTAAGAACCTGCCACAAAAAGTACTGCTATACTTTTTTTTCCTCCAAGGAATCCTAGACAGCTTACATGGTCCTTCTCCTCTCCATTTTATCCTCCCAACAACCCTGTGAGGTAGGTTAGGCTGAGAGTCAGTGACTGGCCCAAAGTCACCCAGTGAGCTTCATGGCCGAGTGGGGACTAGAACCCCGATCTCCCGAGTCCCAATATGACGCCACACTGGCTCCCTTAGTTCCTTTGTTTCATTTGCATCTTTCCCATCCTGTATTATTGATAACCACACATGTATTGATACAGGGCGAGGAAAAAGCAATCTTGATGTGGTCACACATCTGATTTTATATCAAGGTTTCGTTTTGTGCAGTATTGTATGGCTGCATGCATGAGCTCCTACACATTGTTAAAAACACCACACTAAAGAATCTGGATGCAATCATATGTACACAATCACATCATGTCCTGCTGCCGCTGCTGTTTTGAGGTGTTTTACCCATGCACACATATGTACATTGGAGATGGACAATGGTTGGGGGAAGATGCAGATGAACTGGAGAGATTGACAAGTGTGGCAAAGTGTGCATGTACAGCGCTTTGTAAAATCATCATCATCATCATCATCATCATCATCATCATCAGAAAACAGAAATAAAAGCAGAAAACAGAAATAAAAGCAGAACAATGGAGAATGCCTAACACATAGGTCCCACTTCAGAAACAAGACTGTATGGTTCGTATCTCCATAATCATGGGAGAAATTGAGTGAAGAAAAATTTCAGAAACATCCTTACCCCCAAATGCATGAAATGGTGCCATGTGTTGGTTCATGTCAGGAGAAACTGCCCACAGAAGAAAACTAACTGCAGTGGTATGGAATTAAAAATGAGTGGGAAATGTTCTGGGGTAATTGGGTTGGATCCAGACTTGGCCATGACTAGAGCAGACCCTTTGCAATCAATGAGAATTGGTTTAGTCATGACTAAATTAGGTCTCATTGATTTCAGTGAGTCTACTCTGATTAAATCTGGATCCATCCAACCCACTGATAAGAGATGGAAGGATAAACACTTGATTCGGGTGTAGCTGGGCAGCAGGTCAAGTGACTAAGCTCTCCTCAAAACATCCACTTACCCTGCCCATGAAATTTTACATCTGTTTAGTAGCTGGTAGATAATGATAATTCTTCTGAAAGGCATATTCCTTTAAAAAAAAAAAAAAAAAAACGTAGCTAAGATTCAGGGGGAAATCAGAGCTTTCAAACATGCAATTATAAGTCTCGCAACAGGTGGACAAGTTGACAGGTAGAGTGGGGTAAGTCAATGCTTATATTTCAAGGTGGTCACAGCTATTGTTGTCAGGTTGGATCTGCCATTATTTGAACAATGTTACCACAATCTAGCGATGACAACTAAACGCCTCGGTGGTTTCATAATCTTGAGCACTCATTGTTTTCCTCAGATCGTAATTCTCAGAAGAACACTCTCAAAAGCCATTGACTGAAGAGGCTTTCTCTCTTTAAAAAAAGGGGGGAGGGAGAAAGGAGGGGGAAATGTTGTCAAACTACCTCCCTACCCAGTTCTTTTGCAGGGATGTTTCCACTGTAATTAAATTCAAGTCTTACATTTAATTACCACATACACAATCCATACAATTAGTGGTGGGGGTTCTGGAAGACTCACTGATATTGCCCCCCTGCAGCTTTAACACACAGCTCCAACTGACAGTTCCCTGGGGCGGCAGACTCGGGCCTCATCCATCGGCCAGAGAACCAAGGGCCACTGGGAGGCTGCAGTAACATCACAGCATGGAGGAGACCAGCCTGGCCCCATACATCAGCCGGAGAGGGAGCAGCTGCAGGGAGCTTGTTTTGCCCTTCCCTGCCCCCCCCCAAAAAGAAGAAAAAAGAAAGAAAACCTATAAGAACCTTTTTAACTAAGAACTGGTGCCTGAGTTTTGCATTCTTCCTCCTCCCTCCCAATCCCTTTTCCTTTTGTGCCATGTCTTTTAGATTGTGAGCCTGAGGGCAGGACTGTCTTATTATTAATCTTTGTAAGCCACTCTGAGAGCCTTTTCTGGCTGAAGAGCAGGGTATAAATGCAATAAATAAACAAACAAACAAACAAGCAAGCAATTGGTATTTTAACTAGGAGCCAAATAGTTCCAGAATGTCAGGCAAAGCCCTGGTGGTGGTGGTGGTGGTGGTGGTGGTGAACTGAGAGGAAGTTACACCTGCTTTCACAGTGAACACCACCCTCTAGGGAAGGGAGTGGCTGGTTCTGTCTGGCAATCAATCGACAGAGCCCCACATTCTCCATTAGAACTGATGCACAATGGAGAAAGGTGGAGACTGATTCTCCCCCTAAGAGAACAGAAATGCCATTGGCTCCTTTCCAGGCACCAGCTAATATGAAAAAGGCACAAGGCGTTTTTCGATTGCCTGGCCTTCAACCACTCCTCCTCCTGTGGCTGGGGACAGAGTTAAGAAAGTGCAGGGCACCACAGAAGTGGAGAGGCTACTTCCCTTCTTTCAGGAAACTCTTCTCAAAGTGAGAAAACAGCAAAAGCAAACTGCCTTTTATCCCTGTAGTCATGATGATGCTGAGATTTAAGTGATCTTGAAATATGAAAGATGGACTTGCTCAGAATTATTAAAAAAAAATTTAAATCATCAGCGGGTTTGGGGTTTTTTGTTGTTGTTGTTGTTGTTGTTGTTGTTGTTTCTTGCTCTAGTATCAGGAATGTAGAAGCATGGAATGGTCTATCAACTGAAGTTATACACATGCCTGTCTAAAGAAAGGGCCCTGTAAGACCATTAGATCCGGGGCCTAAAATGAAGTAGCTGCATCATTGCCTCCATTTCTGGAATCCATAGACTAAGTGCAAGGATTGTCACCTCCCCTGCCCCCCCCCCCAGCCCTCTGCCTCTTCAATATACAACAGATTGGCTGGGGAAGGGGGATCTGGATCCTCTGACTTCTCGCAAGGCTCCTTGGCAGAGTGCCACTTCAGCTATTTGATGTGTAGCAAAAGGCCATAGCTCACTGGCAGAGCACATGTTTTGCATAGAGAAGACCCCAGGTTCAATCCCTGGCATCTCCAGGTAGGGCTGGGAAAGACCCCTGTCTGAAAAGCTGGAAAGCCACTGCCAGAAAGGGGGCACAACCTTTTTAGCCCTGAGGGCCACATGTGATACTAGCTTGGGGGCAGGACCGGTGCAAGGCAGTTTGGTTCCCTAGGCAAGATCAGATATTTCATTCATTCATTCATTCATTCATTTTCTATACCGCCCAACAGCCGAAGCCCCCTGGGCGGTGTACAACAATCAATTAAAAAATACAATAAAAGATAGTTAAAAATATAAACAATGAAAACGTGATAAAAATTTAAAACCAATTTTAAAAACATCACTAAAACTAGTTAATAAAACACGCCCACTAAAAACAATGTACCACCCCGCCGTATACCATTTGATTATTAAAGGCCTCAACGTAGAGGGCAGTCTTAACCTGGCGCCAAAAAGATGATAGAGCTGGCGCCAGGCGGGCCTCAGGGGGGAGCTTGTTCCATAGCCGGGGGGCTACCACAGAAAAGGCCCTCCCCCTTGTTGCTGCCCTCCGAGCCTCACGTGGAGGTGGCAGTCGGAGGAAGGCCCCAGATGTCGAGCGTAGTGTCCTCTTGCGGCTGTTCGGGGTGTGTGTGTCCCTCCTGGATTTTCTTCCTTGATTTTTTGCTACCTCTTTGGTTGGGGTTTCGCTTAGTCTGCCAATACCTCCGTCTTGTGTGCAGGTGATGCCATTTTGGGCTAGCTGAGGATCCACAAGCAGAGAACGGAGATTGCCATGATCTCCCCCGCCTTATTTAAATGCAAAAGGTGCCTTGACTATTTAAGGAAAGCACCCACCATTCCAACAGGTGCAGGGGTCAAATCAATCAGTGCAGGAGTGTAAATCCCACCACGTTTTGAGCCAATAGCCCACTGGAGAGTGAATATGACTCATGCCACCACCTAACGAATACACTGGAAATGATCTTTCTTTCCCTCCAAGCAAACAAAAATTAACAATGATCAATGTTTCATACGTGATAAAAAAGATAGTGACAAACACCAAACATTTCAAAAAGCAAATCAATACGTATTCAAAAGGAAAATAAAACAAAGGGGACCACATTAAATCCCACCCAAAGGAAAAAGAATCGCTTGATAAGACTTGATCCAGGCAAAGATCCAACTGGGGTCCCTGAGTTTGTCTCGTACAGTTAGTCTATTACAGAGTGTGCCAGGGAGTGGGGGATGGGATGCTACACATATTTAGCGCCCCCCCTTCCCACTTGAGAGCGCTGTATTTTTTTTCAAGGCGTTTCTGGTGCTCCCTTTAGCCCTGCGCCCTAGGCAGCTGCCTAGTTGGCCTAATGGTAGCACCGGCCCTGCTTGGGGGTTGGTGGTGGCTGTGCACACACTTGTACATATGCATACACACACACATCCCAGCACTCTTTATATGGATTGCTCTTTTCTCACTGCTAGCAGCAGTGGGGAAAGGATGATTTGTATGAGGGTCTCGGGCTATAGGAGTGGAGAGTACAGGTAGGGTGGGGGAATTTGGCAGCAGATTCAGAGCATCCATGGAGGGGCAGCATTAAAGGGTTTGGGGAGGTGCATGCAGCCCCCATGCCTTCAGTTGTACACCCCTGGTGTAGACAGTAAAGAGCTAGATGGAATAATGGCCTGACTCTAGGGATGGGCACCGCACTTGGCAAGCACCCATGCCACTCAAGCCGAGCTGAGCCTCCGGCAAGCACCAGCTGAGGCACTCTCTGGACTTCCAGGTCCCCAGCGCTACATTTTTTATGTAAAAAACAGCGTAAGCTACGTTAAAATGGTCACAATTGGCGTAACCGGTGCTACATTTTTAGGTTTAAAACAGCGTAAAATACGTTAGAACAACCGCGATTTGCATGGCGTATGCAAACAATGCAAATCGCGGTTGTTCTAACGTATTTTACGTTAGACATTTTTTAAAAATGTTTTTAATGTAAAAAAGTAGCGCCAGTTACACAATCGTGGCCATTTTAACATAGTTTATGCTGTTTTTTATGTAAAAAATGTAGCGCCAGAAACTGGAAGTTCCTTTCCCCAGCTCGGCTCGTGAGGATGTGAGCCGAGCCAGGGAAAGGTAAGTTGAGCGGAGTTTGGGGGGGAGGTCGAGCCCGGTGAGTTTGCCGAGCTTTCACTCCACTATTGAGCTCTGCACACAACCCTACCTGACTCAGTAGAAAGCAACTTCCTATGAAAAGGTGGGTCATCAATGTCCAGGGGAAGGGAAAAGGGCAACTAACCTGGAAGTAGTAGTAGCAAGCCTGGATCCTTCAGTGGGCTGTCTTTTCTTTCTCTCTCTTACTGTTGAACACCAAGAGTTTGGAACTGTTGTTGGGTTCCTCACACTACCATTCCCTCCTGTAGACAATGGAGGAGATCAGCAACTCTGAGCCAGGACTGAGCTCAAAGGTCTTTTGTTTCCTGCCTCCTCCATGGCTGTCTTGAAGAGCTCTCCAGGCCAATTGGCCAGTTCCACCAGTATGTAGTTTCTAAACAGGGTGGATCGGCTGCACTGGGTGGAGTTGGGACTCTTCAGTTGGGTGGTAGCGGTGATGGGATTGAGGCCTTAGGGAATGGGTGAGGATCCACATGCCTTGTCATGAGGTGGCATAGTTGTTGAACCAGGGCCTAGGTGGAATGTGTGGCACTGCCTTGTCCCATCAATGTATTCAACAAAATCTGAAATGTGGGTGGGAAACAGACATTTCAATAATATGGACTGATACATGTTTGCATCTTAGAACATAGCGAATGCGTGTCTATGTTTTAGGGACAGAACAGTGGTGGGGAGCCTCTGACCCACAGGCCAGAGGTGGCCCACCCAGACTCCCAATACTGCCCAGGCCCAGCCCACTCCCCAAAGCCCTGCCTCTTTGGAAAGGCAAAAGGATAGGGAAGCCACCTCCATGGGGAGTTGTAGCCTCAAGGTGCCTGGAGTAGGGATCTGTGTTTCATGGATTGTCAGATGTCTTTCATTCCATCATCTGCTCATTGACAGAACTGGGTTTTTTTTTAGGGATGTTAGAGAATTTCATTCCACTTGTGCAAATGCACTGATGTACAGTGAGAGCTAATGCACACTTGCACTAATGCACATTGGCGCAAGTGCAAATTTGTGCAAATGCCCCCAGAACATGTTTGGTTTTTAGTTTTTGTAAAGCACTCCGCAACTTAGTCTGCAGAATCCACGCAACTCAGAAAAAGCCTGGTCCGCTGTGGAATGTGCAGGTTGGATTCATAGAAGTCCAAATGCATTTGAATCCCATGCAGATCTCTCTGATAACATCCCTAGCCCTTGGAAAGTCTTGAAGCCACAGTCCCTGAAGGCTTCCTTCTTCCCTCACCTTTTTCAACAGGAGAGGCAAGGGGTAAGGGAAGCCTGCTCTTTTGGGAGCTTCTGGCTCAAAGTACTAGGAACTTCTGGAGGCGGGGACTCCCAATGGAGCAGCTCCCTGTTTGCGGATGCAGAGTTGTTCCCTGAGCAGTGGGCAAGAGGTAGTTTGTTGTGTTTCTCTGCTGTGTGGTCAGAACTGGGCTCCAATTTCTTTCTTTTCTTTTTTCTTTTTTAAAAAAATCTTTTATTTACTTTTCAAAACAAATTATAACAAAATATAACAAAATACAAAAATATCACAAAAATATAACCTAAACAACATACAATAAAGCATAAAGTGCACCCCCCCCTCCAAGGGACCAATTAATATACTTCTATCCTCTTAATCAAATGAATTCCACATTCCAAAAATATAACATATCCTGACAAGGCATGCTCCCCTTCCCCTTTATTAATACATAGTCTAGTAAATGATTCCATATATCCATAAAATTATTCTTCTTTAGCAATCCTTTTTGACATTTGATACTACTAGTTAGTTTATCGTTTAGGGCTATGTCCCAGACTTCCTTATACCAGTCTATTATTAGGAAAACATGTTGTACTTTCCAATTTCTCACTATCATTAGCCTGGCTGCAGTTAACAAGTTTACAATTAACTCCTTCATATTTTGGTCACAAACAAGCTTCTCCGTTATTGATAGCAATGCTAATTTTGGACAGACCTCTAAATTAATACCAATAATTTTCGATATTTCTGTAAAAACCTCTCGCCAAAACGCCAATACATTTTTACAACTCCTGGGCTCCAATTTTCATCATGCTAGCATAGAAACCAAACATTGTGTGTGTGTGTGTGTGTGTGTGTGTGTGTGTGTATGGTAAGTGTGAGAGAGAATGTGTTGTGGGTGTGTTCATGAGTTTATGTCTTGGCCTCGCCCACTTTTGGTTTTGATCCACCCTCTTATATTTTGGCCCTGCCTGCTGCTAGACTGCTCTCTACCCCTCCAACTTCCCCCAGAGGAAATGCGGCCCTTGGGGCTGGGATAAAAGATGCAGTACAAGTCCTTGGCCCAAAAATGTACATATCTCTTGTCATTTTTGTACAGAACAACAGGGGGGGAGAGAAGGGTTTTGATTAGATTAGATTAGATTAGATTAGATTGTTTATTTACTTACGGTCATAGACCAAAACCACTTCATACAGAATCGTGCATATTCATACTTAATCTACATTAGTACATACAAAGGTTCATTAATATATAAATAGTAAAGCTTTAAAATTTACCATAAGTGTATGATGATGATGATGATGATGATGATGATGATGATGATGATGATGATAAAACTAAATGGTATAATAAAATTTTTACTTCTGCTCATATTTAGTGTGGATTTTAACTACGTAAGCACAAAACGTAGCTACCTGTCTTGTCATGTTAGGATTATCATCAGCTAGCAATTTTGTTGGAGCTTATCAGACAGATATGATAAAGTCACTAAAAAGGGGGAAATAAATTTAGCCCTCATTTCAGTATAAAAAGGACAACGTAAAAACATATGACCCGTGGATTCAACTTCTCCAAAGCCACATGGGCAGAGTCTCTCAGAGTAAGGTATTTTCAAATATTTTCCTTGCAATACAGCCGACGGAAAGGCCATACATCTGGCTAAAGAAAAGGCTCTCCTATAAGGGTGAACTTCCAAGTTCATAAGATACGGGGACATCATCATAATATATCTACGGTTGATGGGAGATATATAACCGGGAGATTTTAGCAGGTCTTGCTGCCTCTCTATATCTAGGATCCTCTGTTTAATAATGTTTTTTGCCTGATCAACATTTTGAGCAAGAAGGCCATTGGGCGATAAACCCACACTTCTAAGTTGGGATTCATTATTTCCTTAAAGGCCAACCCAAATTATCCAGCTCCATAATGATTTTGTAGTTTCATCTGTGAAAGTTCTAATCTTGATCTTCTCTTCACCATAACCTTTTAATAAAAGAGCCAGTAAGGGAGCCCTCCTGAATGGCAATTACTGCTCCTAGAGAATGTGCTAATGCATACATGTCAGAGATGGTCTTCAGCTTGTCTCCCTCTCCTCTACACAGTTGTTTAATGAAGACACCTCATGGTTAATATGTTACTGTTGTAATGAAGGGGCTATTTCCATGTGGTCCAGGCCCACACTGCTCTGGTAACACCTGTAAAGAGGTGTTACAGCTAACAGCTAACATCGACAGTGAAATCCAGCATCATCTGAGCTCCGCAAGTGCTGCGTTTTCTTGAATGAAACATAGAGTGTTCGAGGATCGGGATATTTGTAAGAAGACCAAAACACTGGTTTATGAAGCCATTGTATTACCAACTTTATTGAATGCCTGCGAAACATGGACTATCTATAAACGTCACCTCCAACTCCTTGAAAGATTTCATCAACGTTGCCTCCGGAAAATCCTGCGAATTACTTGGGAAGATAGGCGAACAAATGTCAGTGTACTGGAAGAAGCAAAGACTACTAGCATTGAAAAAATGATCCTTCAACGCCAACTTCAGTGGACCGGTCATGTTGTTCGAATGCCTGACTGCCGTCTCCCAAAGCAGTTACTTTATTCCCAACTCAAGGATGGAAAGCGGAATATCGGTGGTCAATATAAGAGGTTTAAAGATGTTCTTAAGGCTAATCTAAAAAAATGCAATATAAACATCAAAAACTGGGAAGCTCTGGCCCATGAACGATCTAACTGGAGGTTGGCCTTCCACAAAGGTTCTATGGACTTTGAAGAAGCTCGAGTGAAAGGTGAAAGGGAGAAACGTGCTAAGCGAAAAGCACGTCAAATGAATCCTTTACAAGACCATCTTCCATCTGGTAACCTGTGTCCTCGCTGTAGGAAGCTGTGTGGATCTAGAATTGGCCTCCACAGTCACTTACGGACCCATCGCTAGAGTCTACACAATTTTATTTAGAATTTTCCTCCTTTTAAAATCTCCTTTTTGTAAATTTTCTTTTCTTTTTTTTATCCTGGAAGACAATCTTATTTGGTCACGAGTGATCGCCTGACTGACTGAAAGAGGAACATACATTGGGCAAATGACACAGATCTGTCTCACGGGGAGAAATCTGTGTTCAGTTTGCATTTTGATGTAAACTTACCTAATTTTGCACTTTTGAACCAATACTTCAGGTGCGCAGAACCTCTTTTAGCCCGAGGGCCAAATTCCTTTTTGGAGAAGCTCTCAGGGGCAGCATTCCCATAGTTGGCTGGGCCAAAGGCAATAGGGGCAGGACCAAAAATGGCAGGCAGCATATTTTAACTTTCTTTCAATTTCTTAAATTGCGAATTTCACCCAAACAAGACACAACCTACATTAAAAAAGAGGGGGTAAAAGATTAATAATTATATGTAAATATCCATATATGCATACATTTAAATGTAGCAATTATCCATAAGCTTCAACAAAGGCAGATATATATATCCATATATATGTCCATTCGAGAGTGGCATCTGTATGCCATTCACTCAAATATTTTAGCTTACAGCTCTTACTGCCTGTACCTAGGCCTCTGGCACGGCATTTCAACTTTTTTTAGAATGGGAAAAAAAACTGCACAAAAGATTGGTGGTCATGAGAAAGTGGGTAGGACCCAGGGAAGGGGGCATGAACCAAAACTTAATTATCCTTTGAAATTTGCACTTCTCTGCATTTTGCAATGGCGTTCTCAATCAAAAAAATGTGTACCAAAGTTAAGAAATAAGGAGAAAGTGCACCCAAAAATGCATATACTACTAAAAATATTTTAAAATATTAGGAAAATAGCTTGCAAAATTCTGTATCTTAGGCTAATTGCATAGAACAATACATGTATTAGAGGAAAAGCAGGGGGGAAGGTTTACAAATTTTCATGCAAATGTTTAACAATAAATCTCAAAGTTCAGGATGAACTGAACACAAAATTGGAAAAACTAGAAATAGAGAAAAACAATACTGACAGATTCATCTTTCCCTACTCATGGCTGTGTTGCTTCTCTCCAAAGGCCAGAAATGTTGGCATGGGAGGAATTGTAATTCAGTCAAATCACATGATCTCTCTTTTAAAGACATTACTGGTGTAGCATTGAAGCAGACCACATGAAACCCAATTCCTTGGTACAACAGAACAATATGGACAAAGAGTCAAGTGACTTAAGGCTGGCTTACTTATTATAGCCACCATATGGAAGCAGCTTTAAATCAGGGGTGGACAGAAGATCTCCAGATGTTTTGGACTTCAGCTCTGAGAAGCCCCTGGCAACATGGCCAATAGTCAGGAATGCTAGGAGTTCATGTCCAAAACATCTGGAGATCTACTTCCTGCCCACCCCTTCTTTAAATCATTCAATGTGGCTGCTATTTATATGGTAAGCCAGGTGTCTCCAACATGGTGTCCATGGGCACTAATGTGCCCTCAGACACCTCTTTTGGTGCCCATCAGGCTCTCTGCCCCTCCTGGTTTTTATTTTATTTCTTAGATATTTTAATTTATTTTTATTTTTTATTTTTTAATCGAATGGAGCTGGCAAACTGCAAAATGAAGCACTGGCCTCCAGCACCATCTTGATTTCCAAGAATGTCTCTGGGCCCCACATGGGACCCAGATGCATTCCTAGAAAATATGAATGGTGTGTGGCTGCAGCCCAGCTTGCTCAGCCACACAGAAAAAGTAAAGGTAAGCTGAGGATGATAGGGAATGTCCAAGGGGGGCTACACAAGGTGGAAAGCGAGGGAGGGTGTTTTGCCTTTGCCTTTTCTATGTGCATTTTTCACAAGCACATGGTTGTGTGCAGTATGCGGATGACACGCAGCTCTACCTCTGTTTCAAGTCCTCACCGAGGTTGGCCGTTGAGACCCTGTCCAAGTGCCTGGAGTCAGTGGGTGGCTGGATGGGAAGGAACATGCTGAAGCTGAATCCCGACAAGACCGAGGTACTTCTGGTGGGGGACAAGGGGAGGTTAGGGGATGTTGACCTGGTGCTGAATGGGGTACATTTACCCCTGAAGGACCAGGTCCGCAGCTTGGGGGTCATTCTAGACTCCCAGCTGTCCATGGAGGCTCAGGTGTCAGCTGTGAGCCGGGCAGTGCTGTATCAGCTTCATCTGATACAGCAGCTGCGCCCCTACCTTCCTAATCACCTGCTCCCATCAGTGGTTCATGCCTTGGTCTCCTCTCGCCTAGACTACTGTAATGCGCTCTATGTGGGCTTACCCTTGAAGACAGTTCAGAAGCTACAGCTGGTACAGAACGCGGCGGCTCGCCTGGTTAAAGGCAGCCGCTGGCGGGATCACATCACGCCAGTGCTCAGGGAGCTGCACTGGCTACCAGTTGCTTGCCGAGCCGAATTCAAGGTATTGGTTTTGACTTTTAAAACCCTATACGGCTCCGGTATAGTATCTCAAGGAGCGTCTCCAGCAACACCAAGTAGGCCGCTCAACAAGATCTGCCACAGACGGCCTTCTCCTTGTCCCTTCAGCCAGAGCAGCTAAACTGGTGGGGACGAGGAAGAGGGCCTTTTCTGTGGCGGCCCCCGTACTGTGGAACTCTCTCCCGAGTGACCTCCGCCATGCCCCCTCTCTGCTGAGCTTCCGCCACTCATTAAAAACCTGGCTGTTCAGGTGGGAATATGGGGTGGGTTAAGATTTTTAAAAATGTTAATACTGTTTTAAATGTATTTTATCTTGTTTTAAATGTATTTTATCTTGTTAAATGTATTTTATTTTGTACATCACCCAGGGTGGCCGGTTGCTGGCCAGATGGGCGATTAATAAATGTAAATAAAATAAATAAATAAATAAATAAATAAGCATTTTTTTTTTTTATTATTTCATATATTTTATAGATCATAGATTTGGAAGGAGCCTACAAGGCTATCGAGTCCAACCCCCTGCTCAATGCAGGAAACTAGAGGAGGGGTCTCCCATCCAAGTAATAGCCAAGGATTTGGGAGTGTGGGTGTTTTCCCTATGTTTGTTTGTGTTTCTCTCAGCATCACATTTATCTTCTTCTCTGAAATGGGTATTTTGTCGTGCTTGGTGGAAGCAAATGTGTGATTTAGCATTTGGGGCTCAGACCCAGCTTCTGCCTCTTACCCAATTTCTTGGTGAAGTTACTTTCTCTGAGCCTTATCAGTTTGCCTTCTGTGAAACGGGTGCTGGGACAGAAAACAGTGGTATCAAAAGAGTGGCTTTGTATTTTGGAAATTACAATTTGCACAAATGGCAATTTGCGCAAATTGCACTAGAGTTACGCAGTTCCTGGCTCCCACTTTGCACAGATATTTCAAGCAATTCTGTGGAAGACAATCCCCCTTCCCTGACTTGGTCCACGAGCTCAAATGGAATGAATATTCCAGTGTTGCACATCCCTAGTCATGACTAAATTGCCCCATTAATTTCACTGGGTCAACTCTGAGCATGACTAACTCTGGATCCAACCCAATATATAGAAAATGTTTCACCTTTAAATCATTTGGGGCAGAATCCGACAGGGCACTTGTGCCCCTGCCAATTATCTTATGCCTCACCAACAGGGTTGCACAAGTGGCCACCACCACTTCTGCAATGGTCATTTAGTGCTTCCAGGGCAACCCCAATTTTTTTCTTTTTTTCTTCCCCCCACTTTTTATTTCTTTTTTCTCATTTTTTAAAATTATTTTATTGCATTTCCAAAAGAAAAAGAAATACATATAACATAACAAAACACATTAATATTAATACATAATCCCACCCCAATCTCTCCCCCAACTTAGTCAGTTTCAAAATTTTCATCTTCCATCTTTTATTTTGTATTTCTGTTCTAGAGTAATATGTTGATTTATCCTATTTCATTCCTTCTTCTTTTCATGTGTCTCACAGATTTCTATAAGCCTCTTCCAAGGTTATTCTGTTTGATTCTTTTTTCATATAATCTATATATTTTCACCAGTCCTTTCTAAAAGTATCTCTTTTCTTTATTCATCTATGCAATCTTAACTTGTGTCAACTTTTCATTTATTGTCATGTCCTAGATTCCCCCCCCCCATAGGTATTGTCAACATCCGGGCAGTCTTCCAATTACTTGCTACTAGATTCATAGATTCATAGATTATAGAGTTGGAAGGGGCCTACAAGGCAATCGAGTCCAACCCCCTGCTAAATGCAGGAAACTAGAGGAGGGTCTCCCATCCAAGTAATAACCAGGCCTGACATTGCTTCGCTTTCCACACTCAGACAAGCTGAGCCAGCATAATTGCCTCGCAACTGTCATCAGAAAACCAATTAATCCCCCCCCCCTTATATCTCTATTTTCTTTTACAAACATATTCAGTAAAGCTCACTGGTATTTTACACATATCTTGATCGGTGTTTTTTTTATAAATTTCTTGAAATATCTTGTCCCAAAACTTGCTTACCTTCCTACATTCCCACCACATATGTATTTGAGTTCCATTAATTTCACATCCTCTCCAATGCAAAGGTGATAAATCCTTATTCATTTTTGCCAACTTCACCAGCATCAGGTACCACTTTTGAACCAATTTTAGTGCACCTTCTTTTATTTTAGTAGACATTGTTTAAAAGGGAAATCTATCAAAAAATTGTCTCCATTCTCCATGAGCATAAATGCTCATTTCTGGAAGGAAGTAAATTAGCATAGCTTGCATAAAGGAGGCCCACTCACTGCCTCCTTCCAGAATTGAGTTTTTTCCCTTGTTTCAGGGCTTCCTTTAGGAAGCGCTAAATCTTCTTTGCATATAAGTGGAGTCCCACTTGTGCCACAGAATTGGCAGGACCCACCATTTGCAGAAGGGAATCGTCAGGACAGAAAAGAATAAGTGGGGGTGTAAGCACCCTGTTGGATTCTGCCCTCGGATCTATTTTTCAAAACATAACAGTTTTCTTTAATGAAACCATGAAACAACTTTTAATGAAAGAAACCAACACACTTCCTTTATAATAAAAACCTAAAGTTTCTTGTGCCAATATTTTATATAACAATTTTAGTTACATTGACAGTTACTACATATTGTCCTATTTCTTGGAGGAAAAACTAGAGCAGTCATTAAAAAACCAACAAGTAAAGCCCAGAAAACAATCAAGCCCAGAAAATAATTGGCAACCAGTGCAGATCATTCAGCATTGGGGTCATATGATCACAATATCATGCACTGGTTAGCAGCTGCCATGTTTTGCACCAATTGAAGCTTCTGGATGCTCTTCAAGGGTAGGCCCAAGTAGAGCACATTGCAATAGTCTAACCATGATGTAACCAAGGCATGGATAACTGTTCACAGGTTCCCATTTGCCCCTGTTGGCAATGAAATCTTTTGCTACACTTGTCTAGTAGGAACTAGTCCAGATGCCTTTGGGACCAGATGTTGTAACAGAAGACCCTTCTATGGCATTCCCAAGAATCCTTTGCAGAACTGTTACATGGTTTCTATTTGTGCACAGTAACCCTGCAGGACTTTGGCTTTATTTCTTATTTATGCAAAAGGTCTAACATTCTGTTTGTAGTTCGATACTATGTCATTTAAAAAAATAATAAATTGGTTAATGAAGACATTAAGGGCAATATCCAGTGTTGCTGTGGTGCTACCAGAAATGACCGCTAGCGCAATGGGAAGATAGCACTTGCTAATGCAACCAGCCATAACAAGTTAGTTCCATGCTTCTTAATATTACTTTGCATGGCTTCTGAATCCTGATATCAGAATTGCTTCCAAGACCTTATTATTTTCTTTCACCCTTCTAGAAGTCTAGAGTGACATTTAAGAAATGAAAACCAAACTGAACTGAAGAGGAAGCTTCAGTTTTCAGCATGTGCCTCCTATTTTAACTTTATGAATGCCGAGAAGAAGTCACACATATATAAAATTGTATACTTTTTCTTTCAAAACAGGCTCCTTGCCCTTGTTAAAATTGTTGGGAGAGATTTCCAGACCATTTAAACAAAAACAAGAGGCTTGTTTTGAAAGCAAAGTTTAGAAGGGGGTATTTAAAATGCTATTAATCCACCCAAATTCTTCAGGTGCTTTATTTCTCCTCACAGAGAAAGATGAAACAGGTTGACATTAAAAGAAATGAAAAGAAAGTCAACTTAGGCTAACCATAATCCCTCAGAATGGAGAGAATTTCTGTTAAAGATAAATAAACTCAGAGCAACAGGGAAGCAAGTGAAATATAATAAGACTGGAGAGGGGGAAGGAATTGTTTCAATATTGCTGTTTCTCAAAGCCCCAAATTCACTCATAAATGATTGCTCGATCCAACAATATGCTTTGGGTGCAGAAGTGACACTGAGCACATTGAGTTCCCTCACCTGCATTTCTGTGCATGAGTGGATTTGTTCACAGCACCAGAATGAATTGGGATCTGAACTCATGAAAACTATTTTCCAAAACTATTGGAGAAGGGCTGTAGAAGCTCAGTGGTAGAGCACCTGCTTTGCATGCAGAAGGTCCCAGGTTCAGTCAATCCCTGGCTTCTTCAGGTAGGGCTGGAAAAATCCTGCCTGGAGAGCCATTGTCAGTCAGTGTCGACAATACTGGGATAGGCGGACCAAGGGTCTGACTCAGTGCAAGGCAGCTTCCTAAGTCCCTATTTTCCAGCCAATAAGCACACAGAACTGTGGATTAGGGTAACCCAAGAACCAGTAGGTGGGACTTGCACCGCTGGCAGCCATCCCATATTATTCAGAATGATGAAGTATCATGCTGGGGATGCACATAGGGCTGTGTGTACCTGCCATCCCTGAACAGTAAGTAAGGAAAGAAACTCACATTTGCAAGAAACAAGCGCTGTATGCACTGTTGTGATATGGTTGTACAGCAGTCTTTAGAGATCAAAGCACCGATGATGCCATCAGTCCACATCTCAGTTCAGCCTTCTCCAAGCTGGTGCCCTTAAGATGTTTTGGACTTCAACTTCCATCAACCCCAGCCAGCATGGCCAATGGTCATGAATACTGGGACTTGTAGTCCAAAACATCTGGAGGACATCAGGTTGGAGGAGGCTGCCCTAGTTGTTCTCTGAAGTCTTTGGCAGAGGGATTCCACTGCACTGAGGGATGTATGCAGAGCTCGGTTGGGGGGTGGAAGTCTGGCAAACTCGCCAGGCTCAACCCCCCCCCCCCCGAGCTCCACTCACCCTACCTGCTTCCCCGGCTTGACTTGCGTTCTCATGAGCCGAGCCGGGAAAGCAACTTCCGGGTTCCCAGCACTACATTTTTTACATAGAAAATGGTATAAAATAGGTTAAAAACAGCCACAATTTGTGCAAGCTATGCAAATCGTGGCCACTTTTAACGTATCTTACACCATTTTCTATGTAAAAAACGTAGCGCTGGGAACCCGGAAGTCCAGTGAAAAAAACAAAAAATGTTTTTGGCCTACAACTCCCAGCATGCCCCAGCCAGCGTAGCTGGCTGGGGCATCCTGGGAGTTGTAGGACAAAAACATCTGGGGACCCGAGGTTGGAGAACACTGCTTTAAAGTAAGCTTTATAAAGGGTAAGATTGCGTATGTTTTATAGACAAAGGACAAGCTGAATAGAGGCTCTCATGTATTTTTGTGTGCGTACAGAATATTAATGTGGCTCTCACTGCATAATCTCACCTGGGAACTGGTCATCACCACCAGCATAGCATATCTGAAATCAGGGAATGAAACACCATTCAAGCTAGCAAGAGCTATGGAATGGCCATGGCCATGGAAAAGCAAGAACAAGAGAACTGCTAGGTGGTGGGAGCTATTCACACTGCAGCACATCACTTGGCAATGCTCCTCATGCCTATGATGTAGAATGTGGAATACTCTAAGGAAGGAGCTGACACCGTGCAGAGGGCACAACAGAGGTATTATGTCACCCAATAGGCAGCAATAGGAAGAGCATTAGCAGCATCACCATCTATTTCCTTTATCCTTTTCAACTGCCAAGCAAAGTGATTGTTCTCCTGACATAGCACTCAAGGAGGGGGGTGTTTCTGTCAGGCACTGATGTTCTGAATCCTTTCCGTATAAATCTTAAGTGGGGAATGCTTTCTCCAGAGCCATATGCATGGCGTGCATTTCCCCAGGCTCAGTAGCAACCATGTGCATGTGATTCTTCTTGCTGAAAGAACTGTATCCCTTACACAAAGCACCATGGAAGGTTGGCCTTTCACAAAGGTTCCATGGACTTTGAAGAAGCCCGAGTGCAAGGTGAAAGGGAGAAACGTGCTAAGCGAAAAGCACGTCAAATGAATCCTTTACAGGAGCATCTTCCATCTGGTAACCTGTGTCCTCACTGTGGGAAGCTGTGTGGATCTAGAATTGGCCTCCACAGTCACTTACGGACCCATCGCTAGAGTCTACACAATCTTCTTTAGAATTTCCTCCTTTTATCCCGGAAGACAATCTTACTCGGTCACGAGGGATCGCCTGATGACCTGAAAGACTGTATTCTTCTCCCATATGAGCCTGCCTGGGTTCTAATATCTTCCAGTGAGACCCTTCTCTCACTCCTGCCACCATCAGAAGCATGTTTGGTGGGGACAAAAGAGAGGGCATTCTCAATGGCTGCTCCGAGGGTCTGGAACTCCCTGCCAAGCAAGCTTAGGTTGGCCACCTCTCTGCTGCCCTTCCACTGGCAGTCAAAGATGTTTACTTTTTACTCAGGCAAGCCTTTGGCATGTAAGCTGTTGCTAAAGCTGTTGCTGAAGCAGGTTCTATTGGGTTGGGGGCCGTTTTTATTTCTTTTATTGCTGGGCTTTACATTGTGTTATTATTTGATTTGTTTTAAATATTATTTTAACTACATTTATTTTAATCTTGGTTTTTATTACTGTTAGCTGCCTTGGGCACCATTTTGTTTGCTGGAAAGGCGGGCTACAGATCAAGTAAATAAATAAATAAAATATATACAGCTCAGTCATTTGCGGTCTGAGTATGTGCTCTGAGGGAGCAAGAGGTCATTTGAACAATATCTAAGCAAGAGTTTGGTCGTGGATGTAGTCCTGGGGAACCAATGTCCCAAAACAAACAGAATAAACAGCTTTTCTAGTTCAGAAAGACTAGCTTTTCGCAAATCTTCTGACATATTTTCAGATTTCTTATTGAGCTTTCCTTAACTGTGCTTCTGGGCTTGCTTACCATGTGTTATTTCCTATTAATTTGTAAAGTCATGTCCACAGACATCATCATCATTATGATGTCATGATGATGTGTGTTTTTTTTAAACCAACCCTGTGAAATGTTGCTACTCCCTCCCTTTAGGCTTCCCTCAAACTTCTTGAAAATTAATCTTGTGAATTCATGTCAGTTTTTCTGAAGGCAAAATTCAGTGGTGACTTCGAGATATGTAAAGGTTCTGCTCCCACCCCTGAAATCTTTCTAATCGAATCAAAATTCTTTTAACGTCTCTTGAACTGCCTTGAGATATTTTGTCTAACTGAATCCTTCCGAAAGTGGAATTTGATTCAAAACCCAAATTCACCCCCAGAATTTAGCCGAACATAATGAAAGGGTTCTAACATTAGCTGTGGAGAAGGACTGTTGCCCTGATTCCATGGAACAAGTTAATCTTCAGGCAGGGCCGGATTAAGACCATTATGGGCCTGGTGCTGAGGATTTTGTCCCCACCCACCCCCGGCCAGCCTCCCCCAACCTGGCGCCCTCCAGGTGAACTGGACTGTAGCCCCCATCACCCCCAGCCAGCACGATGGGAGTTGTAGTCCAACACCGCTGGTGGGCATCCAGTTGGGGAAGGCTGACCCGGGGGAGTCCGTCGGCGCCCAGCCAGAGAGCCGCGCACGCTGCTGCTTCCCCGCCGCCGGCGCACCAGTCCTGCCACCACTGTGAGAACCGGGTCAGAGGCAGGCACGCCGCGCGCGCGCGGGCAACCCTTACCAGAGTCGCTGGCTGGCTCTCCAAGCCGGACGAGGCGAGGAGGAGCTTGCTGTCGGCGGAGGCGGGGAGCTTGCTGTCGGCGAAGGCGAGGCCCGGCAGGCCGAGGCGGGCAGGGCCGGGGGCGGGCTGGGAAGCAGCTGCCTGCTCCGCTCGAACTTCTCTTCCTTGAAGTTCCTTCCACTTCCAGAGATGTCCTCCTCGCTGGTGGGTGCGCTCGAGGCGAGGCTGGCAGTGGCGAGTGGTGGAAGTCCTCGCCCTGCCTGCGCCTCGCGCGGGTCTGCGTCGGCCCTTCTCCGGCATCTGGGCCGCTCCGCTCTCTACAGCCCAGCGTGGTGGCAATGGGCGGCAACCTCTGCTCCTCAGCGTGCTCGCCTCCGGCAACGCCCCGCGCAGGTGAGCGACTGGACGTCACCTCGCTCTGAGCGAGGTGACGTCCTCATTTCCCCGGCGCGGCGCCGCGCGTGCGGCGTCCCTATTTGTTGTGGGCCTATTTTGGGGTAGGGGCCTGGAGCTGCAGCTCCAATAGCCCCTATCTTAATCCGGCCCTGTCTTCAGGGCAGCACACAATGGGCCATGCACAGCAAAGCTGTGCCACTAAAGAAGTGTGGGGGAGGAAGCCCAATTTTTCAAGCAATATACATTTTTAATTATACATATAATTAATTTTTAAAACTAAAAGACTAAAAGGCCTGGGGGGAGGAGGTCTTCACCTGGTGCCTAGAAGACCACAATGTAGGCACCATGCAGGCCTCTCTGAGGAGGGCATTCTGCAACTGGGAAGCCACCACTGAAAAGGCCCTCTCCTTAGTAGCCACCAGCCTCACCTCGTTCAGCAGGGGCACCCAGAGAAGGGCCTCTGAAGATGATCTTAGGGTCCAGGCAGCTACATATGGAAGGAGACAATCCTTCAGGTAACCAATTTAGGGCTCTGTAGATTAATACCAGCACTTTGAATTGGGCCTGGAAATGGTCATGTTGTCATCACACTCCTGCGGAATTCTTCACCAGAGGAAGAGCTTGAACCTTTGGAGCCAGATGTCCACAGGGGAGAGTCTACAGGGGAGAGGTTGCCTCAAAGGTCCAAGGAAATACCCAAGATGGTCCATGCCCTTCAGGGCTGATGCCTTCAAATCTGCTTCCTTGAGAGGCAGAGAGGGATGCTGAGTGGCCACCTAGCTCCCAAAAGTGTCATCACTTCAAGAGGCAGGCTAGTAGGGCTCCTTTAGGGAAAAGTGCTTGGCTACAAACAAACAAAAAGACTCCTCGGGAGGAAAGGACTCCTTGGGAGCAAGGTGGGGCTCAGGAGAAGATTATCCTAATATAAGCCTCATAATATATCAGTTTAGTCTTCACTTGAAACAATGTCTGATCTTCAGCTCTGGTCTCTGTGTCCTGTTTTCTCCCTGACCTTGGCACGTGTTTGGACCCGTGTGCTACTGACCCCTGAATTTCTACCTGATGCTGCTTTGGGACTGTGTTTCTGCTTGATTGAACTTCCGGTTTTTAGGGATGTGCACGTAAATGCGTTTCGAACCCAAATCAGAATCGGATCGGCCTGATCCGGGTTATGGTTTGATTATGTTCGAATCGGATCGACCCACACCCAGATTGTATGTAATGTCATTGGTTCCATTTGATTACAGGCGGTTACATCTAGGGATGTACAACAAGTTGTCTTGGGCAGGCGTAGCGGGGCCGAAATCACCCGAGACTCGCGGGGCCTTACTGGTCCCACTGCGCCGGATCACGCTGGTCCCATCGCGTCATTTCCGGCTGGCCAGAACTGATGTGACAGCACCCTGCACTGGCGTGCTGGACCTCCACGCTGTGTATTTTGCAGAGAAACCAGGGCAACAGGGCTTAAACAGCCCTGTTGCACTGGTTTCTCCACAAAATATGTAGCACGGGGGCCCAGCACGCCGGCACAGGGTCCCATTGTGTCATTTCCGGCTGGCCGGAAATGACGCGACGGGACCAGTGCAGCTGGCTCGGCGGTCTCAAGCAGCGCGGAAAACTGCTCCGTGCTGCTCAGAAAAACCAATCGGAGAGTCAAGGCAGCGACGAGATGCCCCCCCCCAAGGTACGTAGACACCCCTAGTTGCATCCCGATCTGGGTGAGCAGGAAGCTCCTTCCCCCCCCCCTTTCTGAATGGAATGGAACCTAGAGTGCTTGGTGGACGTTTGCATACTAATGCATCGCAGACTCTGAGGCAACACAGGGCCCCCAGGAGAAACTATGTACAGGAGATTCTCAGCCTCTGGCTGAGGCTGAACTTATTTACATTTGCTTTGTTAGGGAGAACATACACTTTTCTTCACATTCCCCCCTTTGGGAAGATGAAATCTGGGGTTTTAAATAGGCCTGTGGCTTACGCTGGCTCAGCTTGTCTGAGCGTGGAAAGCTAAGCAGGGTCAAGCCTGGTTATTACTTGGATGGGAGACCCCTCCTCTAGTTTCCTGCATTGGTTGGGGGTTGGACTCGATAGCCTTGTAGGCTCCTTCCAACTCCATGGTCTATGAAATCTATGAAATCCCTTGCATTTCATCTACTATTACCGTGAAGAAAAGCTTGGGACAACTCGCCCGCCAACACATTTTCCTTGCCCTGAATGTGCACAACAGAAAAATCAAAATCTTGTAGGGCTAGGCTCTTCTGCCCTATACGGCAAGGACAGAATGGGATGACTATCCCCTGTCAGAATCTAGTGCTGTTAGGGATGTAACCATGAATATTCGCGAGTCTTGGGGGCTGAAGTGAGGCCGAAATCGGCCCCACACAGCCCCCCCGAGACTCGCATGCCTTACCTTCCCTCCACTCGTCCCACCGCTCCACGCCACGCTGGCAGCGTGGGGTCCCATCACGTCATTTCCGGCTGCCAGGAAGTGATGCGACGGGACCCTGCACTGCATTTTTGGCGTAGAAACCAGGGCAACATAGCTTGAAATGGCCGCGATTTGCTATTTGCAGCCATTTCAAGCTATGTTGCCCTGGTTTTTATGCCAAAAACGCGGCACAGGGTCCCGTAACGTCACTTCCGGGCAGCTGGAAATGACGCGATGGGACCCCATGCTGAAGGCGTGGCGGCTCGAGCGGCGCAGCCTTCAGGGGGGGCTGCTCACCGAGAAAAGGCGAGGTGAGGTGAGCACCCCCCCCAAGGTAGGAGGTACACCCCTAGTGCTGAACCAAGGAGGTTCTACTTGGGCAGTTGGAAAACATAGCCCTGAAATTTTCTGACTTTCCAGATTTGGCTCGCTGGGCATCCCAACCAAGCCAGATATCATTTGTTTGGAAGTTGCATTTCAGTTCAAAAGCAATTAAACTTTTTTTCTGCACACCAGTGCTCAGCACCAGTGGCTTTTGGGAGCCCAAGCAGTGCTCTCTAAATCTTGGTCTGGCCACTTTGAGAAATATTAGGAACAGGTAATAATAATAATAATAATAATAATAATAATAATAATAATAATATAATAATAATAATAATAATTATTATTATTATTATTATTATTATTATTATTATTATTATTATTATTATTATTATTATTGTCCTGCCAGTAGTCTAGGTTACCTGCCTGCCTGTCTGCTGGTCCAGAGTCCCCACTGGGGGCTTGGGTGAATGGGTAGAAGAAGGGGAATGCCTGCCCCAAATTAGTCTGTGTCTCACCTTGTTTTCTTTATGGTGCTTGTCAGCTTTCCTGCATCCTTGCTGTTCCTGGCTTCACGCTGTGCCCCTGTTGCTGCTAACCTGATAGGGATGTGTTCTCCAGGTGGCTGGGGAAATTTGCATACCAAAAGAAAGGATTAGTGCAGCAGGTTAGTATAGCAGCCTACAGAGAGAGTCTAAAAAAGTTCCCTATGAAAGATCTCCTGTTTTGGGGGAGAGGGCTGCAGGGGAACCACAAGACCCATGTGTCTGAAATTTGGGGGGGCATAAGCAGCTTGAGGACATCTGCAATCCCACCAGGTTTCATGTTTCTATCTTTTAAAATGAAGAAGTGAAAGATGTTCCCCCCCCCCCAATGCAAGTCTATGGGAAAACCTAGACGGAATCGATTCTGTTACTATAATTGTAATTACGTAATCGTAATCGTAATCAGATCAGGATAGATACAGATCGGACGGAATCGTAATTGGGCCTGACCCCAATTACACAGATCGGAATCGGAATCAGATCGAAGGGGCCGTGCACAGCCCTACTTTTAACTCTGGCTGTGCCTCAAACCTCTCTCTGGAAAAACCCCTACATGCCTGGTAAAACTGTGCTTGACCATTTGCCTGCTAAATTGACTTCTCTGTTGTATACATCCCTGTATTTGCTTAGCAAAGAGCCAGGACTCAGTTTAGAGCAGGACACATGTAGCCAGTGCAGATCATAAAGCACTGGTGTAATATGACTAAACTGGACAGTCCCTGTTAACAACCTCACTGCTTCCTTCTCACCTGGGATGGGGCCGTAACTCAGTGGTAGAGCATCTGCTTTGCATGCAGAAGGTCCCGGGTTCAATCCATGGCAGCTCCAGATAGGGCTAGGAAATAATCATGCCTGAAACCCTGGAGAGCTGCTGCCAGTCAGTGTTGACAATACTGGGCTAGATAGACCAATGGTCTAACTCTGTATATAGCAGCTTTCTTTGTTCCTGCGATCAAATGCATTACTTGCCACACCACAGCATTAAAGTGTCCATCCAGCAATTGAGAAGGGCTCTAATTCCATAAGGCCTATTTGCATGCACTTCAGTGAAGTGAGTGACAGCATCTTCAATCACCATACCATGTAGGACGTGGCAGGCCATTAACTGCCAGCTACCTATCACAAACTGACTGCGTGACAGGACTGTCATTTCACTAACATGCATGTGAAATGCCCCAATCATCTGCAGTCACTACTCTCAGTGGAATGTAATCCTTTATGCAATAAATAATATTGGGGAAATCATTGCCTCTGATATCTCACTGTGCAATAACCTTTCAGCTTAATTTTTTTTGGCTTCGATTTTCTAGTTTGCACTTAATGCTTGCCTGGTCAAAGACGGTAGCCTGTGAAAGACTCTAGGTACAGAATCCTTCAGCAAAAAGAAAGGAAACAAAACAAAGCATGTCCCAAACCAAACAGAATAAATAGCTTTTCTAGTTCAGAAAGACTAGCTTTTCGCAAATCTTCTGACATATTTTCAGATTTCTTATTGAGCTTTCCTTAACTGTGCTTCTGGGCTTGCTTACCATGTGTTATTTCCTATTAATTTGTAAAGTCATGTCCAGACATCATCATCATCATTATGATGTCATGATGATGATTTTTTTTTTAAACCAACCCTGTGAAATGTTGCTACTCCCTCCCTTTAGGCTTTCTCAAACTTCTTGAAAATTAATCTTGTGAATTCATGTCAGTTTTTTCTGAACGCAAAATTCTTGTATTTTATTGGACTGTACATCGCTCAGAGTGGCCGGATGTCTGGCCAGATGGGTGATTCATAAATATAATAAATAAATAAATATGTAAAGGTGCTGCTCCCACCCCTGAAATCTTTCTAATTGAATCAAAATTCTTTTAATGTCTCTTGAACTGCCTTGAGATATTTTGTCTAACTGAATCCTTCCGAAAGTGGAATTTGATTCAAAAATTCACCCCCAGAATTTAGCCAAACATAATGAAATGGTTCTAACTCCCCTTGACATCTGTTTCTCTGAGCAGGACTATCCATATTAGCTTCAAATGTCATTTGAAGTGACCACTCTAGTAACATAGCAAGCTCACATGATTTACGAACCAACTAAAATGCATGTATGATTGTAGGCTTCTGGGTAATGGGAGCTATGGGAAAATAGGGGCTCAATTTAATATCCTTTTTTGGGGAAAAAATAAAAAAATAAAAAAACAAACCCATGTATACCTAACTTGTCAAATTTGATCCATTTTTGGTAAACTCCACAGCAGTTAGCACTACTAACAATTATGTTTTTGTGAACAACTATCATTGGTTGTTGTTCAAACACTTTGTCACATCACTTTGTTTAGGAGAGGTATCATTATATACAGTTTACTTATTCATAAATTGTGAAGTAAAGATTTCAAAACAAATTTTAACATAAATCTCAAAGGAATAAAACTATGGATTCCCCACCCGCACCCCACTGAAACCAAAGCAATGCTTTCCACCCACGCTTTCCCACATGGCAATGCATTTAAAAGGACAAGTTGTTATAGAAAAGTTACAGGGATTTCTTGTTTTGAGGTCAGATTTTCCTATAAACAAGTTGATCATCTAAACTCACCTTGAGCTGCCTTGCTCCACAGACAACACAGAAATATAGTTACTAAATGCTATTTGGTCTAATACCCTGATGCACCAGCTTCACTCCCGCATCTAACCCTGTGGTCCTTATTACACTAGAATCCTATGACCTCTAACACTTCAGAAGAAATATGCATGCAAGAGAACAATGATTTGTGCCCTTTACAACCCAAGATGCTACGCATGAGGGGAAAATGCCCTTTTAGCGCAGGGTCTGAGGCCTAGATGTAATAGGACATTTGAGAAAGCAGTGAATGATGGGATGGGAGAATACCTAAGTATGGTGGAATGGGAGAATACCAGGGAGATTGCCATGGATTTTCCACAGAAGACTTTTATTTGGGATCAGAAAAAATAAATTGGCAATGGATTTTTTAATGTATTTGCTTATTTATTTGTAAAAAATTTATACCACCCAACTGGCAAATGCCCTCAAGGCAGTTTACAAACTTTTAAAAAAAACCTAATAGAACAACAACAACAAAAATAAATAGAAAAAATACAACTATAAAAATAACAAAACAATGCAACATTAAAACATTAAAAATATTTAAAAGATTAAGGGAGAGATCCTATGGTGCCTAGAAAGTGTCTGAGGGGCCATGGGATTTTTCAGGTTCCCAGATCCTAGGTTAGAGACTGCGCTTGGAGCTCTGACCCCCCCCCCTTGCAGTCAGCCAAAGTTGAGAAAGCGACCTCAGATTTAGGGAAAGCGACCTCAGAGAGGGGTAAAATGGGGCAGGGAGGAGACTAGGGCAGCCAGGATACGGGAAATCTAGAAGCCACTCCAGTCCAGCCTCCTTCCCTCCCCCTCTAAGATGCTCCAGCTAGATGGGTAAAAAAGCCCATCTAGTGAAAATGCAGAACAGAAGTATGGGGAGGTGAAGATCGCCTCCGCCGCTCCTCCCATTCTGTATTGGATGCACGTAAGCCTCCAAGTACAGGGGCTTGAAGGCATCCTGAAAGGATTGTGCCCTAAAGAACCAGCAGTGACATTAATAATCAGAGGAACAGATTACAGGTCAAATGTTTGCTTTAAGAGGAAGGTCTTAACCTGGCATCTAAATGCATACACTGAAAATGTAAGGAAGATCTCTTGGGGGGGGGATTCCCCAGATAGGGGGGCACTAGAATTCCTCCTGTGGGATTCACACAACCCTTATGATTATGATTACTGAGGGGGGGCAGCCTCCCAGTGGCCCTTGGTCTCCTGGCCAGCAGCCAAGGCCAGAGTGGGCCTCCCTTCATCTCTGCAGTCCCAGGGCAACTGGTGGATTTTTTTCTTCTAGCAGGGAGACACAATTAGCAATTGCACAATTACTTTGAGAAATAATTTCTGGTGGCCATAAACAGATTTTGTTTTTAATGCAGCATGAATCCTTTGTTTCTTATTCATCCCTTGCAACAACTTTCCCCACCACAATACAGTTTTGTGTCACCTCAAGAACATATATGAGGTCTTCCATACCTCAGGAAAATGTAAGTCTTCTAACCTGTCTCCGTGGCATATATTTTGGGATTATATTATGTCAATCAGCATTCTGAGTCACCCAGTTTATAAGGAGAAAAAACAACAAAGCATGTATTAACGTCAGTATAGCTATTGATGTGGCAGATCTCAAACTTAGTCATGCATAATGACTTCCAAGTCCCATCAATTCAGGCCCTCCTAACTGATTTTTAACCACTCTTTGCTAGCTACACACACACACACACACACACACTGCCATCCTCAGATTCTGAAGACTATTAACCCCTGCAGTGCCAGAGGGAATGGACTCCTGTTGGAGCTGGAAAACCGAAAATGGCCCAAGGGTCGCCTAATTGATCCCATTGGATTAAGTAAAGCCTCCACAACTGGACCCATTAACACTTCAGTGCTGCTGACAGGGCCGGATTAAGATAGGGGCTGTGGGAGCGGCCGCTCCAGGCCCTTAACAGACAATCGGCCCGCAATTATAGGGACACGCCGCGATTTTCCCCCCTTCAGAGTTAGCTCTGATCGTTATCATTCAGCATAATTAATTATTTTTTCAAGATTAGAAAGGTGTTCTAAGCACATCTGCATTACAGGCTTGAGGCAAGACCTAGCAAGAACTGTTGTTCTCAAATTAGCATTTCAGTATCTTTGCATTTCAATCACTGTTACTACATTTCTTTGTGAGAACGTCTAGCACATGGGGGGCTTGCTAGGGTCTGTAATATTCAGATTTAGAAGGGACCTCTCTCTCCAGCCTCGAGCAAAAGATCTTTCTGATTCGCAGCTCAATTGTTCAAATGCTAGTTTAACAACAACAACAACAAAAGCAACAAGAACAACACAATTATTCTTGGTCAAGCAAAGCTTCCTGGCTTTTTGTTGTGGCTGCTTTTATTTTTTTTTAATAAATAATTTGGGGGAAATTCTGCAAGTTCTCCTTCTCCTTCTCCTTCTTTTCTGTAAAAGGGCTTTCCCTCTTTTGTGAGCCAAACTGAACGTAAGGACTGTGTGTTTGTGGGTGTGGGTGTCTGCCTTTTGGGGGTGTTGATCCTCCTGCCGCCTGCAAAATGTCACCTGCTTGGCTAATACTGTGTGTGTGTGTGTGTGCACGTGCGCTTTCATGGGGAATTGTGTGGCATTTTAAGTTTTATTTTGAAAAACCCCAGAGAACAGAGTTCTCTGTGTGTGTGTGTGTGTGTGCTTGGCTAATACTGTGTGTGTGTGTGTGTGTGTGTGTGTGTGTGTGCACGTGCGCTTTCATGGGGAATTGTGTGGCATTTTAAGTTTTATTTTGAAAAACCCCAGAGAACAGAGTTCTCTCTCTGTGTGTGTGTGTGCACGTGTGTGTGTGTGTGCTTGGCTAATACTGTGTGTGTGTGTGTGTGTGTGTGTGTGTGCACGTGCGCTTTCATGGGGAATTGTGTGGCATTTTAAGTTTTATTTTGAAAAACCCCAGAGAACAGAGTTCACCAAATATCCCTCTTGGATATTTTGGACTACAGTTCTCATTTGCCTCAGGCAGCATGGCCAGTGGCTGGGGAAGATGGGAGCTGGGTCCCCAAACATTTGGAAGGGCCCCGGTTGGGGAAGACTGCCCTAGAGGTTAAAAAACGTGGAGGTACTTATCATCAACGATATGTGATGAACGGTTTTATTGAGTTAACAAGCTTATTGTTTACAAAAAAAGAAATATTTTCAATATGTTTCTGTTTTGGCACTTTAATGGTAATTAAAATATTTAATTTGTTTTAATATAAAATTGCGTCTTCATTTTATTTATTTCCATAAAAAGGCCCACCAAAATCCTCAGCACCAGGCCCATAATGCTCTTAATCCGGCCCTGGCTGCTGATACAGATTTTCAAAATATTCACCATCCTAACTAAATTGATTACTTTCTCTTGGGAGGTGTGTGATTTATTTTGTAGTGAAAGAAAACAGTATTCCAGTTTTGGATAGTTGGTGAACAAATTGCTTATTCTTTAGTCATTTTTGCATTACCACTAAAGAGCCTGGATCCTGTGGAGACAATCCAATGGGAACTCCTATCCATTTCAGTGCAGCTTGTATAGGAGAATGTCCCATAGGATTGTACCCTACCTTGTAAATAGAAACAGAACTCTTGGAGAGTTATTTTCAGTGCCTTAGTGGCATTTCCTATTTATTTAATGGCAGGGGTCATACTCTTCTATTAAAATAGATCACCTGGGTTTTTTGGGGGGGCGGGGTTGTTTTAACAGGAAAGAGATTATTGCAGCAACTCAGGCAATGTCTTTTTATGTATGTATTTATGAGGAAAACACAAATGAAAGGATTAACCTGAACATCAGGGACAAGTTTAACATAAGCCTACCACAGCCTCATCATTACCGGTCTGTCATTCCTGACCTTGAAAAGCTTTAATATTAACTGCAAGAGATGGAATACAGAACCCAGTCCATTGCTACTCAGAGTCGTATTCTCTAGTAATTATATTCAGTTTCTGCCTTGAGAGGTGCTGTTTCTGTCCTAGCTCCCTGCGTTATTTCTCCCACTTTTCCATAGCTGGTGTAGAACTGATTTTGAGCTCTGAATATCCCTGTTAAATAAAAACTGAAGTACAGGTATTATTATCCCCATGTAAAAGCACTGAAACCAAAAGCAAACATCCTGGATGCCAGCCTAGAGTGGAAAGGTGTATAACTGCTATAGAAATACGGACATTTGTTCTAATATTTCCTCAAAGTTGCATTATTGATCATGCAAGTGGTCCCAAATTTTTGGCAAGTTAAAAATCATCTTGGGAAATCCTTCCCGAACCCTGTGTCTTCATTTCCTGGCTGCTCCGGTCCTTTGCCAATTTCTTTGCTGCTTCCATCTCCCTGCTAATCCCTGTGGAAACTTTTTCACCTAGTCTTTTCTTTTGTCCATTTCTCCCTCGTCTCTCCTCTGCCCTGCATTCTTTGGGGCCCTCTGATCTCTTCACCATTCCCTCCTGTTGGTCTCTGCCTCTGAGACCAGTTACTCCCTTTACTGCAGTCACCCTGTCCTCTTGGGCTTCCTGACATTTACGGTGGGATATAAACATTTTAAAGAAAATGTGTTGTTCTCTTTCTCTTGAGCCCTTCCTCCTCATCTTCACAACCGAACCATTCTCCATATTCTGCCCATCTGCAACCACCACCACCCCTGAAAACTCTGCAGGTTTTGTGTGATTCCATCCCACCCCACCCCACCCTGATTTGCTCCCAACTCAACCTTATAAATGGCTCTCAGTCAGTCAGTCAGTCAGTCAGACCCCTTTCAAAGCAGGCAGTGTAGGCAACCCCTCCCCTTCAAATTCCAGGCCACATGTGGCGAGGCTTCAAGACCAACTCATCTACACTGATCAGATAAACGATATCCCTCTTCCACTTGAATTTGAGGTGCTTTGGCTACAGGTCACTGTGAAGTCGAATCTCGCTCTGTTCAAGGCACAATGAGAATTGTTTGGGCCTGCCAGCGTAGGGATGGGTGAATCTCTCAGTTTCTCTTTCTCCTGCACTCAGATTTTTAGAACCTGCAGTCCTTTCTCTCTTGAATATGAAGAACTTTGCAGATTTTGAGACGTTCTTATCAGAAACCAATTGAAACAAAATCCTCGTTCATCTGCACCAGCCAAATTTCTATTCCCAGCATGGAGAGGACTATACCATATAGTTCTTAAAGGTGAGGAGCCCATCAGAAAAAAGAGATGGTAACCCTAATTAAGCACTATCATAGTTGAATTCAAAGACAGACTTATAAGTGCTAAGCACTCAAAGGCCTTGGGCCTGGATGGATGAATCTGTCAGTTTTGGTTCTCCCACATTAAAAAAATTTAAACTCTCAAGTTATTTTTGTATGGAATATTGAGAACTTTGTGAATTTTGATAAATTCTTATCAAAACAGAACTGAAATGAAATTCTCAGTCATCCCTACGTAGGGATGTGCTAAAAAAATCGCGAGTTTTTTTCTTAAAAGGGAGAAAAGAATCGACATGCCTGTAAGTGATTCGTGAGCAAGGTGCTTCAAACTCGACTAGATAGAAAAAATTCTTAAATCGGCTGCTGCAAGATCTGATGGTTCATGGGAGATTTAGTTCTCCCAAGGCCTACTGGTTCCCTCCTTTTCTCTGCCCATTTACCACGGCGGCGGCAGCCACCACCACCAGGTGCAAGGGATGGGGCTAGTGTGTTTCAGAGGGTGGGGACTGGCAGAGAGTACTTTTGGAAACAGAGACGCTGGTAGGAGTGAGGGAGTGTAATTTTTCCAAGCCTCAGATTGGCTCAGAACAGTAACCCAAGTTCTTCCCATTTTTTTCAGAAGAAATTGTGTCATTTCCAAGTTTATAAGCTTGGGAGAACTACAGTTGAACATGCTATTGATGGTGTTGGCAGACTGCTTCACTGCTCCTGCACCCTCTTCCCACCTCAGGAAATTTCGCTACTCTTAATAGATTCTTGGCCTTTTGGCTAAGATCAGGTGCAATTGCTAGTCTTATCAAACTTCTTATCTCTTCCCCCACAATTTCTCAAATTTCTCTCCATAATTTTCCAAAACTGAGGTGTAGCACTATTCCTGCTTAACCTGCCTTCCACAGCCTTAGACCTGATCCTCTTTAGGACTCCTTAGTTAATTTTTTTAATCAAGCCTTGAGAGAATAAGACAAGCAATTCAACACACACACATACACACACACCTTACCAATCCCAGTTCCTTTCCTTTCCTAGAAAGTGATTTTCTCATCATTGCTGGTCTCAGAGTGGAGGCAGGGAAGGAATAGTCACATGAACTATTTTCTGCTGTGTCCCTAAACAGATTAAAAAGCTTACAGACAACAAGCTAGAGCAATAGATGATAGAAATGTCGGAGTACAAGCATTCTCCAAGAGAACCTATATCACCAAGCTGTTCAAGGTACATTTTTTTCCAAGCAACTTGTCAGTGCCCTGAGTTTGTGCTGGTCAGGTCTTTTACCCAGAGAGTCCCCTCCCCTTGCCTTTCACTATTTATGTGCTGCATCAGGAAACTTTTTACCTCAGGGGCATGAAAGTAAATCTGGATGCATTTGATCCACAGTGCCAGAGCAGTTCGGTTGCCTATGGAAACAAAGGCTCTTTTTTCAGGGAGTTTGCTCAGAAAGAGGCTGTGATGTCAGGTAATCCTGTCAATCTGAGACACTGCATTATGTGCAGATATTTTGCTGGAACAAAACAAACAAAAATCATCATCATAAAAGTTCAAGAGGGTACTCTGATAATAGCTCAAAAGGGATATGATGAGAAGGGTTCCTGAGAGCAATGGCAAAAGGGCAGGATTCTTTCTATCATACTCCCTCCCCCTTTTGAAACAAATTGGGTCTATAATTACTTATCAAATTCAGGCTTAATTATTTTTCAAAGCCAGAAACCATCTACTTTTGTCTCCTTTTTCACCCTGAAAATGGTTTGGATGCCCTGTGTGTACAACAGCAAGGAAAATCCCTTTCATGCTTACTCACGGAATCCATTTCCGAGGGCAAATTTGATCATCATTCTGACAGGATAACATTTTTTGACCATTCCATTTTTATTTTTTCTGAAAATGATTAATTCTTGGCATGTAGTCCTGATTCTTCTTTTCCTTTTCCTTTTTTTCTTTTCAAGTGCTTTGACAGACTTCAAGCCTCACCTCACAATAACATCATCACCTCCCTCTCCTGCTCCATTCCCATGTGAGAGGCCTGTTTGACTATATGATTTGACATACCTCACTCAGGAGGTGATGGCTGACCTTCTAAAACAGAAACTGGAATTGCCAAAAAGTGAGAGATAGTAGGGAGTTCCAGTAGATCTAATGCTTTGGCCCAGATGCTCCTGCTGCTAGTCTGCCCTGTTTTAAACCCCAAGGGTTTTCACCATTTCCCTTTTCATGTGAGATCAGATGTACTGTTCCCGTTCCCAGCCATGATGCCAACATGGGGCCCTCTATGGCACATGCAAAGTCCCTAGCATCCTAGCGGATACCTCCCCCTTTAAAAACCAGCACTATATTCAGTGCCAGGTGGCTACCATTTTAATTTCCCACAGCTGCCTTGATATAGCATCACTCCAGGGCATTGTGGGAAATTAAAATGGACCATGCAGGGTGCTGATCCTACCATTACTGCTGTAGCCACCTGGTGCTGCCACTAACTGCCACCAGGTACCAGGAACCCACCAGTGTGGGAGGAAGCCTACCAATAGAGCCAGTGTGGCGTAGTGGTGAGAGTGTCGGACTGGGACTTGGGAGATAATAAATAAATAAATAAAATATAGGAAGTTTATATATATAGTGGAGTGAGTGACTAAGAATTTGAACAGCAAGTCTTATTATTTCTCCCCCAGCCCCATGTCTCAGTTCCCATCTGTGCTCAGGTTATCCAAACAGCAGCCAGGACGCAGATCATGCTCGGTGCTTCCATGTGGCCCATGCTGGTGGCAGCCGACACAAAGCGACCAGCACTCCTCCTGTGTGCTTTGCAGTTCCTTGACTGCTGTGTCCTCAGCCATCTTGCCCAGCAGTGCTGGTACCTGTGGTAGCTGCCAGAGTGCTGCGCATAGTGCTGCACATCATCCCAAGCAGCAGCCACAGGAGCAGCACCTCCGGCAAGGCCATGCGCCCTTCTTGTCACCTGGCCTGAGTGGGGAACAGGGAAGAGAAGCATCCAGAGAGGTGAGGCTGCCCACATGTTTATTTCATAGAAGTCATCAAATCAGCCTCCCATGCTCTCTCTATCCCAACAAAGGCTTTAAGGGGCTCCCGTGAATTTTGGCAATCTGGGATACTGGACTGGACTGGGGCAGGAGTGAGAGTCAAAGTGAAGCCACCTGTCTGTTGCCTTTCCCCTCTCTCTTCCCCTCTGAATCTTCCTCTCCTCCATACTTTCCCATTCTTTCTTTGTGTCTGTTTTTCTCTTTCTTTCTTCTGTTCTTTCCTCTCTATTGCTTTTATTGTTTCCTGTCTTTCCCCCTCTTTCCCTCTCCCTCTTATTCTCTCACTCTTTCATTCTCTGAACAGGGCTTGAATGGTGTCCCAGGAGATGAATTCTCCCCCCTCACACACACAACAGTAATGTGTGACTTCCATTTACAATTTCTGAGCAATACCTAACTTACTGTTGCACAAATATTGTTTTAGCCTTTCCCTGCCTCTTCCATTACAAACCTTGTAACTCTAGTCATGTGAAATCTATTTGAAATCTATTTTCATATTGTTTGACGTAATAAGAAAAGAATATATCTGAGCATGTGGTGAGTGCCTTTCCCGTCAAAAAGCCAATAGCCACACAAAAGAGCTACGCTGAAATACTACTAGAGTGGACAAATCTGCCACTTTCGCTTTCTATAATGTTTGCAATTTTTTCATGCACACGTTCGTTCCATTCCACATGGACATTTATATGCATTCCCATGTGCATTTCTCCTAATATGTACATGAACATTTGTATGCATGATTTCCCCCAATATACATATTTTTCAAGTAATTTCCGCTAATATATGCCTTTTTGTACACAATTTCCCCTAATGTATGCATCTGTGTATACAATTTTCTCCAGTGTATGCATTTTTTTGTATGCATGTTTTTGATCAGAGAGATGCATTGCAAAATTTGGAGAAGTGCAAAAATGGAAGGATAATTGTGTTTCAGTTCACTTCCTCATTTGGGAAGTGTGAACTATGCCAGTTTGTATTAAAACATGAACCAAATGAATGTTACCTCATACCTACATACCACACTGCCCACTTACAAGACCTGTTCTAGCTCTCCCTTAGACAAAGAGTTTCAGATGATGATGATGATGATGATGATGATTGCATCCATATCTCACCCTCTCTCCTTTTTGCTGAAGGTGATGTACTCAGAGTTACCTTTCTTTTTTTCTTCATCCACATACCTGTGGGCAAGTTTAGGCTAAGGTCACCCACTGAACTTCATGACTAAGTAGAGATTTGAACAGAGAACTTTGTGGCCTAAGTCCAAAACTTTAACTACATTACTATACTTCAAAATCTAGGGTTGTGAGGCAATTGAGCGAGTACAAAACAAGGACAAGGCAATTCTTCCTGATTTAATACAAACTACAGTGGAGTGTTCCTGTGTAAGTGATGTTGGGTTAGCAGTTATTCCAGATTAATTAAGGTATAAATGTGTGGGACCTTATGTATGAAGGGTAGCCAAAGGAACAGGTGTGATTTGGCTGCAATCCTATACAGACTTACCTGGGCTTTATAACTCTGAATTTATGCCTGTTTACTCAGACATCTGTCCTGCTAAGTTAAATGTGTCTTAATCTTAATTAAGTGGTTCTAGGCTGCAATCCTACACACTCTTCTTACTCAGTGTTGGTTCCAGGTTTCTGAGGGGCCTTGGGCAAGATACCCTACGGATCCCCTCTCTCAATGAATCTACCTTCTCACCACCATTGTCACCAGCTGCGATTGCTCCTCCTCATCTCTCTCATCATTGCTTCCTTAACTGAGAAGCACAGAGTCAGTGAGCAAATAGGCAGTGGCATCTACTGCTCCCCCTACTCACCACCACCGTTGTCTGGACCAGAGCAAAAGTCAGGTCAACAAGCAGGTTGCAATGGTGAACAGGAGAAGCAAGTCCAGGAGGCTCTTGTTAGTGGGCTCCTGCTGGGTTGTGGGCCCTCGGCCTACTCTGCTCTTACTAAAGAGTAAGTCCCATAGAAATTTGTGGGAGGTCTAAGTAGACATGCCTAGGATTGCGCTATACAACACTGTTATGCTGTATTCTGTTTAATTTTATTGTAATAGTTACCGGTATATAGGAATGAAACACAGTTACATTCTCACAGTATAATACTCTTTGTTCTGTGTTTAGTTGGGTGTTTATACGGTTGTGCTGCTGTTCAGTATACAAGAAGATGATGTTAAGGGCAGGCAAAGACTTTACCTCACATATGGCAATAAAAATACCTTGAACCAGCCCTAGCTAAAGCTGTGTTATCCAGGTAAATTCCATGTGTATCTTCTCCCAAAGCTGGTCTCCACTGGGCATAACCTGTGTCTAATGAAAGCTGTTGTACCCACCTGTGGTTCACCAAGGCCAGAATGTGACTTTTAAAAAGCATTTTGTTCAGGGTATGTTTGTTCAAGGAGGCTTTCCAGACTCTGTTTGGAAACAGCCTCATTATTTTTTATCTCTGGGTTCTTTTATATTTGCTTTTAATTTTTGTCTTGTAACTAGATAAGCACCATTAAGGGGTATACCAATAAATGAATATTTAATTTTGCCTTTCACAATGTTCCAAAAACAAAATTAGAAGAGCACAATTATACCTCTGTGTAAATTCAAATGTGATTCTACTTTAAGGAGTTGAGACTGAAGAAGCTCTGAAAAATATCCCAAGTATAAATATTCATATATCCATGAATAGGTAACTTTAGAAAGAGTTTTGTCCATGAAGACCAAGTAGAGTCTCTCAGCTTCACAGTGGATGACTAAGATCATTTGAATGATTTATTGATAAGTCAATGTACAGAAGTAGTTCAAAGAGGACAAGCTGATCTTTTTATTATTAAAAAATAAGTTGATTCCAAGGGTGTCTGACATTGTTATGAATTCATAAATAAAGAAGTAGAAGAAGTGAAGGGTTCTAAGTCTAAGGGAAAATTCCAGTTACTTGAAGGCCATTTTTTGTTCATAGGTCCTAACCTCGTTGTTTCCCTGGTCTTTCACTAAGGACTGGTTCACACAGCCATGTGTATCACTTTGTTTCTCCACACTAGATAGCTCTGCATTTGATGACCAGCACTATGACTGTGAACTGGCTGCATTGAAAAACACTCTAGACCTATGGTGTCCCAATCACAAATGTAAGTCATCACTGGATTCTGAATCCATCAAGGAATGAGCATGCATGTGAACCAGCCATAAGTTATATTTCATGCTTTACATGGGCAGAAGTGTTGCCACCAAAACCCACATCCATTTGGAGAAGGCTTATCATGGCTGTTGTAACTTGTAACTTACATTGTGCCTCATCACATCAGCCTTGTCACATCAAAAGGGAGTCTCTCAAAGAAATGTTTCCCTCAGCTTATTGGAAGTATGCTTATATGGAGTGTTTTCATTTGATGGGTCCAATCTATACTGTTAGCTACTTGCATGCATTATGGCTCCCATGCAGAATCTCGTAGTGGTGAGAGTGTTGGACTGGGACTCAGAAGATCCGGGTTCTAGTCCCCGCTCAGCCGTGAAGCTCACTGGGTGACTTTGGGCCAGTCACTGACTCTCAGCCTAACCTACCTCACAGGGTTGTTGTGAGGATAAAATGGAGAGGAGGAGGAGGATTATGTAAGCTGCCTTGGGTTCCTTGCAGGGGGAAAAGGCGGGGTATAAATATAATAAATAAATAAATAAGCCACTCTTTTTAGGTTTTATATTTAGGCAGAAGAAACATTGGGGGGGGGACATAATTGTAATTGTTCAAAATGAGCCTCACATGCACCAGCTACAATGGTCAGGCTCCTCTGAAGGCAGAAAGTAGATCAGACAGGGTCAGGATCCATCAGATGACTAGAAGATTTGAAGTAGATCTAGCAAGGATTTCTGTCTGACTCCCAATTGCTTAACAATAGCAAAAAAAAAAAAAAACTTTCCCCCCCTTCCCTTCCATTTTCTAAGTTAGAATGCTGAAACTAACAAAGGGGAAAGTTGTGAATGTTTGACATGTGGATTGTGGAAGAACTGTGAGCATTGTTCTGGTATTGAAAGCAAATACCTGGGTTTAGAATGTGCTTAATTCAAATGGTAAAATATGGGTATTAACTACGGTAGTTGCCCTTGACTAGCTCTTTCTGCAGCTCTGCTGAGCAGTTCTAGAGTTTTGTGCTATGATTCCCTGATCTTAGTGGCTCAAATGAATTATGGGGTGCAGTAATGTGGTCCACCCCCACCTCCCTAGCCACTATTTTGCATCAGGTTCTGGTTGGTAGACCTTAGGTTTCAATTAAAAAGCAAAGTGGATCCTGCAAGCCAACCTACCCATGATACCTTTGTGTTCATGGGCACAATATATATGTATTTATGTATATTAGAGACAGAAAACATAGGCCTCCTACTCAGAGATTTCATTTCTAGATATTCAGGGAAGGAGGCGTAAGAATGGCAATGCTAACAGCTCACATTAATAAAATTTGTGAAAAGCATTCCTCCAAATCTCACCAAATCAAGAGCAAATTGAACAGTTTTTTAAGACTAAGAGAGATGGGTAACAGAAAATGTGTACTTCCTTGGTAAATAATGTCTTCTCCAGGTCACACAAGTGAAGGTAGCAGTGGAAGTCACTTTTTTGACATGGACAATACCAAATTTAGCCGCTCAACAGTGGGATCCTAAACTAGAGGAAGGTGATTTTATACCACCTGAAGCCAGGACTTTATTTTCCAATGACTAGGTAAAGCTACCCAGTTTGATTTCTACTGTCTTCCTCACCCCCATATGTCATCTAAAAGTAACTCCACCAGCTTTGTTAGTATTTTTTTTTAAAGTCTAGTGTCTCTTTACTTCTGTTTTCTACCATCAAGGAATCTGTGCATATCACCTAAGGATGGAGACAATGCTGAATAAGAGCTCCATTTTATGTTTTCCAAAATAGGGGATCAACCATGGTTTGCTTTCTTTTGTTGTTGTTTCTTGTTCCCAGTAACCGTTGGGAGTGTTCAAGGAACAACCTGAATTTTTATCAGTACTTGGCAAAGCCTAGTTTGAATATCTGCAGCCTTATCTTTCCATCTTAAGGCTGTAACCAGAAGCAGACTCCATGGCTTGAACATCAGCCACTTTTTTCCTCCCCGGTCCCCTTTTGGCTCCGTTTACCATCTTGCCTAATGAAGAGTTCTGGAGAGCTCTAAAGCTTGCACTGTACTTTGTGACCTCTGAGTTGGCCTAATAAAGGTATTAGCCTAATATGGATTTTGAAATAGGTATATACAGACAGTTTTTGGGGCCTATCATGAAATACTTTAGATCCTGTTCAGTAAATTATATTTTCCTTTATGGGAACATGCGACATTTAACTCCTGAGTCAAATCACAGATATTTGAGAACAGGATTTGTCTGGTAGTACAAACAATGGAGCCAAGGGAACTAAAATGTTCCACTGAATGCAGGCAAAATATTAAGAAAGGGAATATGTTACACATAATATTGCATGAAACAAAGTACCCATTATTCATGTTATGTGCCACTTGCGCTCAAGATGCCTGACACTGATTGACACAGTAATAATCATGTAATATACCCATCATCTCAAAGAGCTAAGAAGTTAGAGACAGTGACTATAAATTAGGGGCAAAGGCCAAAGTCAAGTGCAGTTATTGGAAAATGGAAATAGAATAACCTCACACTTACACACACAAATGATTTGCGTGCTGCAAATTCAAAATCAGATGCTATTTTGATGCTTTGTGGATGTTATTTTTTAAAAATATATATTTTAAAAAATCCCATGCTTGACAATGATGATACAGAGAAAGAGAAATACAGAGAACCTCAGAGCAGTTGAGAAGTCTGTCAAACATGTCAGATGGAGTTTAAACTATTATACACTGTTTACAGATAGAACAGGAGAAATAATAGTGCGCTCAGTCTCCTTTAATAAAGCACAGGGTCAGATCATAGTACATTGCACACACTGCTCACTCAAAGATATGATCACCAGTAGCTGAATGTATGTACCCTGTCTAGTGACAAGCAATTTGCTTGGTGGGATATGAAAGTTTCCACTGTAGTGTTTGATCTAGGATGCCCCATTCACACATGTGCAAGTTGCCACTTCGTGTCACAGTCATGGCATGTGTGAATGAGCCCTTCCATGGAACCAATCTTTACATGTTTTCTTGGCAGTGGTTCAATAGAAGGAGCTTGAAATACCGTCTAGAGCAGCCTTCCTCAACCAGGCTGCCCTCCAGATGGGTTTAATGTCCATCATCCCCATTGGCCATGCTGGCTGAGGATTATGAGAGTTGTAGTCTAACACATCTGGAGGGTGCCATGCTGAGGAAGGCCACTCTAGAATCTTGGATAGCTTCTCAGACGAGACTCCTCCTCCACATAAAGTGCCTGGCTACTCCTGGGGGTCCCAAGCTTGAACCTCTGGAACATAACTAGGCCAAGTGATTTCATGCAAGATGATGTCATTCACAGCAGAGGAATGACTCTGCAAACTATCGACAATAGTTCCTGGCTTTTTCTAGCTCTACCTGTATCAATGGTCCCCAATGGTCCCCAGCCTAATTTCATGCAGCCCTCAGTCTAACTTCATGCCAGTGGGGTGAGCCTGGAGGGAGAGATGGAGGGAGGGAGGAAATGGTGGGTCCCCAAACAGACCTGCCGTGGTTTACAGCTCACTTCCTCTCACATTTTAACATCCAGGAACTCAAGCAGACTCAGGCCAGTTTTGCTGCTCTGACTGCTGAGTAAAAAGGACAGAAAATCATTAAAGTCAAAACAATTCTAGCAAAGGTAACTTTAATAGAAAATTACATCAATCACCTTGAAAGAAAAAAAAAGTACATTTCAATTGATGTCGCTCATTCCTAGCCTAATATCAGTGATAGGTTTTTGTTTTGTTTTGTTTTCTTAAAGTCGCTCTGGTTCTTGAGAAAACAAATCATTAAAAATTCAACATGCCTTCAACAGAGATTTGGCTCCAGTGTGAATAGGTAGAATTTTATCAGTTGTTTCTCCTCCACCATTCAAAGGACCCAGGGTTACAACAATGGTCCAAGCCATGAAGAAGAGAGTGCTGCGGATCACTGATGTTCTGACACCTCTCACCTCAAGGAACTCCTTCCTAGCAAGGTGGTGGAGAGCGCCTGGATTAGTATGAAAGAGCATTCTCTCTTAACACTGTGCGGGGAAGGAGAGCTACATGAAAAGCCTTCAGCCTAATTTCATGCAGCCCTCAGTCTAACTTCATGCCAGTGGGGTGAGCCTGGAGGGAGAGATGGAGGGAGGGAGGAAATGGTGGGTACTGAAATGGATGGAATGGGGGGGGAGGGGAATCCCTCTGTAAGCAATCAGTTCAGACCGTTGGTAAGGATATTCCTCCCACTACAGCCCACTGGGTGGAAAGGAAGAGAGGAAGAGCAGAGGAGAAGGAGAGAAAGAAGGTTGTCAGAGAGAGGGGGGAGAGGGAGAGGGAGGTGGCATAAAGAGATGATGTGACCCTACCCCCTTTTGGCTCTGGTCCAGACCAACACTCTGGTCCAGCCCCTGACAGATTACACCCCGCGCCAAGGAATGCAGCACTCGACTGAAAACCATATTCCCCAACACTGCTCAAACAGTAAGAGGCTAGCCCACCTCCGACCCCCCTCCCGATCCACAGGGCATGTGCATGTTTAGCACTGAATGGCCACCACAGGAAGTTCATGATCTGCATGTGCAAAATACCAGCCACCATTGAACAAAACCTTCAGACACAGCTTGCATCGCCTCTTCTAATCTCCAATGCAACTTTTGAAATAGAGGCAGTTCAATCATAGCATCATCCATAAATCAGGTGATATGCCTTCAAGTTCTGTGCTATCAAATGCAGAGATATGCTCAGATCTGGAGTTCACATTAATCTGATGCATACCATGCTGGAATCCACCTCCTGTTGTGTGTAGCAATTACAGTCAAGCAGAAAACCAATGATCTTGGCTTTTGCTGCTGATGGAAATCTGTGGAGATTCCTACCTTGTAACATTTTTTTATTATTTAAAGCCTCCAAATATATATATTTTTTTAAAAGCTAGTTAACTTTGAATTTAAACTCATGTTCTTTCTTACAAGGTGTACTGTAAACTCTGAAGCAGGGATGAGCAAGACATAGAATGCAGGTCATATGTGCCCCCAAGGCTGTTTTTGCATGGCCCCTGTCACTGGTGGTACCGCTGCTACTGAATTTGCCACCTCAGTAACGCTGGCAAAAAAGCTCTGTGATTTTGCAAGAAAACAAGGCATGCAGGGAGTGTGCACCTTATTTGGAAGCACAATCACACTCTGGGAACCCTCCTGGGAGCATGATTCTGCTTGTAAACAAGGGGTGCACTCCCTGCATGCCTTGTTTCCTTCTAAAATTAGGGGGGGTGCAGCTGCCGCTACTGCAGCAGAAATTTTAGTGGCAATTTTAGCAGTGGCAATGTTGGTGGCGGAGGGCTGCACACCCTGGTGGGTTCCCAGGGGGGGGGGATGCGGCCCTGTGCCCCCAGAAGTTGCCCACCCCTGGTCTAAGCTTTGGATCCAGACGAAGTTAGTCACACTTTAGTTTCACAATGAAATCTATGAGACTTAAGTTAGCCATGACTAACTTGACAAGTTTACATGATAAAAACATGAGCTGTTTAGCCTGGATCCAACCCTATTTGTGGGCATTTAAAAAAGTGGATCTTTCTTTCTTTCTTGTCATGTCTACCATGTGGAGGCAGCCACAGCAATGGGCTGCACTTTTCCCACCCCTGTTAAATAATATGGCAAATTTGCCATGGACACGCTGAACCCATGGAGAGTGTAACATCTAGACAGACTCTCCGTTGGAGCTCCACCACTTGGATGAGCCCATTTCCTCCACACTATCTCACTCAAATGTTAAAAAGTGATGACTTGGGGGGAAATGTCCATACAATACAATGAAGCTTCAGGAATATCTTTTAGAACTTGCTTCAGTCCTCCTCCCACTAGTTGTGTTGGGATACTTCTCTTAGAAACCATCTCTCAACCCTCCTGCTGATGTGCTCAGGCCACAAGGCTTTCTGCAGGAATTCCTTTCAAAGGCTTCACTCTCATGCATCCTCTTGAAGTATGGACCAAATTCAATCTTTTCCTCTCTGCCAACTTCTGGTCTCCTCCAGGTAAAATTGCACTGCTTCACCTTAGCAAGGTGTGCTTTCAAGGTAGGCCAGAACTCTGACTGCTCCCACTCAGACGAGAACATGAACAGCAGCCCTGCCTACCCCCGAAGGGTAAAAGGGGCCCATAAGCAGAGCTCACTTAAAATGTCTCAGGAGCTTCATTTATTTTAACTTTTTCATACCACCCGATGGAGTGACTGTGATGGATTGAGGCTTACACAGGATTGGGTTTGTTGAGGCCTACACAGGCTTCAGTTTGTTGAAGCCTGAAGGCCCAAACACTTGGATGGGAGGGGGAGTTTGAGAGTTTTAAGTCACCCAATAGAAGTTAAGAATTAGTTCTCCTGTGCAAGGTCACATGGTTATAACCTTCCATTCCTGGGAAGACTATATATGTGGGGTGTGGTCAGCTAGCAGTTAGTGTGTGTGCTGGGAGAGAGCTAGAAGCAGCAGTAGAGAAACAGCATAGAGAGAAGCAGAGAGAGAGAAAGAGAAACTGGCTGGCTGCATAGGATATAGGTAGTCTGAAGTTAGAGACCATTGGATTGCTTGTTTGTTTGTTTTATTTTATCATACTTGCTTTTGGATTATAACCACTCTATTAAGTAAAACCCCTAATATTATAAGTAAAGTGCTGTTGTTTACCCTGGAGTTTGGAGTGACTTATTCACCACGTCTACAGCCTAAACCCATGCTATTAGAAGCTGTAAAAGGACTTGATCTCCTGGAACGGGAGGGGCTTTGAGGAGAGGCATAGATCTCCCAAAGGAAGGTTAAGGGGTCCCTGCAGTAGCGGAACCTTGACAGATGTTCCGCTACTTAATAGAGTGGCAGCGGAGCGATCCTGAACAGTGAGATTAAGCACTCCAAACAGTAATCGAGGGTTTTACTAATAGAGCTGGCAAAAGCACTGTATGTGTTAACTTCAGGACTGCGGAATAGGGACCCAGTGAGGCTAGTAAAATGAGCCAGTATCTCTCCATGAATAAAACTGCCCTGATAGAGCAGTGTAAAAAGGACAATTTGCCATGGGAGGAGAAAACAGCAGAGGAACTAAAAGTTATGCTGATCTCCCAGGCGGCAATAGGAGGAGCTGAACCCTCTAGCCCTAGTGTAACAGGACCCCAAACAAAAGAATGGGAGCTCCGTGAACAGGAACTGCGGCTAGTGGCAAAGCAGAAGGAAGAAGAGACCTGATTACAGTGGGAGAGGCTTCGTCAGCAGGAAGAACAACGCAAACACGAGGAAAAGGCGCGGCAGGAGCAGCTTAAAGCCCAAGAGGAACAACGCAGACACGAGGAAAGGGCGCGGCAGGAGCAACTGAAAGCCCAGGAAGAACAACGCAGACACGAGGAAAAGCTGCACCAGGAGAAACTGCACGCCCAAGAGGAGCAACGCAGACATGAGGAAAGGATGATGCAATTGAAACAGGAGCAGCCTGTCAGAGTTACCCCGAAGGACTTCACCGCATACACCCCAGGAGAAGACCCACAAGTGTTCCTGACCACTTTTGAAAGGGCAGCACAGAAGTGGGGATTGCAGGAGGGTGATTACATGAAGTTTGTGCCTAATTTAATCAAAGGGGAGCTGGCAGAGATTTATAATAGCATGCCAGAGGGGGAGGCTGTTTCCTATGTTCAATTCAAAGAAACTGTGTATAAAAGGTTCAGGTTAGGCCCTGAGCACTTTAGGAAAAAGTTCAGAGGGTTAACACCTCAACCAGGTAAATCTATGGTAGAGTTTGCAACAAAACTAAAAAACCTGCTATTAAAATGGGTGGATGGAGCAAAAGCTGACAACAGGGAATTGTGCTAGAGCTTATGGCTCTGGATCAGTTTTATTTTCGCTTGCCCAGAGAAATAAAACTGAAGGTTAAGGAAAGATCCTGAAACTGTAAACCAAGCTGCAGAAATGGCTGACAAACTGATTGAAAACCGGGAAGGGTTAGGCCCCAGGATTGAGTCTGAGAAGAAGGGGGGGAAATGGGAAGCCCCAAGTAAAAAGGAGTTCAAAAAACCTCCTTTTGATCCTTCTCACCCCAGAGACCGTGCCTGCTATTCGTGTGGTCAGACAGGCCACATCAGGAGTAGCTGCCCCAAGTTACAAGCGGTAACACCAGCTAACCTAGGTAGCCCTAAACCCAAACAAAACAAGCCACAAGGTGTAGCAAGCATAAAAAAACCTTATAATTGTGGATTTGTGATCACCAACAGGGAAGAGGTTAATAATCAGTTTAAAGAACCTGTTTATGTAAAGGATAAGACCATTATGGCAATGTTGGATTCTGGAGCTGATGTTTCTCTGATCCGAGCAGATTTGGTGACACCTGAAGATTTGGTACCAGGAATGTCTATTGAGATTCAGGGAGTGAATGGTCCCTCCTTTGAAGTCCCAGTAGCAAGGTTATCCATAGAATGGAGGGGATGGAGGGGTCTGTATGAAGTTGGGGTGATGTAACCTCCAACCCAATTTGCCCCTATCATTGTGGGACCAGAAGCTCAAATATGTGTGGTAACTCACAAGCAAAAGGAAAGGGAGGAAACTTCAAGACAGGACCAGGCGAAATCTAATGGGGTAAAAGAAAAGGTACTAGAGGTACAACCCACAGTGATTCCGGAAGGTCCAAAACCAACCCCAGACCCTCCCCAAACCGAAACAACAGAACAAGCCTCCATGCAACCTGTTGACCTGAAAGCCAGTGAAACAACCGAGGCAGGTGGTTCTGTAGAGGAGAAGGCACTAGAGACCCCTTTTCCTGATTTAAGAGGAGTAGAGGAATTCAAGCAGGGAGTCCTCAGTGATCCTAGTTTGGAGCCTCTGAAAAGAGTTGCTCTCCCTCAAGAGAAACCCTTCTCTGAGGAAAGAAGGGAGCAGATTATTTGGGAGAAAGGATTGCTGTATAGGCTGTGGTTACCAAAAACCCAAGAGTTAACCTGGGAACCACTAAAGCAACTGGTAGTACCTAACCAATTCCGGATAAGGTTGCTAGAACTAGCCCATGATGTGCCATGCGCAGGACACTTGGGGAAAAACAAGACTAAACAAAGGCTCATGGCAAACTTCTTTTGGCCTGGAATTGCTAAGCAAGTAGCAGAGTACTGCAGGTCTTGTGAAACCTGTCAGCGTGTGGGGAAGGCAGGGCATCACAGTAAAGCCCCTTTGCAGCCTCTGCCTATTATAGGAGAAGCTTTCTTTAGAGTGGGCATGGATATTGTAGGGCCTTTCACTAAACACACCCGCAAGGGAAAAAAGTACATCCTTACAGTGGTGGATTTTGCCACAAGATACCCGGAAGCTGTAGCACTAGCCTCTATAGATGCTCCGTCTGTAGCTGAGGCTTTGCTAACTATATTTTGTAGAACTGGATTTCCCTCTGAAATCTTAACAGATTGTGGGTCAAATTTCCTCTCTGAGATAATGGAATGTCTGTGGAAGTGTTGTGGGGCAAAACACTTGAAAACCACTCCTTATCACCCTCAATGCAATGGAATGGTGGAAAGATTTAACGCCACACTCAAAGGAATGATTAGAGCTTATGTAAATATACACTCAAATGACTGGGATGACAAACTGCAACACCTACTTTTTGCCTACAGGGAAGTTCCACAGGAATCAATGGGATTCTCACCTTTTGAGCTGTTGTATGGCAGAAGAGTGAGAGGCCCTCTTGATCTCCTGAGGGAAAACTGGGAAGGTAAACTCGTAGAAAACAAAACCTCAGTGGTGGATTATGTGTTAAAACTTAGACAAACCCTAGATACACTCTGTAAACTAGTTCAAGTCAATGTAACCAAAGCCCAAGAGGTGCAAAAGTTCTGGTATGATCAAAAGGCACGCTCTAGAGTATTTGAGGTAGGGGATCAGGTAATGATATTTCTTCCTCTGCGCAAAGACAAGCTTAAGGCTGCTTGGGAAGGCCCCTACACAGTCAGAGAGAAAATGGATGATTTAACCTATGTGGTGGTCAAAGAAAAATCTGAAAAAGACCCAAGGTAGTACATGTAAATATGATGAAGCCACACTATGAGAGGAGTGGGGTAGTTTTACAGGTGCAAAAGGTAGTATACTTAGGACACAGGGTTGGAAATGGTCATATCACACCTTTATGGGACAAGGTTGAAGCTATCAGAACCTGGGACATACCTACAACCAAGAAACAAGAAACAGGTCAGGTCATTCTTGGGATTTGCTGGGTATTACAGGAGATTTGTTCCCCATTTTGGTGAAATGGCTGGACCTTTGACTGATTTAACCAAGAAATGTAAACCTGACAAAATTGTGTGGACTGATGAATGTCAAAGAGTTTTTGATAGACTAAAGGACATTTTAAGCTCAAAGCCTGTTTTAAGAGCACCTGACTTTGAAAAAACCTTTATTGTAGCTACTGATGCCTCTGAGACTGGCATAGGTGCTGTATTGTTACAAGACTATGACTCTGTTAAACACCCAGTAGCCTACCTGAGTAGGAAGCTTCTACCCAGGGAGAGAAACCTGTCTACGATCCAAAAGGAATGTCTAGCAGTAGTGTGGGCTCTGGACAAGCTCAAGCCTTATGTTTTTGGACAAGAATTCACTTTATGGACTGATCATCATGCCTTACAATGGATATAAACAATGCAAAATACCAACTCCAAGCTTCAGAGATGGTCTTGGAAATTGCAGGAATTTCAAATGAACATTGAACATGTGCCTGGGAAGGAGAATGTGATAGCTGATGCTTATTTAGGAAATAACCAAAAAACAGTTGCCTTTTTGTGTAGGTTAACGTTTCACAATTCTCTTCTGTAAAAGGGAAATTGTTCCACTTGAGGAGAAGGAGGGGAAGATGTGATGGATTGAGGCTTACACAGGATTGGGTTTGTTGAGGCCTACACAGGCTTCAGTTTGTTGAAGCCTGAAGGCCCAAACACTTGGATGGGAGGGGGAGTTTGAGAGTTTTAAGTCACCCAATAGAAGTTAAGAATTAGTTCTCCTGTGCAAGGTCACATGGTTATAACCTTCCATTCCTGGGAAGACTATATATGTGGGGTGTGGTCAGCTAGCAGTTAGTGTGTGTGCTGGGAGAGAGCTAGAAGCAGCAACAGAGAAACAGCATAGAGAGAAGCAGAGAGAGAGAGAGAGAAACTGGCTGGCTGGCTGCATAGGATATAGGTAGTCTGAAGTTAAATAGAGACCATTGGATTGCTTGTTTGTTTGTTTTGTTTTATCATACTTGCTTTTGGATTATAACCACTCTATTAAGTAAAACCCCTAATATTATAAGTAAAGTGCTGTTGTTTACCCTGGAGTTTGGAGTGACTTATTCACCACGTCTACAGCCTACACCCATGCTATTAGAAGCTGTAAAAGGACTTGATCTCCTGGAATGGGAGGGGCTTTGAGGAGAGGCATAGATCTCCCAAAGGAAGGTTAAGGGGTCCCTGCAGTAGCGGAACCTTGACAGTGACACAGCTGTTTTTCAAAACATTACGTGTTTTTGTTGTTGCCGCTGTTCTATTTCTTGTTGTAATCGTTCTTTTTCATTTCTGTCATTGTTTGTTGTTATAAATAATAATCAAACATCATGATAAATTATTGATTATACTTTCATGCAACAGACATTTTCATTGTACTCTGCTCTGAATTACTGTTCCAGTATTAGATTACATTATTCTTATAGTGATATGTCTTAAGACACTTTCACAGTCCTTTCAGATCAAAGCTGAGGAACTAACAGCAGCCTGGTGGAGGTAAAGGGCTAGTCCTAACATAAAGCTAGTGGGAAAAGTACAAGAGGTGGCACTGTTTTGCTAGTCGTTGTGCATTCCACTAGCGGCAGTGCAAGCATTAGCAGGGCAACTAGCACAATGAACGCAGCCAACACCAACATAATGAAGTCATAATGCAGGGGTGAAGAACTTCAGGCCCTTCTGGGATCCCAATCTGGCCCTCAGGAGTTCCCCAGATGGCCACACCCCTTACCTGGCCCCACCCACTTTTCTCCAACCACTGATCATTTGGTAACCTCCTGGCTTTTGTGCAGTTTTTCCTCCTTCGAAAAGGTTGAAATGCCTCTCCTAAGGTGTCATTGCTGGCAGTAAGAGCTTCAAGATAAAATATGCTGGTATTTTTGTATGTTTGCCCCCCCGCCGCCGCCACCGCACCTCTTTCACCTTTGGCCCTGCAGGACCTTGATTTCAGCCCCGTCCACCACTGGGATGCGGGCCCCGAAAGCCTCTCTTTAATGGAATTTGGCCCTCGAGCAGAAAGAGGTTCTCCACCACTGTTGCAAGAAGTTGTGAAAGTATTTGCACAATGGCTTGTACAAGTGGAATCAAAGAATTCAATTTGACATGTGTGTGCAGGGATGAAAGTGAGATTCTACAAGCAGTGGAAACTTTGTGCTAGCAGAATGATGCCATTTCATACTACCCAAAGAGAGGAAGGACACCAGTGTTTCCCTGTCATGGTTTAATGCCAGCATCCCTGTCACTGAGGAGACCCCTGAGAGGTAGGATCGAAAATCTAGAAACAATAAAATTTAGATTACTTTTATTTTTCAATAAAAATATTTTTTTTATAAAATAATTTTTTTACTTTTATTTTTCTATAAAAAATAATTTTTCTATTACTTTTTATCTAAAATTATTTCTAGGACACCTTTAAGGATAAAATAGACAGATTCACCCATCCCTAATTGGGACCTCAATGGATTACAAGCATTAAAGCATAAGAGAATTGCCTGCACACCAAGGTCTATCAAACCCAGAAATCTGTTTCCAACAGTTGCCAGCCAACTGAGTGAATGGTCACCTTCTGTTATTTAGCCCCAGCATCTGAAACAATGTTCAAAGGCATACTGCCTTTGGACATTGACAATTCATTCTAGGGGTGGGCAATCCACCCACCACTCAACTCATGGAGCACGAGCCGAGCACTGCCACCGCGCAAGCCGAGCTGAAAGCGAGTGCCAGCTGAGGTGCTGGCTGGACATCCGGGTCCCCGGCGCTACATTGTTTACGTAGAAAATGGCATAAGATACGTTAAAAATGGCTGCGATTTGCACAAGTTACGCACAAATTGCAGCCGTTTTTAATGTATCTTATGCCATTTTCTACATAAACAACGTAGCACTAGAACCCGGAAGTATCTTCCCCAGCTTGGCTCATGAGAACGCGAGTCGAGCTAGGGAAAAGGTAGGGCAAGAGAAGCTCAGGGGGTCGAACCGGGCGAGTTCACCAGACTTCCATCTCCCAATCGAGCTCCGCGCACATCACTAATCCATTCAGCGATAGACCTATGCCCTATGAGTTTGCCCCATCCTTTAAAAAACCCCGATTATGGCTAATAACTTGCTTGCACCACACTTTCTGTGGGATGATGGGCATACAATCCAATCCAATTGTGGCAAAAAGATAGACAGCAAACAAGTAGCTTCCTGTAGTGTCAAGGGTAGTTCTAGACATGTGGGAACTCTGCTTCTGACTCACCAATTCTTAGGTAACCTTTGGTTTAACATGCTATGCCATTAGTTTCCATGGCTCTCACAAAGATCTCAGTGAGATTTCTGTTCTGTCATGCTGTGTTGGGAGGTCATTCTCCTTGGTGACACAGAACTATTCTGAACAGCTAGCCCACTGGCTGTACACCAAGCATTGTCAAGTAACAGCTATGGTGGAATGTGAATGCTTCTCTTTCGACTCTGACGAGTAATAGATTACAATGGACCTGGCGATAATTAGCCCTAAATGATACAGAGAGATGTAAGAGATTTGGTCCAGCTGAAAGGATTTTTAAAAACTCCTGCCAATACTTTGATCACAGAAAGGATTCTCTCTGTTAATGCTACATACCTTTTGCTTATTAAAAGGAGTACTGTGGTGTTCAGTCAATGAAATTCAATTTTATTGTGCTCTGTCTATGAAATAATATTTTATTATCCCTGTACCCCTTCAGACTGTAAAACTCACATCCGCTTCACAGTCTTCTTAATGAGATACTGGAGCCAAAGTAAATTACATGAATTTTCTACATTACCTTCTTAACAAGAATAGCACATTTTGACGCTCTTTGTTAAGAATACATTGAATATATCAGAGCATATATTACATTCATGTGGAGATTAACTACGAATTAATGCAGAAAATGCCAAACGCAATATGGTTTCCTAACCCAAGGTAGAGTATTAAAGTGGGACAACCATTCATACTCCTGTAGCATATGAACAAATAACATATATCATGGGGACACAGCATATATATATATATATATATACTTTTTAAGTTTTATTATGACAAGATGTGAAAGATGACTTGACTGGTCATTAAAAGGCTTATTAGAAATTATCAGAAAACATTATTTAGTTAATGGAGAATGTATTTTGGAGCACGGTGTCCATCTCCAAGAGACTGAGAAAGCAAACTTGTAACTTAAAAAAAAGAAGTAATAAAATGAGAATTGGCTTTGAAATATCACTGCAGCATTTGAAAAGGAATGCAATCTTTTCCCATAGTCATCAAGCTGTGAAGAACAGAAACCCCATCCCTTCGACCTAAAGAGTCCTGTTTATCCTATCTAGGAGCAAGAGGAGCAGGTCAAAATGTGATTGGCCCTAGTGACCAGCATTATGTAGGAGATGAATGGAGATGATGGGACAGAAGATTTCCCTATAGGCTACAGTGTCCTCCAACTCCACAGGTGAAAGGAACAACTTTGAGTAGAAGTTCCTGTTTCATAAGGACAGATTTCAACGCCTTATGGTGTGTGTGTGTGTGTGTGTGTGTAATCAATATGAATAAATCACAATTAAGAGTAATCTGAAGAAAAAAATAAACAATCAAAATAAAATGAAGATTCATATCACATAGAGCAAGTTACATCACAGACACTAAGGTTCAACTCTAGATGAACTACATGTGACTGGGTTCAGGCAATATGATAACCCACACTCAAGGGTTGAGTGTGGGTTGTCATTGTTGAAATGTGAGTTATCATGTTGTCTGAACCCAGCCGAGATAATAAACCATGGTGAACAACCCACAGTTCATAACCCAACAACAAACCATGGGTTCTTTTCATGGGTTATTCATGGTTAAAAAGTCATGGCTTGTTAGCCTAGCTAGGTTCAGACAAAATGATAGCCCATGTTTTTACAACAACCTATGGTTCAATGATAACCCACTCTCAACCCTTATTTATTTATTTATTTATTACATTTCTATACTGCCCAATAGCTGAAGCTCTCTTGGAGCTTCACAACAATCAAAACCATAAAATACCACATAAACTGCAGTATAAAATTTAAAAATTTAAAACTACAGTATAAAATAGAAGCAAAAGCCAAAATAAAACCTAGCAGCAGTACAGAGATTTAAAATACAGTAAAGTATTTAAAACAGCAGAGATTAAAAGGCTAACATTCTGGGGAAAATAAGAAAGTCTTCACCTAGTGCTAGAAAGAGCACACAACATAGGTGCAAGCATCTGTGGGAAGTTCATTCCACAACCAGAAAGCCACAGCAGAAAAGGCCCTCTTCTTAGTAGCCACCCACCTCACTCCCTTTGGCAGGGGCTTCTGGAGAAGGACCGCTGAGGATGATCTTGGGGTCAGGGCAGGTATATATGGGAGAAGATGATCCTTCAGGTTACCTTGCCCCAAGCCATTTAGGGTTTTGTAAGTTAATACCAGCACTATAAATTGGGCCCGGACATGGACTGGCAGTCAGTGCAGTGGTAAAGTACTGGCCTAATATGATCACTTTGGCCAATCCCCGTTCACCATCTTGCTGCCCTATTTTGGACCAACTGAAGTTTCCAGACAGTTTTCAAAGGCAGCCCCACATATAACACATTGTAGTAATCCAGCCAAGAGGTTACCAGAAAATGGATAACTGTAGCTAGAGTAGACTATCCCTGTCCAGATAGGGATGCCATTGGTGTATCAGCCAAAGCTGATAAAAGGTGCTCCTTTTGAAAACCACTTAGAAATTTTGAAAATCACTTGGAGATCTTGGGATATCAAGTGGCATATAAGTGGTTTAAATAAATAAAAACTGAGGATCCTCCACAGTTGAATATTACAGCACACACATATACACACTTGGGAAGAAATTTCATTCGCCTAGCTATGCCCTGCCCCCAAAATTGCACTCATTTCAAAATTTAAATCAAATAGTAACCCATGAATATTCATGGTCTGAAGTTTCCTAGAGGGAGCTAAGCTAAGGAATGGATGCTCTGGATGTTAGGGCCTGGGGAGAGTCCACCACTTCTTTCCCATCTCCCACGGTACATTTAAGGGCTTTGGGGCAAGTGAAGAAGAGGGTAGCTGTGATAGGGATGGAAACCGAGCCTGGGTCTCAACTCATGGGGCGCTCAGTGAGCATCCCCCGCTGCACGACCTGAGCCAAGCCTCCAGCAAGCACCTCAGCCAGCACTGACTCACCGGGCTTCCGGGTCCTGGGCTCTACACCGTTTATGTAGAAAATGGCGTAATATACGTTAAAAATGGCTGCAATTTGTGTAAATTGCAGCCATTTTTAATGAATACTACGCCAATTTCTACGTAAATGGCATATATTATGCCGTTTTCCACATAGAAAATGTAGCGCCTGGAACCCAGAAGTAGCTTTCCCCGGTTCGGCTCATGAGAACGTGAGCCGAGCCGAGAAAAGGTAAGTCTAGCAGAGCTCAAGGGGGTCGAGCCCAGCGAGTTCGCCGAGTTCCCACCCCCCTTTCGAGCTCCATGATCATCCCTAGCTGTGGTGCCCAGCAGGATCAAGGTGAAGGGGGCCCTATCCACCTTGATCTAGCTCATGAGCATTCAAGCAGAGGTTCTTGTTTTTGCAAGTGAACCTGCTTGAATGCTTGCAATGCCCCTAACTGAGATGAGGAAATCGTTCTCAGATCTTTGGTGCGGTCTTGAAATCAAGTCAAAAGAAAAGGCTCTCTGTGAGCTGCCATCTACACTTCTCTAGGGATAGCGAACTCTCACCACTGTCAGAAGAGAAGTGCGTAGTTCAGTGGGAAAGGAGGATGTGCTTTGCACTGTTGAAAAGGTACTTGCCATCCTCAGAAGAGATGCATAATGATATTTTAAATAGAGTTTTCCTTCAGTTCTCAAGTGGTCTCTTAAAGTGTTTGCACTCACTAAGGCTTTCTCAAGAGGATTCCATAAATGTTGCCGGAGCTTGCTACAGCCTAAAAAGCATGGACACAGTGAAGGCCACAGGTGTGTGTCTTGGGGGGGGGGGGAGCAGTGGTAGAGTGATCTGGCATTTAATCCCTAGTAATTAAAAGGATTTTGAACAGCAGTGTTAGGAAAGACTTCTGCTTGACACCGGGAGAGCTACAGGAATAGTGAGAATGAAGAATACTGAACTAGATGGTCAAGTGATCTAACCTAATATAAGGGAGTTTCATATGTTCATAGGAGTAAAACATGGATGGTCCCAGGCAGAAGCAAGCTCAGATGAGGCTCTGGAATCTCTTAAAGTGTTTGCACTCACTAAGGCTTTCTCAAGAGGATTCCATAAATGTTGCCGGAGCTTGCTACAGCCTAAAAAGCATGGACACAGTGAAGGCCACAGGTGTGTGTCTTGGGGGGGGGAGCAGTGGTAGAGTGATCTGGCATTTAATCCCTAGTAATTAAAAGGATTTTGAACAGCAGTGTTAGGAAAGACTTCTGCTTGACACCGGGAGAGCTACAGGAATAGTGAGAATGAAGAATACTGAACTAGATGGTCAAGTGATCTAACCTAGTATAAGGGAGTTTCATATGTTCATAGGAGTAAAACATGGATGGTCCCAGGCAGAAGCAAGCTCAGATGAGGCTCTGGAATCAGGGCGTGAAGCAAAATTTCATGCCAATTCTACCACCCTACAAATTCTTGAAAATGCTTGAACAGACTTCATTTTGTAGAGCAAAGCCACTCCATGTATGAAGGTGTACAACATTATGTATGGTGTGTAGAAAGTGGATAGGAAGACTTCTCTCTCTCTCTCTCTCTCTCTCTCACACACACACACACACACACACACACACTCACACTCACTCACACACACACACACACACACACACATTACTAGAACCCAGGGTCATCCCATGAGACTGAATGGTGGGAGATTCAGGACAGATGAAAGGAAGTACTTCTTCACACAGTGCATAGTTAAACTAGGGATGGGCACCAAGCCCGGCATTTGGCTTGCAGGGCACTCGGTGAGTGCCCCTGCCACACAAGCCAATCTGAGCCTCCAGTGAGTGCCAGCTGAGGTACTCGCTGGACTTCTGGTTCTGGATCCCCAGAGCTACTTTTTTAACATAAAAAACAGCATAAACTACATTAAAATGGCCACGATTGGCGTAACCGGTGGTATGTTTTTTACGTTAAAAACAGTGTAAAATACATTAGAACAACTGTGATTTGCATGGCGTATGCAAACTATGCAAATCGCGGTTGTTCTAATGTATTTTACACTGTTTTTAATGTAAAAAAACAGCGCCAGTTACGCAAATCATGGCCATTTTACCGTAGTTTACGCTGTTTTTTACGTAAAGAACGTAGCACCGGAAACCGGAAGTTCCTTTCCCTGGCTTGGCTCACGAGGACGCCAGGGAAAAGTAAGTTGAGCAGAGCTGGGGGGGGGTCAAGCCCGGTGAGTTCGCTGAGCTTCCACCCCCGCCTATCAAGCTCTGCACACAATCCTAAGTTAAACTATGGAATTCACTGCCACAAGATGTAGTGACGGCCACCAACTTGGATGGCTTTAAAAGGGGATTGGACAAATTCATGGAGGATAAAGCTATCAATAGCTATTAGTTGTGATGGCACTATATTCCTTTCAGCAGCAGTATGCCCCTGTACATCAGTTATTGGGGAACACGAGTGGAAGGGTGCTGTTACGCTCATGTCCTACTTGTGGGTTTCCCACAGGCAGCTGGTTGACCACTGTGAACAGAATGCTGCTGGGCTAGATGAGCTTTTGGTCTGATTTGGCATGATGTTTCTTATGTTCTTATGTAGATCTATAGAAGTTTGGTAATGGACCCACCCAGGTCCATTGGGACCATAGGGTGATCATATGGGGCATCATATTAACTGCTCAGTTTAGATCAAGCCCTGTATGGTGGATTAATGATGTTCCACTCCTTTTCCTGACTTCAGGACATGCATTAGGAAAGAAACAGTCTTTGAGCTGCTTGTGCCTTAGGTGATATTTCAGAAAGGAAATATGATCCATATCTCCTTCCTTGCAGTCTTGTGTTTTTTTAACCATAAGGTCATCTTACCTCCTGGGGTTTGCCAAGAAGAAAAATTAAGCGCTAGATTATTATGATATATGGAGACCTTCACAGTGGCTTCTTCCTGAAAAGAAAAAGGAAGTAAATGAATCAGAAGCAGGTGATATATTTTGGAAGGGGTCACCAAACATCCTATAACTCTATGTCCATTGCTATTTGGGTCTGAAATTGAACTATTATAACTTTGAGGAGCAGACGTGAGTAAGAAGTACTGGTGAAAGGGTTTGTTGAGGCTTTCTTCTTTTTCATTTTAGGTGCTTGGGGGAAAGAGGAGATGCAAGAAGAATACAAATGCATCTATCTGTTCAAGCCTATCTGTTAGTCATACCAGTCTGTTTGTTGTACTAGTTGCTGATTCCACATGCATTCTTTCCCCGAATAAATGAGGTGTATTGCCAAAAGGTTTAATATACCTTAATGCTGTAGTTCACTTCCCACCCACTGGTCCTGTTCTACCTCCTAGGTTACGGTATGCAGTTTTCCTTATTCAAAGCAAATTTGTATAATAAGAAGAAAAGAGCCCTGTGATTTTCATGAAAAATTTGCAGTATTTCAGACTAAGGCTCTGCTGAATGGCCTCCAGTTCCAATCTTTGGGTTGAAAATAACAATTTTGGGAACTGAAAAGCATTTTGATTATACAAATATATATTTTTCTGCAATCCTTTTCAGTGTCATTGTTTCCCATAAACCCATAACAGGTTTCACACCATTTTCTGAGGAAAACTTCTTGTTTCTTTCATCTTCTTGGATTAGTTAAAGGGAAAAACATCATGATGCTCATTGCAATCAGACTTAGCAGCATGATGACACCTATGGATATAGGAGAAATTCATTTCAGTTCATTTTTAGCCAGAATTTATCCTGGAACTGACCATGGACCTGAGTGCAATTGGCGGTAAAAATCTGTACATTTCCAAGCTTGTGATGCAATTCAGGGAACCAAAAAAGTGCATTTGAAAGATGCATGGATTTGGGAAATGCACATAAAGATGTGTAGTTTTGAAAAATGCACACAAAAATACGTACACATTTTCATGCGAATTTTTTTTAAAAAAACCAAAGCTCACAATCTAATACACGGTTATTGGAATGAATTTTGAGGTGGAATTCAGATAACCTTGACAAGCAGGGCCGGCCCAGCCATGAGGCAAGGTGAATCCCTCACTTCAGGCGGTGGTTCCAGATGAGTGGCAGATTGTGCATCCCCGTCCACCACTGGGAGGGCCATGCACTTCTCTGCTGCCACTGCCCCAAGACAACCATGCATGCTGCTGCCCTATGTCTCACTCTGGGTGAGAAACGGGCATGGGTGGCCACTCCGGAGAGCCCTGCTGACCACTCTCCTGCTGCCACACCTTAGAATAAGTCAAAGGGCAGGTGAGCAGCTGCTCTAGAGAGCTGTGCTTGATTGCTCTCCTGCTGTGGCAAAAGGAGAGCGCCAACAGCAAATGCTGCTGCAAGAGAGAGTGTGCTGGTGCAGCTCTTTGGAGCAGCAGACCAAAACCTTGAGCAAGGCATTGGCCAAAACCAGGGATGTTGAAGAGTCTTTGGTCTCAAGTCACGAGTCGAGTCACGAGTCTTTGGACCTGAGTCTCGAGTCCGAGTCCGAGTCCTTGGTCCAAAATGGTGACTCACGAGTCACGAGTCACTCCCAAAGCTGACTCCACAAGTCCATATTAAACACAATGGGGGGGGTTTCCCAACAAAATTAGGCTACTTCAGATGTGTGGCTTAAATAAATTCTAGGCACAAGTGTGCCTTTTTATTTCAAAACTCTGCAACTGATTTTGACAAGAACAGACCAGGCAGCCAAACCCAAAATAACCAGGCAGGCAGAGGAGGCAGGGAACCCCAAAGCAGGCAGGCAGAGGCAGCCAAACCCAAAATGTCTGAAAGGTTGCATTTTAGGAAAATGATTTTAAAAAATAAAATCTTTGCGGGCGATCGCACTTCTCTCCACTCCTTCTGGCACAGCCCAGGGATGTTGAAGAGTCCTTGGTCTCGAGTCCCGAGTCAAGTCTCGAGTCCCATTAAAAATATTTAGCCAACACAGCTCTCTGGAGTGCCACCCAGCCACCCAATGCCTAGCTCTCAGGGGACTCAGAGAGCTAGGCATTGGGTAGGTGGGCTCTCTGGGAAGCCTTGCTGATTGCTTAAAAGGCCATTGTTATGGCTCTCCAAAGAGCCTGTCTGGCCAAAATGCCTTTCCTCATTGTGAGGCATTGGCTGGAGGTGGCCTTGGAGATCACCTGTGCTGCCACAGCACAGGCAGTCTGCAGGGTGACTTCCCTGCCAATGCCTTGCTATGGGGTAAGACCTTCTCGCAGTGATACATGGAGGAGGGGGAGTCCAGCAGCCTTGGCAGTAGGCAGGAGATGGCGGAGGAGGGGAAATAGAGGAGGAAGATGGTGGCGGCAGTGGGCAGAAGGGAGGAGGAGGATAGAGGGCATGGCAGGGAAGAGGAGGAGGAGGAGGATGGAATATAACTCCTATCATCCCCAACCACTGACCCAATGGTCTTGGGTGGGGGGAGTTGTAGTCCAACACATCCGGAGGGGGCCAGGTTGGGGAAAGCCAGTCTAAGTACTGGGAACAGATAGGTAACAGTGCACTGCTGTTCCCTAGCAATAATAATAATAATAATAATGATAATAATAATAATAATAATAATAATAATAATAATAATAATTATTATTATTATTATTATTATTATTATTATTATTTCTTACCGGCCTCTCTGTCTAGATCAAGGCAGGGAACAACAAAAATATAAAATACATAAACTAATCAAAACACAACACATACTATTAAAACATCTTAAAACAACTTTAAAACAACTTTAAAACATTATAAAACATCTTAAAACATCTTTAAAACATCTTAAAAGCATCCTAAAATTCCACCAGATAGGCCTGCCGGAAGAGATCAGTCTTTACGGCTTTTTTAAATTCCAAGATACTGCTAAGTTGACGAATCTCCTCCAGCAGGCCATTCCATAATCTGGGAGCAGCAAAAGAAATGGTCCTCTGGGTAATACCTGTCAGCCTAGTTTTGGCTGACTGAAGTAGATTCTTCCCAGAGGACCTGAGTGTGTGGGGCGGATTGTACGGGCGAAGGCGATCCTGTAGGTAACCTGGACCCAAACCATGTAGGGCTTAAAGGTAATAACCAGCACTTTATACTTCACCCAGAAACTGATTGGCAGCCAGTGGAGTGATTTTAAATGGGACAAAGCAGAATGTCTCTTCCCCATTTCCAAAGCCTAAGCCAGATTTGGGACCCCAGGAGGGCCTCATTTGGGCCCCAGGCCTGAGGTTCTGCACCCCAATCCTAGGACATGGCTGTAGCTTTAGCAATCCAAAGCACTTTTTATGGAGTGACAGCTAAAACCAACTCCTAGGCTTGGGCTGTCATACTGATTGCTCTAGCTTCCGTAGCCTCTCTGTCAGATCCATAAGTTACATCCATAGACTTTCTTAGGCTACGCTTCTCAAATAAGAAAGAGAGAGAGAGACGTTATAGTACAGATGCACAAGGCATGACTCCCTGGATAATTTATGGTTGTAAGTATTGTTCTTTAAAGGGGTTTTTTCTAAGCATGTTGGAGAAATACAGTTCGTAAGTATTTTCAGAGTAAAAATCCATTTTAAATTACACTAATATGTGTTAGGGGTGCCATGCTATAAATCTAACCAAAAGAAAATACCAATGGGGTGAAGAAAGGGCAAAGTAATAAACTCCAGCAAGCAAGTTTTTGTATTTCCCTCTACTTTTGAAAGCCATAAATGGAAGTTTTGGGTTATATGTATGTGAGATTATGCATCAACAAATCAATAAGAGTCTTTATTAGGAACAGGGGAAGAAATTTGTTCGAGTCACATTTTAATGAGAACATACCTAATTCGCGCTTCCTGAACCAATACTCAAAAAGCAAAATGCAGTTCTAACACCATATTCATACATCTAGTGAGGCACTTCTCCAATCAAAAATGTTTATACTAGGAGAAATGTACACGAAAATGCATACAATTTGTGTGCTGACTTTCTTAAATTTCTTAAATTGCAAATTCATGCAGAAATGGGACAAACTGAATTTAAGATTGGAAAAATGAGAAAATGAGAGACACCGAAACTGACATTCATCTATCCCTAGTCTCTCTCCTTCTTAATTTGTTTCTGTTGTTCTGCTAAGTACAATCATCCTAAACTTTTATTTCCACCATACAAGACAATACATATTACAACAATACATATTATATAGATCAGTCAATAAGACATCCCTTCTCTGAATCATTTATTCAGAGAAACGAATTGCAAATTCATGCAGAAATGGGACAAACTGAATTTAAGATTGGAAAAATGAGAAAATGAGAGACACCGAAACTGACATTCATCTATCCCTAGTCTCTCTCCTTCTTAATTTGTTTCTGTTGTTCTGCTAAGTACAATCATCCTAAACTTTTATTTCCACCATACAAGACAATACATATTACAACAATACATATTATATAGATCAGTCAATAAGACATCCCTTCTCTGAATCATTTATTCAGAGAAACCTTATACGTTTCTTGCGCAAAATCCAAAGTTACCGATAAAAAAAATTCTCTTCTTTATATATCCTGAAATTGTATAAATTACGTAGGGAACAATCCTATGGCTCCTAGACAGTGTCTGAGGGGCCATAGGATAGTTCAGATTCCGAGCTCCAAGGTCGCAGACAGCGCTCCAACCTCGGAGCTGGTAACCAGAGCTCCCCCCTCTCCGACCCCTTTGCAGCTGGCGTGGAAAGAACTGCACCAGCTGCTCTCCAAGGTCAGAAAAGCAACCTCGGAGAGGGGCTTAAGGGGGTGTTCCGGGTGGCGGGGAGGGGAGGAGACTGGAGCAGCCAGGATACAAGGTATCCTGAAGCTACTCCAGCCTCCTTCCCTCCCCCTCTGGGACACTCCAGATAGACGGGCAGCGAAAATCCAGAGCGGGAGGATGGGGAGACAAAGATTGCCTCCACCGCACTTCCCGCTCTGCACTGGATGTCCGTAAGCCCTCAGAGTTCAGTGGCTTAGAGGCATCGCGACAGGATTGCACCCTAAACCGAGTTATTGAAAAACAAAATTGAGAATGTTTGGATGTATTGCTTTATGTCTACAAAGATTAATAAAGGATTCCATATATTTTTTCTTTTACAAAATATCCCCTCTTTGTCTTTTTTTCTGTAGTTCTAATATAATTTTGTCAAACAAGTAGTCACAATCAACTGGGAATCCTGGATATGAATGTCAAGGCCCATCTGCATAAAGACACTTTCAGTCAGTTCAGTGGAGCTTGAATGAGCATTGCCACATGTGGCTGTGCATCCAAAGGCAAACCTGTCCTGTCCCTCATCACCTGCATGTGCAGCAACCTGCATGCATATACGGGGAACGTCCTTGGGTCGGAATGCTGAGCTGTAAAATGTAACGGGCTTCCTTACTAAGGGCTTTGTATGCCATTTCTAACACCACAATCCTAAGCAGACTGCAGAGAAATAAGGCCCATTGCACACATTATGCATGACAAAGCCAGGTTTGCTCCCCAGTATGCTGCAGCCGGCCCTAGCTTCTGTGTGAGCATTATTCAGTGTTACTCTTATTATATCTGCATTCACACATTGTGTGTGCACTTAAACATCTGAAGTGTACACACCTCAAAATATAATGTGCGAAGAACGGCCCTCAGTCTCATTGAATCTTTTTTTTTTTTTTACTTCATTCTCAGGACATTTTCTATTTTTTTTATTTTTTGTTTTTGGTGGTGTTTTTGAGCTTACCTAATCACTGCAAGGTGGCTGAGGGTGCTGTGTGAATTTCTCACCACCACCACTGGAGAAATTCAATGAAAATGCTCCCCCCCCCAATTTCTCCAACAACAGAGTGGAGATTTTTGAGAGGCGGTTTATGCACAGCTGTAAGTGAGATCAAAGGGTTAATCTGCTTTCTGCAATCATTTCGTCCTGGATCTGGATGCAAGCACTTTTATACAGGAATCATGAGCGATGTTACACTTTTCGTATGGCCCTATTAGATTACAAAATTCTCTTAACAATACATTTTCAAAGCTATCAAAGAAATGGAACCAAACCAGGAGCAGGAGTCCAACATAAACATGATTTGAGCTTTAGACTGGTTTAGCGCCGAGATTACCTTGCTGTGGCAATGGCAAGGGACCAGGGACTAGAGATTTAGCTTTTTGAAAACCAGCCACAGGTAGGCATCAAAATGATTAGGTTTATCGAGCCCCTGAGTGATTAGTGCTGTGCCACCTCTTCCTTAGAACTGGACACAACACTCCCCCCCCCCCAGTATGCAGCAGCCAGCCCTAGCTTCTGAATGAGCATTATTCAGTGTTATTTTATTTATTTATTTATTTTATTCATACCCTGCCTTTTTCCTGCAAGGAACCCAAGGCGGCTTACATAATAATCCTCCTCCTCTCCATTTTATCCTCACAACAACCCTGTGAGGCTGAGAGTCAGTGACTGGCCCAAAGTCACCCAGTGAGTTTCATGGCCAAGCAGGGATTAGAACCCGGATCTCCCGAGTCCCAGTTCAATACTCATAGATTCATAGATCATAGAGTTGGAAAGGGCCTACGAGGCCATCGAGTCCAAACCCCTGCTCAATGCAGGAAACTAGAGGAGGAACTGCAAAGCACACAGGAGGAGTGCTGGTGGTCGCTTTGTGTCGGCTGCCACCAGCATGGGCCACATGGAAGCACCGAGCATGATCTGCGTCCTGGCTGCTGTTTGGATAACCTGAGCACAGATGGGAACTGAGACATGGGGCTGGGGGAGAAATAATAAGCCTTGCTGTTCAAATTCTTAGTCACTCACTCCACTATAGCCAGGGCTGCCTCCTGGTTTTAGGGAGTCTTTCCTATATTTTATTTATTTATTTATTTATTATATTTATACCCCGCCTTTTTTCCTGCAAGGAACCCAAGGCGGCTTACATAATCCTCCTCCTCCTCTCCATTTTATCTTCACAACAACCCTGTGAGGTAGGTTAGGCTGAGAGGCAGTGACTGGCCCCAAATCACCCAGTGAGTTTCATGGCCGAGCAGGGACTAGAACCCGGATCTCCCGAGTCCCAGGCCAACACTCTAACCACTACGCTACACTGGCTCCTTTCTTGCATCTTATATGCGACGACACGGTCCCTTACACTTTAGGACCAGGCGCATAAACCCTTCTCAGGCTAAGCACCAACACTTAAAAACCTGAGGGGAGGGTCAAATGAAACCTTTCTCCTAATAATGAGGAAAAATATTAATTCTGGTTATTAAGGATCTTGCATCTTATCATTATATGATCATTAAAAAAAATTAAATTTAAATCTACCGGTATCCTCCAATTTCAGGAAGGTTTTCTTCCCCCATGAAAGAGTTTTCTAATTTTTTTACCTCATTCTCAGGGCATTTTGTAATTTCTTTTGGTGGTGTTTTTGAGCTTACCTAATCACTGCAAGGTGGCCAAGGGTGTTGTGTGTATTATTTGTTTCTTTTTATTACACATCTCCCCATTGCTTCTGCAGTATCCCAGGCTGCCTGCACTTCCCGATCTGAAGGAGGAAAAAAGGCCTTATGGCAGGAATTACCTCATGATAACTTCTTCTGGACTTTAATCCAAGTGTGGGAAGCCAAGGGGGCCACAGGCTGCTGGAGAGATTATTGTTCAATGAAAGTACAGAACAATGCTGCGCATTGCTCTCCCAAATCAAATGTAAGGTAAGCACAACGACTCCAAACCCAACCCATGAGAATTTCTCTAAAATGTAATGTGTGAAGAAATGTTCATCTCTTTTGAATTCTTTCAAAAGTAATTTTTATTTTCTATCAAATTGGATGTGAATGGTTCAGAAAATATGCAAGAAATTTTGGCACTAATATCACCTCTTTTGCTGTCTAAAATGAAGGATTAAGGTGCCAGAGCTGGAAAAGCCTCAGGGTAACTGAGGCTGCAATCCTATACCCACTTACCTGGGAGTAAGCCCCATTGAACGTAAGGGGACTTACTTCACAGTAGACATGCATAGGATTGCACTGTTAGGCTGCACCTCAGAGTAAGCTCCATTGAACATGAATTTACTTCCAAGTAAACCTACTTAGGACTGTGCTGCAAGTCAGCTAGCTGTCCTTTCTTCTTCTTCTTTTATTGGACCAATCATGGCTAATAATTTGTAGATCACAACAATGAAGGTTAAGGTATCCTTGACTTACACATGAAGGTTAATGTAAAAACAACGGCATGCCACTGTTTAAGTTGTTCCTTGTCAAATCATATTTTGCTAATGACTTTTAGATTACAAGTCAGGCTGCTGAAATTACCAGATTCCTCTTGCACTTATCTACTGGAGGCAGGTATTAAGATAAATATATTAGCCCTCTAATACTTGTAATATATAAAAGGAAGTCAGAAAAGAAGGTTAAAGCTGCAATCCTGTCCACTTTTACCTGGAAGGAAGAGCTGTCAAATTCAGTGGGACTTTGATTCTACATGGCAAGGTGTTTGCACATGCTGCCCCATTTTGCTTTATGAGCAAATTTGATGGATGGATCTTTACGTGTGTCACTTAATTCCTCAAAGTCTCTAGAGCAGGCATGACAAACCTTGCTCAGCTTGAGGGCCAAATTCCATTTAGGAGAAGCTCTTGGGGGTCTCATTTCAGTGGTGGGCAGGATAAAAGGTGAAGTGAGCATGGCTGAAAAAAATCCACCACCATCCTAAATCCATCGTTATCAGTGCTACTCAAAAGTAAGCATGAGTAATATACTCAGAAGGAATAAGGGCTGAATCATTTAGCAGCACTTTCAAACAACATTTCTACTCAGAAATAAGTGTGACCATCATGTCTACTCACAGATAAGCAAAGCAAGCCTCTGCGTGTCTAAACTACTACTCAGAAGGAACCACTCAGCAGCTTCCTTGCCCCCACCCTCTCTGCCCCACAGGAGCAGCTCTTATCTGCAAACTGCAGTTGATCAGAGGTAAGTGCTTCCCCCTGTTAACCACTGAAAAACAGAGACTTCACCCCTGCTTAGCACTGAAAAAGTCTCCCCTTTTCAGTGGTTACCTTTTCCCTACAAAGCAGAGGGAGTGGGGGTCAGGACCAAGAGAAGAAGCTACCAGGCCAGATGGGGAACCCATGGGTTGGGAGGTTGCCCATCCCTGCTCTAGAGGTTAAGAGAGAGATAAATTGACAGGGATAATCCACCTTAACTCTATTTCCCATGTATGTATGTGTGCATGGGTATGGACACTAAGCTTGTATCTCGTGCACAACATAATATTTCACATGCACAGGTTTGAAGAAGTACAGAAAGTCTTTAGTGGGAGAACCCCAAGGGGGGATGCTCCAAACAACAGCCCAGTTAGGACTTAGCATGCTCAGTACATACAGAATGCTGACTGATTGCTGGGAGGTAAATGAAAAACAGATGAGGGGAAATGGAATGGAGTATCTTGAGAATTCCACTACACTGTTTCATGGTCCCACTTGGAACATCATATTATGGTATTCTGAAAAAAAAACATCTTCTTGGCTTTCAGATCATGCGACTAGACCAAGGCTATGACTAAAACAATTCTTGCTTTTTTGTCTGAATTCAAAATGCCAGTGTACTGCCTCCCCACCACCACCTTCACCATCATCCACATATGTGCCCATCCAGACAGTAAATGTTGCTGTTTAAGTTGCAGCTATTCAATAAAAAGTACAACTATATCCATCATAAAAATAAACATTATATTAAAGCTTCTCATTTTTTTTTTCTTTTTTACTTAAAAGAAACTGTTATAATCAGTTTTCTAACACATCTCTTCAGAAGAAGCTATAGAAGACTCAGATTGAATTGGTACAGCAATGTGGAGAAGAACCTGAACTGTCTAATATTGAGGGCCACTGGTGTAAGGCTGGGTGGAAGATGAGGACACCCCCGACACCCAATTTTGGTAACTTTTCTGCAAAGGGCTTGAAAGTGTTTGCCGTTTTAGGAAGCATTGACTCATTCTGACTTAGCTTGTTGATCCTTAATGACACTGACGCAAAACCAGACCTGGTAGGCTACATAACATGGTCATAGGCTACATAGCACCCTATACACAATGTGATCCTAGATTGGCTGGGACTGCCCATGAGACTATTGCCAGGTAGGGATGTATGTGAATTTTCATTTCAGTTGGCAAATCACTTAAAAATGCCCCATTCACAATCCTGAACACAAATACGAATGGAAGAACATTTTCTCCAAAAATGTTTGCAACTTCCTGAACTTGCCTTCATCTCCACAAAATGTGTACTTGAAAAATGTGTAACTTGCTTAAAATGCACAACTTGCTTAAAATGCACACATTTTAAATCAGCATGCTTAATTTTGGAAATTTGCACACATTTGGGAATTGCTTGTGCAACTTTCATGTTTGATGCCTGTTCATTTTGCACTGTTTTCCCATTCATTAAAAACAAACAACGATCACAAACACGAGTGCAAATCAAGGAGAGATGAGCAGTGAGCTGATGTTCAGAGAATTCTGATGAGCTCAAACATTGCTTCTTCGCCAGTCCCTAATAGTGAAGGGGACACTACATAGCCGATGAGATTTGGCTACATCGTGACTAGGAATATTTGAGGACGTTGATCTTTGTGAATGACACAGACTCGAAATGGATTGATTCATCCATCCCTAGTGTCAACATCATCGATGGAAAACAAAGCCAAGTAAGAGCAATGCTTTCTGGCAGCAGGCATGGGCAACTTGTGGCCCTATAGCTGTTTTGGCCTACAGCTCCCATCAGCTTTAACTAGCATATCCAGTGGTGAGGGATCATGGGAGTTGTAGGCTAAAACATCTGGAGGGGCACAAATTGTGTACCTCTGCTATATAGCGTCTCTCTCAGAACATGATTCCCAATTGGCTGTGATTGCCTAAGGGACTATTTCCTGAATGAGGAAAAAAATCAGTAACCATATGAAAAAGATGGCACTGAAGCACCATCAGATTAGAGAAACTAGTGAACAGAATCAGAAAAAAGTGAACATTCTTATAATTTATAGTTTCCCCCAGAAATATTTCTGTCCCACCCAAAACCATTACTTTTGACCTGAAATGTTAGAATATTTGTTAATTCAAATAATTTTTAGGCTGCAATCCTATACACACATACCTGGAAGTAAGTCTCATTGAACTCAAAATGGGACTTACATCTGTGTAGACATGCATAGGATTGCACTGTTATTTTATTAGACATAGGCTTTTAGAATAAAGCACGTCCCTACCTAATAATGGCAGGGAAACCCTAGTTGCTATAAATATATGCCAGCCCAGCCCAAGATTAATAGGGATAAATGCCAAGTGCTGCACCTAGGAAAAGAAACCAATGCACTGTTACAGGATGGGGGATACTTGGCTCAACAATATTTATTTATTTATTTATTTATTATAATAATATTTATTTATCGCCCATCTGGCCGGCAACCGGCCACCCTGGGCGATGTACACAGAATAAAAGCAATAAATACATTTAAAACAAGTTAAAAATTTTAAAATCTTAACCCACCCCATATTCCCACCTGAAGAACCAGGTTTTTAATGAGCGACGGAAGCTCAGCAGAGAGGGGGCATGGCGGAGGTCACTCGGGAGAGAGTTCCACAGTACGGGGGCCGCCACAGAAAAGGCCCTCTTCCTCGTCCCCACCAGTCTAGCTGCTCTGGCTGAAGGGACAAGGAGAAGGCCATCCGTGGCAGATCTTGTTGAGCGGCCCACTTGGTGTTGCTGGAGACGCTCCTTGAGATAGACTGTACCGGAGCCGTATAGGGTTTTAAAGGTCAAAACCAACACTTTGAATTCGACTCGGCAAGGAACTGGTAGCCAGTGCAAATCCTTCAGCACTGGCGTGATGTGATCTTGCTGGCGGCTGCCTTTAACCAGGCGAGCCGCCGCGTTCGGTACCAGCTGTAGCTTCCGAACCGTCTTCAAGGGTAACCCCACGTAGAGCGCATTACAGTAGTCTAGGCGAGTGAGATGGATACTACTTGTAATACTACAAGTGAGAAGGATCTTGGAATTGTTGTAGATCACAAGCTGAATATGAGTCAGCAATGTGATGTGGCTGCAAAAAAGGCAAATGCTATTTTGGGCTGCATTAACAGTACTTCCAAATCACGGGAAGTACTAGTTCCCCTCTACTCAGCACTGGTTAGGCCTCATCTTGAGTACTGTGTCCAGTTCTGCGTCCACTTTAAGAAGGATGTGGACAAACTGGAAAGGGTTCAGAGGAGGGCAACAAAGATGATTAGGGGACTGGAAACAAAGCCCTATAAAGAGAGACTGAAAGAACTGGGCATGTTTAGCCTTCAAAAGAGAAGACTGAGGGGAGGTATGATAGCACTCTTCAAGCACTTGAAAGGTTGCCACACAGAGGAGGGCCAGGATCTCTTCTCGATCATCCCAGATTGCAGAACACGGAATAATGGGCTCAAGCTACAGGAAGCCAGATTCCGCCTGGACATCAGGAAAAAAATCCTGACTGTTAGAGCAATATGCCAATGGAACCAACTACCTGGGGAGGTAGTGGGTTCTACAACACTGGAAGCATTCAAAGTGCGGCTGGACAGCCATCTGTCAGGGATGCTTTGACTTGGGTTCCTGCACTGATCAGGGGGTTGGACTTGATGGCCTTGTAGGCCCCTTCCAGCCCTACTATTCTATGATTCTATGACTCTAAGAGATTTTGCTGCCTGTGATTGAGTAGCAAACTCTGTCACCCCATTCCCACCACAATCAAGGTGTATAGTACCCACAGTTGGTAGAGTTATTTTGGCATCCAAGGCAGAAAAGTCCACAAACAGCTCCCCTCCCTGGCAGTAAAAAAAATAATAATGAACAAGAATAATATATTAAATAACTAACAGTTTTCTGCCCTTTCAGGACACCCCAAATCCACTGCCTGAGATGGTCACCTCACCCTGACTTATGGTAGGATGGCCCTGAGTATATGAGAATGCCCCTATTTTCATCCATGAAATGTTAGAAGGTATTCTATCATTTCAGCCTCAGTTCCTGATTGGTATAATAAAGGAATGGGAGAATTTCAAGAAAAGCAAACTCAAAAAGGCAGGAACAAGTTTGCCTCAGCCCTATTTAATGACAACATTATTGCTATGACAATTCAACCTGCAATAATTACTGAATTATCAGGTTAGAAGCCCCTACAGCATTTAGTACTTCCATTAAAAAAAAAAAAAATACAAATCTAAGTCTTTTTCTTGAATGTTTCATTTTTTCCCCCAATGTCATCCTTGTAGTGCTGGATACCAATTAAAAATAGGAAGAGCTGGGTAGAATCAGCCTGCTTCAATGTGTCCAAGTAATTGCCTTTATTGCTTGAATTAAATGTGTCATTATGCCCTCAAAAGCAATATCCTGTCTTGCACAGAATATGGTTGTCTTTCAAGTTTTTCACCATGTTTCCAGTTTCCATCTGAGTCTGCATGTTAATGGGAAAAAGTTGGTTTGCAACCTGTATAGAATTCTTGGTTTCAATTTGCCCATTCTCCTACAGTGCAGTGCAGACTTCCTTATTCTGAAATTAGGTGCTCACTGTTTGAAACAATGGTAAAATCATTGGTGCAGATACAAAATGCACATTGCCGGCTTATATGTGTTTACTCAGAAGTACATCCTACCATGTTCAATGGACAAGTCCTTACCCTGATTTGTTTCTAACTACTGTGTAAGTAATTCTGCTGCCCGTGTTGGCCCATGGTCAAGGCAGAGGCGTAGCGTGGGGGGTGCAGGGGGGGCCGGGCGCACCGGGCGCAACATCTGGGGGGGCGCTCGCACTCGCAGCTCTCTGCCCCTGCCTGGCTCACTCACTCTCTCTGCAGTGCTGGCTGTGCGAATCCGAGCCGAGCCGCCGGGTCGCCGCCCACTGTGGAGGGGGGGGGGGGTGCCAGGCGTGCGGTGCGGTCCGGCTGGAAGATGGGGGGGGGGCGGGGGGGAGAGAATAGAACGCAAGTTTGCATACTCTCGCGAGATAGCTCAGCCTTTTTATTTTTGTTCGTCTATGAAGGAGATGGCGAGCCCCTGGTTGAGATGCTGTTTGTTTCGCGTTGCAGAGCTTGGAAATGGATCACGGTAGCTGGCGCCGCCCGCCCAGCGATTGTGCTCTTTCCAGAAAAGCGCTGCAATTTTTAAAATGCACGATCTTGTCTGTGTAGATAGATTTCCATATTTTTATTTTAAAAATATACGCGTTATGTTTTCCCTTGTGGAAATATAGTATTGTCAGTGTTCAAGTGAGGGAAATGAATAGCACACCGAGGCTGCAATTCTATACACGCGTATTTAGGAGCAAGAACCACAACTGAAAGGGACTTGCGTCTGAGTAGACATGCATAGGATCGCACTGGAAGGCACACTTACCTAGGAGTAAGGTTCATTGAACACTGTGGGGCTTCTGAGTAAACATTAATGTGGATGCACTGGATGGTTAAGTTCACAGTGTGAGAGAGAATATCATGGTACCATAAATATTACCCTATTTATTTTTGGCTCAAGCCTTTGTCTATTATTTATTTTTGAATTATTTTAAATGAAAGGCTGTGACACAATAAATCTGTTAGTCTTTAAGGTGCCACAAGACTTTTAAAAATATGTTTGCTGTAAACACAGCTAGTGTGTAAGGGTTGCAGTGTAAGGCTATGCACACTTGCTGGGGAGTAAATCGCATTGAAGGTGGAGCTGTACTTGAGTAGACATATCTATAGGATTCCACTGTTACTTGGAATACGTTCCAGTGAACTCTAGAATGTACTCAGGTTCAGGCTGAAAATTCAAGTTATGATCACTAGATTTGCCAGGGCTATTGAGAAAATAAGGCAGGTATAGTTTTTTGTGTTGGGTGTACAAACAAAAATAACTTCTTCTGGAGAGGGTTGTTCAGGACAAATGAACATCAAGAAAATGTTGCAGTGTAGCCTACCTTCTATGAGTTCACAGTTCCAGCCAGCCATTCCCTTCAAGTTGGGCATTCTGTACGTCCCCATCTAATTGCACCCTTTTAACTGACACTCAACATTTCATAGCTGCTCAACATGCTCAATTGTCGGAATGTGGTTAATACATGTGCTTAGGGGGTAAGGGTTTCTTTAACTAATCTAGTGGAAAGAGACTCGAGTGCCTAAAATCCACGGGTTAGGGGGCGCAAATTACTTGCCTTGCCCGGGTGCTAACAACCCACGCTACGCCACGGGTCAAGGCCAGGACCTAGGCTTCATAAGAGTCTGCAGTGGGTCCAAGTCTGATACTGGGAGGACAGGCCCAACCCAAGATATTTGCTGCCCAAGGCAAAAATTTCATGTAGAGAAGCTGACTAGACAGCCAGTTGAACCTTACTTCGATACTGGTGCTGGGCCAGCATCTTCCACCATACCTAGGCGCAGCAGGCCCATTTGGTGGGTGCAGGACAGGCGTGGTGGCACATGCAGTTCTGACCTCCAACGAGGGGAATAACTGGGGGAGGCTCAGAAGGAACAGCTGGTATGGCTGCCCAGTGTGTCCCCAGCATCTGACACCTGGGGTGGTTGCCTCACTGTGCCTTTTGGTAGAGGCCAGCCCTGAGGGAGGGTGTTGTTCAAGTGGGCAGAGGCAGGAGTTATGGATGGGCTGGAAGCCAGATACCCAGATCAGACCGTTGGGACTGGGAAAGTGAATCTACCTTACTGCTTGATGTAATGTGTTGCTCAGACTGAGATGCTGGCTTGGTTGGAAAGGTTTTATAAGGTCTAGTGCAGGCTCTCCAACCTTGGGTCCCCAGATGTTGCTGGACTACAGCTCCAGAATCCCTTGCCATAGCCATGCTGGCTGGGTATGCTGGGAGCTGTAGGCCAGCAACATCTGGGGACCCAAGGTTGAGAGCCCTTGTCTAGTGTGTCTCCACTGGATTGAAAAGTCAGCCAACAGTACTCAGACCATCACAGCAGCCTAAAGGACATCCTTCACTCACTGAACGCAGGCTGGCTGGCTGGCTGGCTGCAGGAAGGACCAAAGTGCTGGTGGCAGGAGATAAGGTGCTAGAGACTGGAGGCCCAGGTTTGAGGAGGCCCTTGGCAACTATTACCCACATGATTACATTGATGTGTCACTCACATGAATCTACATTAGACATGATAATGTAATGGATACTCCTAAACTCACCCATTAGGTTTAGATGCCAATATGGCAAATGAGACTAAGACAGTGAAGACAAAAAATAAGAAAGAATATGGTGCCCAGATGCAAGCAGCAACCTGGATAAAAGAGAGCAGTAAAACAGCATCTGAACAACACAAACATTTTGTGATTATTTATATCGGTCTTTATCCAGCTGTGCCAGTTGTGTTACTTTTGAGCTGATTGTCAGCATCAGAGAATGTCCTGTGTAGCCATAATTTAACATCCTATTTAGGTTCTGATGTTCCTAGACATTATTTATTATCAAAACAACTGTAATTTTTTAATGTTGCTCCTGGTGCCATTGTTAAGGAACAGGCCTTGTTGCGGTTGATTATGTACCATGGCACAGTACATAGCACTTAATTAGAACAAACCATTCTAATAATTTATTGGGACATCTCTGGGGGAAGCTATTTAGCTTAATGGCAGTGTATGCCAATTCCCTGTTTCTTATTTGGAAGAGTACAGGGATAAATTGTGCCTAAGAGAAACATATTTAGGTGCTTTGAAGTGATAAAAATGATGTTTAGTCACATGTTGCAGGGGATGAAGAAGTTCCACTCCAGAGATTTTTAGTTCATTTTTTTATAGTTAAAGACTGAGCACACAAATGTAGAACGGGGAGTTGAACACGCACAGGTAAAGATGCAAAAGCCCTGCCGTATATTATTGTCAAAAGGAATTTGATTTGCAGATTTCCTAATATGCTATTTTCAAGTGCAAGGGGTCTGAAGCTTGTGAGGGCTGTGTGTTGCCCCACAAATAATTCACCATGATATGCATAAAAAGGAGACAAAGACTGTCTGCAGTAAGGACACTCTACCAGCATAGGGATGGGTAAGGGGGGGGGGATTCAGTTCATTTTTGATCAAAATTTATCCAGTTTGCACCTCCTGGAACCAAATGCAGACCTGAACATGATCTACAGTATGAAAGCCATACATTTCCAAGCTTCTGATGTGATTCTCACAACAGCAAAAAATGGGTTCAAAAAATGTGTACATTGGAAAATGTGCCTGAAGAAATGCCCAATAGGATGGGTGAGGAATTCATTTCAGTTCTTTTCTTTTAACCTCAATTTATACAGTTTGCACACCTACCAGAACTGAACACAGACCCTGAACACAATCTGCTGTCTGAAATCAATACATCGCTAAGCTTTTGATGTGATTTGCGCAACAAAAATGTGTTCAAAAATGCATACATTTGAAAAATGTGGAGAATGATACATGCATTTAGAAAATGAGCACAAAAATTTGCACACATTTTGCACTAAAAAAACCCTCCAAGCTTGCCATCCAATATGGACAATAGTCGAAATGAGCTTCAGGGGTGGAAAGCAGATACACTTGACAAACTTGAGTTTACTGAGCCCCACACCCTAAAGCGGTCACTAGCACCAGTGATCACCAAGTCTCACATTCCTAATTAGCTTTTGGGGAGGGGCTGAGGCTCTGTGATATAGAGCAGCTGCTTTGCATGCGGAAGGTCCCAGGTTCAATTCCGCGGTATCTGTAGGTAGGGCTAGAAAAACTTCTGCCTAAAACACTGGAGAGCTGCTGCCAGTCAGTGTGAACAATACTGGGCTAGATGGACCAATGATCTGACTCAGTATAAGACAGCTTCCTATGTTCCTATATTCCTATGTACTCACTGTAGAGAAATCTATTTTACCTGGCTCTCTTTTTTGCTTCTTTGCTTGTGGGGCAGTTGCCAGAAAGCATGGGGACAAGGCCACCCTGCCCTAGTCTTTTTCCCCCTTGTCTTTTTCTCTTTTTAGCTGTACCTTCAGACCCACCAAAAACCACTAAACCCCATTTGAAAGGCACCAGGTTAGGTATGGATGGTATAAGTATTCCAATAGGTAATGGAAGCTGAACTGTGCCACAGTCTTCTGCCATCTGGGAGCTGGGAAAGGGGTAGCAATGTCCTTTTCCGAGCAGATATGTTTCTTGTCTGAGTTGCTGGCTGGAACTCAAGACCAAGAGAGAAAGTACTGAATGGTTTATGAGCAAATGGTTCACCCATTTCTGAAAGATATTACTTTGTACATTTACCTCAGCTACAGGCAGTAATATGGCTTCCTCCAGGCACTGTCAGAATTCAGGTAGTATGTACTAATGTATCCGCAAAGAGGCCAAATCACTTCCTCATACACTCCTTGATACATTTTGCCTGAGGAGAGAGGGAGAGAAAACATGGATGTCTTCGAGGCAACATGAAAGAGCTTCAGCTTCTGTCAAGGTAAGAATATTCCAAACCAAGATGGCAGGAGCCATCTTCCCAATTGCAGTTGGTATTCAGGATTCCCTTTTCTCACATCAGTTTACTACTCTAGTAGCCTGTCTTCTAGGCTAGGATGTCTTGGAGCATTTAACTCTCTAAATTTGGAGGGAAAGGTTTCTGGAAGAAGATAGTTATGCAATTTATCCTGGGATAGAAGAAATCAATACTCACCCCAGAAAAACAAGTAACTGAGACTCTCCCTACAACCTGAAAATATACAAATCAGCATTTATCAGAATCTGTCTTTCATGCACTAATCAGAACTCACAGACCTTTGGAAATCAGAAAATGCAAGAGAAGAGATTAGCAATGCTTGAGATTAATTTTATAAAACACATTATGTACAGGGAGCTTAAACTGACACATGAAAACTTCACAGAATCTTTTGGTTAGAGTGCAACTTTTGCCACTTGGAAAAGCTAGAGCTTTCTAGTTTGTCCTTTGTGCATTCTTCACACATGAACACTTTCAGTAAGTTAGAGCAAAACTTTTGCATCCCTAAGATAACTTGCATTCTTGGGATACTCTCTCCTTGCCTCCATTTCCTAATCTGCTCTCCCCTGCACACACAGACACGCACACACACACCCTGCACCATTTTCATGCAAAGGGTTGAACCTTACTACCCATGACAGAAACAGCTGGACCAGACTCCAGGTGGGATCTATTGATTTGGTTTGCCTTTTTGTCCCCGAGGGCTGCAGGTAATGCTGGCTAAGGGTTCGGGGGCTATGTATGTGCACGCACACACGCACACATATGCACCAAACATATGCACACATATACGTAAACACACGCAGTCTGGGTGAGGACCTCTGAGGAGGGAGTGGAGAGTACAGGTAGTGGGAAATCAGCGGCCAGAGGGATTCAGCGACACCATGGGTTAGGCACCTGTGAAGGCTCTCAGTAAAGGCCTTGGTGGTGCACCCTGTTCTAAGAGGTCAGGCATTAAGGGAATACAAAGGGCTGGATCCAGGATCAGCCTTCCACAAGAGGAAGGGAACTTCTGCAGAGGAAGACTCTACACATGGAAGGTCCCTCCAAATTTGGGGTGGAAACCCCCCCTCCCGCCCCCCCCCACACCCACACACCACAGCTCACCCCATCCAGCAGGCCTTCTGACTCTCTGTGTAGCATTTTCAGGGGCGCTGCCATGGGAAGGAGGGGGCAGGGAAGCCTCCTTCTGACAGTGGCAGTTGATCCAGCATAAATCTGGATCCAATCAATGGCTCCAGTGATCCTCCACCACCCTGTTGAGGCTCTTTAGAGAACGGAGAGCATGTTTAAAGTGAACTTTCAAAGAGGGAACTCCTTGAATAGTTGATCAAATACCCAGCTCCCTTCACCATTTGGGGGGATTCAGAAGGCATAGTGGAATAAGCTAAGGAGAGTCCTCTAGCTGAATGTCCTCCAATGCCATGCCCTAGTCAGCTAGCTATTGAAGATACAGCCTGCCACATCTTCTCCCAAATCCCATTACACATCTTTCGGCCTATGCTCTTGACAAGATCAGTGTCATTCAACCAGAATGATTAATACCACTAAAGGAAAGAGAGCATTTAGTGAAGTGTTAAATCTTCATTATTAGGTGACCCCCATTCCATGATGTTAAGAAATGGGTGAGTTAAGACATTTTGATACCTTCTGTAAACCACCAATCACTTTGGAAAGAGCTATTAACTGAGTTAGGATTAAAGGCTTTTTGATGCAATTCATTTGTGTCCACACTCTACTATCTCCTTGGATTATTAAAGTAATGAAGAACTAGCGGTACATCTCCTGCACTGAGAAAATATTATTGGATGTATATGCCCTTCCACCTTTCATAATGCATATAAATAAAGGGCAAATCAGGAAGGTATTATAATCCAATTTGACTTTAATGCACATAAAATCTACTAAAAATATTTCCTGTTAGAATTACGGTTCATGCAGGTTAGCTTTTTGTGACGATCAGTGTGCAAGATGTAACAATGGGGTGCTGGGGGAAGGCAAATTCTTTCATCACTGCCATCAAAAGGCACACTGGCAAGAAATTTGCCATTAAATAAAAGATTACCTGTGACACAAAATTTGTCATTTACATGATGAAGTGCCCTTGTGGTCTAATGTATGTTTCTGAGATGCCTACTGAAGGTCAGAGCATCAGGATGCAAAAGAATACCAATGGAGAATATGAAAGTTCACCCATTGCAAAGCATTTTATTGAAAGGGGACATCAAGTATCCCCATTCCATGATGTAGAGCATGTTCTCCAACCTTGAGTCCCCAGATGTTTTGGCCTACAACTCCCAGCATGCCCCAGCCAGCTATGCCCCAGTCTGGGGACCCAAGGTTGGAGAACACTGATGTAGAGGAACCTAGAATGTGTGTCTCTGTGTGTGTAATTGAATTTGATGTCATGGTATATGATTTTACCCTAATTACACAGAGAGAGCTGGCTCCCTAAATCATCCACGATCTATGGTCAAAAACAACATAGTACACAGAAGCACTTGGATTTAGGCTGAGGTTTATTGATGAAGCAAGTTTGAACAGGGGCAGTTGGAATACTGACTCCTCCCCATTCAAAATGCCTCATCCCAATATGAGAAGAGCCAAGACCATGCCAAATTTGGGCCTAAGCTCATATTGCCTTGTACTGTGGTTTGCCAATCACCACCATGGGTACCAACTGACCTTCCCTCTTTCCATTGCTGCCATGCTGCCCCCTCCGCTTTCTTTCCTTCTTTTCCCCAAACTCTCAGCATGCTTCTCCCCGCCCCTCCTCCATACATCTCTCTGGAGGCTTCTGCCTCTCTCCTACATTCTTTCCCTCACTCGCTTCCTCCTTCTCTCCTGTGCCTAGAGTGTTGCAGTAGCAGCATCCCAGGAGCAAGAAGCCCTAGGGAATATAGTTCTCTGGGGCTCCTGATTCCATCACCATATCCACTTCCATTTTGCACATTTTCCTTGCAAGTGCTCAAATAGACCTGAGGGCTTATTATTCAAGAGCTCTCAAGGGAAGATTACAAAAACAGAGTGGAAATTGATGCAAGTCAAGATAAGTTTGTTCATCCATCCCTACTGATTTGGGTTGCATCCTCATGGTGCTTTTTTAACTTTTTTGCGGGGGGGGGGGGATTATATATTATTTTTAAAAAGATAGGAGCACATGTACAAGTGTGAGCTGTGCAAAGAGTACTGTTTTTAAAGCTGAATAAACTTCACTGAAATATATTATTTTAAAGCCATGTCATGTGTATGTTGTTAGAGCACTATATTTGCTATTGCCCCGTAGGGATGTATGAATCAGCAAAACTTGGGCTCACCAAACTTCTTGAAATCCCATCTCGAAGCTTATTCCGACTCGAGTCTGTATCAGATTGCAAGTTTTGCTTGTTTTTTCCTTTTGCATGAAAATCCATGCACATTTTTCCAAATGTATTCATCGATTGCGCATATCTTTGAAATGTATGCATTCTGCTCCCATTGATTAAAGCATATTTGTGTGCTTTTTCCCAAAAGTACACCCCTTTTCATGCACATTTTTCAAACGCAATTTTGGCGGTCCGCGAATCGCACTGCAAGCTCAGAAATGTATGGTCTTCCACTGCAGATTGCGTCTGAGTCCGTGTTCAGTCCTGAAGGCGTGAACTGGGTAAATCCTGATCAAATGTGAGTTGAATTGAATTTCTCATACATCCCTAGACTCATTCCCACATCATAGAAACCAGACAAAGTCTTCAAAGCACCCAGCATTAGCATGAGAACAAGCCCTAAGTTTTGTTTTTGGTTTTAAAAAGCACATATATGTGTTCGGTGGTAGAACACCTGCTTTGCATGCAAAAGGTCCCAGGTTCAATCCCTGGCATTTCCAGGTAGGACTGGGAAAGACCCCTGTCTGAAACTGGAAAGCCGCTGTCAGTCAGTGTCAACCATACTGAGCTAGATGGACCCGTGGTCTGACGCAGTATAAGGCAACTTCTTGTATTCCTGAAATTGTTTTTTTTTATTCAGATCAGGAGAGTGTTGAGAAATATTGGCATGAGAAGAAGGACATGTAAACATATCAGTTGGTGATGGCATCTGTTATGTTAGTTTGGGGAGAAAACTTTTTGAGATGAAATGACATCCTGCACTTCATATTCTTTTGTACTGGAGTTCAAGGAGGTTTAAATTGGCTGACATGAAAAGTATGTAAAACAAGCCAACTCAATATAGAATAAAGGGAGGTGGGATGCCATGTTAATACTGAAATAAAGAAGGATTTGTCTGTTTGGATGGCGCCGAGGGTATTTGTTAGAGATGAAATGTAAAGTGCCAATGTTTAAACAAAGTAATGAGGTGAGATGATATTTTTACCTAGATTTTGAATTATACCTTGGGGATGATGAAATTGAGAAGAATGTACATTGAAGTTTCCTATGATCCTAGCATGGAAATGGATTCCTTACTACTGTATTTCATATTCCTTTCTCTGGAAACATCAGAGCACGCCTGCCAATGACATAAATAACATTTACTTGCTTGAAGAACATATGGTTTAGTAAGAAAATTAAGCATGGGGGAGAAGGGGAAACAAACCAGGTAGAATTAAAATACAAGGATGGCAGTTCATATGATGATGTCTGAGGACTAGGCAGAAGAGGACGATCCTTCTGGGAACACATTCAGGCTTGCCCAGCCTTGGAGAAGATATCTAGAACAGAGTTGGGGTGGAGATTTCACCCTAATTGGCTCAACGTGCTCTTCTGAGAACCTATTTCAGGACCAAATGTCATGATACGTCAAATACATAGCATGCAGCTGACCCTCTCTTTGGTTTTTGCTCACATGTAAACAGATACATATCAGGGCCACTGCACTTGGGAAGGGACATTTTAAACCTTCTTCTCCAGCCACCTGTTTTCCAAAGTCCCACACACACCCTACCCATAGGCCTCCATTGGCGCCAATGCATTCGGGAGGCCATATGCTTACTTGTGTCATGGGTGAAAAACAAAGAGTGAGTCAGCTGCACACTACGTATTTAAAGATCATGTATTCTGACCCTCAGAGTACAATCAAATGTTCTAACCACTGTAACAGAATTCAGTTACAAGAACCCTGGTTAGTCCATTCCAATGCTCAATAGTTGGCTCACTTGCCAAATAACCCTTCATGTGGGGTGACCACTTATGAATCACCCAAAAAGAGGACAAAAGAGGACAGTGATTTGCATAAAATGTGCATATGCATATGCACATTTAGAAATGATTATATTATAATTTAAATATAAATATTGTACATCTTGCCATAGGGCTGAATACAATGTTAGTCCTACATAGAGTAGATCCACTGAAATGAATGGGACTTAAGTTAGTCGTAACATGACATAGTGTGGAAGACTGTGACCAGGTGACCTGTATGCCTTGCTCATCTGCTATCCAGGTGCTGTTGACAGGCAACTTCAAGGCCCAGCTCTTCCTTCTGATAGTTCTTTACCTTTAGACCATAGAGGACAGTCCTCCAACAGGCCTTCAAATAAAGGATTATCCTCTGTAAAAGAGGACACATGGCCACCCTATGTTCACATGAGTGGCCTACTCATCTGAGCAGTTTTGACATAGGAATGGTAAACTCATGGTTTTCCTTCTGTAGACCAGAAAAATGGCAATTTGTTTCACATGATCTGCTACAATAATTGTATATCAGTCACAGCTCAACCCAGTCCATTTGGCTGCCTGAGGTGTCTGAATTACTGGGGTGAAGAACATATGTAATTAGAAATCTGGGGGGGAAATCACTGCCTGAACTTTCACATCACAGAGGCCCTTCCTGCCGTCCCTCTAATTATTCTTAATGTGACAATGTGAGAAAGGGACTTTTCTGTAGTGACCCACACACACACACACACACACACACACACACACCTCTGGAGCTCCTTCACCTGGGAGATCTGTATGTCTCCTTCACTGCTTGTGTCTAGGAGGACAATTGTTGTTTCCCATTTTAATCAGGCTTTTGAGAGACCTCCTAGTGTTTTTGGCTGCTGTGGGCTCTGGTTTTTTTCTATAGTTGTTTATATTATTTTACCATTTTTAATGTATGACCTTATTTGTGTGGAAAGCAGGATATAAATGATTTTTAGATAACAGATAGATAGATAGATAGAAGTTTAACAGCAGCCTGGTCTACTGTCATGATAATTTCTGAACCTTTAATGTTGACAACCAATCTTGCAAACTCTATTTTAAGTCCACTCTTGTGCATGCTTAACCAAAACTAAAATCAGCAAAGATTTAGTATTTAGACTTAAAAGAACATCAGACTTGCAGATTTGCTTTCCTCTGCTTGTAAATTCTAAATATTTCATTCTTTTTAAAGAGAGCCAATCCTATGCATGTTTAGCCATAAATGCAGGATCTACTTACTAAGCTCTCTTACTAACTTGTATATCAGAGTTTGATAATATAGACACTAGTCCTAATGCCTGTCTGCTGTCCGCAGTAATATGTCCGATCTGCACACTCCATCTGTCAATCTAGCACCCTCCTATATACAACCTCTCACAACTAAATTATGCCAACTCTAACTCAAATCAAAGCCTATAGAAAAAGCTAAGGGTTGTTCATAGAGTCCTTCTCTGCAGTACCACCAACTAGGGATGAATGGAACAGTCTATATCTGGTCCATTTCAGTTTCAAATGTATTCAGTCATAATTCTGTCAGTCTATATCCAGTCTAAGTCAGCTTCAAATGTATTCAGTCATAAGTCCATTCTATCCCATTTCCACACCAGTCTGCTATTATTGTTGCTGTTGTTGTTGTTTTATTATTTTTTATGTATTTATTTATTTTAAAAAACCACTCATAGAACATGAGAAGAGCCATGCTGGATCAGACCAAGTGTCCATTGAGTCCAGCATTCTGTTCACACATTTCAATGGGATCCCACAAGCAGGACATGAGTGCAACAGCACCCTCCTGCCCATGTTCCCCAGCAACTGGTGTACATAGGCATCCTGCCTATGCACTCAAAATCTGCATTTATTTTCACATGCAACTTGCCCTAATATACACATTTTTATACACAACTTTCCCTATTATATGCATTTTTGTATGCAAATTTCCCTAATGTATGCAGTTTGTACGCAATAGTTGAGCCAAGAACTGCACTGCAATGTTTGGAGAACTGCACAATCTGAAGGATAGCTGTGTTTCATCCTGCATATTCATCCAGGAAGTGTGAATTAGGCCCATTCACTTAAAAATGCAGACCAAACACAATTCTTCCCATCCCTACCAACAAGTAGTTTCTTCATCTTCTCTGCATTAACCTTCAGTTTATTTACCCTCATTCAGTCTAAAACTTCTTTGAGATACTGGCCAGTTTTTTTGCATGCACTACATAAATCCTTTGTGCCAACTTTAGCTGATTTTATAACAATCAGATTGTTAAGGCTTTATAATACTTGTTTGATCATTCCACCTTAACTATACAGACACAACAGTGAATGTATAATGCATTCTTGCCAGTGGTCAGCACAGCAACTAGATTCCAGTTTGTGTTCCTGAGAGAAAAGCCAGAAGGGAAAATAATGATATGTGTTATGTATTTTCCCCCCCTCTTTATTATTTTCTTTTTCTTTTTATGCCCTTCCTCAGAATACAAGGCATGTGTGTTCAGTTATTTATTTGTTTGTGATTTTGTATATTTTCAATACATTTTTCTTAGGGAAAGTCTAGTTTAGGTGTTTGTAAAATGTAAAAAAAAAAAGTTTCAATAAATATAAAGTTAAAATAAAGAATAATAAATGGATTCTACTTAGTACAGTCAAGGAATCTGCTTGTCTGTGCCAGGAGGCTACGTTTTGCCTGACATCAAACCAGTATCAGGGCAATGCTCTTTCAAATATTTACTGAGCAAGAAGTTTTGATGGTGGGTGGAAGATAACAAAATCGAGAGAGGAGTTAATAATTTAAAGCTTAGGATGTAGTGAATTCTTTTCTTGGTGCCTCGAATACTATGGCTCTGTGTCTGTTTATACTGCAAGCAATTCTTTAAAATTCAGATCTTGTGCTACTTCCCAAATCTTAAACTTCTCAGCCATATAGCTCAAAGAGAACTTATATGAGAAATCAGTGGTGGGTTTGCTTGCTCTGAGTCTATAAAACTGTGTGTGTGTGTGGGGGGGTGGCTTCAGGGTTTGTTCATCCAATAGCACATATATTGATAAGAATGACTGGTTAAGGTGGGTGAATTTGGAGACAGGAATAACTATGTAAGCAGACCAGTAGTAATTTCGTTATTTGCTTTCACATGCAAGGGCAAAAGGTGGTTTGAATATTCAGCCCTGCTAACACCTGTAAGTAGAGTGCCAGCCAAGTACACTGAGAGATCGTTGCAAGTCCCAGCAGGATTGGAATGCAAGATGGACAGAGGATGGTCACCATGGTGTCATGTCCCCTGGATCTGAGGCTCTGCATTACTCCGAGGACAACTCAAATTCAGATAGGTCAAAGGTCAGCCAAGGGGAGGCTGGTGGCGCCAATGTTAGTTGGGTTGTGTATACACTCCAGGCTTTACTCTGAACTTTAAAGGAGCTATCCATGGTGCTGAACCTATTTTGAGGCTAGGATTCACACCTTGGATAGCTCCTTTAAAGCTCTGACCAAAATCCAGCATGGATTCACAGCCCCACTGACATTGGAGCCACCAGCCTTCCCTGGGTCACCCCACTTCGGGGAGAGCTGTTGACATCCCCATGTATACAATCCCAGCCTGAGAATGTAGATCTCCCACCATCTGACTCTGAGAATGACTCTCCTGCCGCTTCTCCTGTCCCTCAGTCACAGGGGAGCATGATGCCTCCCTTGTGGCCTTCCAGCATTTTGCTGTTTCCAGTTGTGCCATTAGCATCAAAATGGTAAGTAGTTCTTTCTGTAGCAATTCTTAGTCATGGTGCTGTACCGAATATTTTGATTCTTCCATTTTCAGTCACTCATGGGAGGTGCGGGTGGTGAACTGAAAGCTCCAGCGAAAGAGTCTGGGGAGGTGAGAATTTTAAATAATTTTCTCCTTGGGGAGGGGGGGGTGCAGGGGTTCCATTACCTTTTTAAGTGTAGGAGGTGGCTGAGAGGCTAAATATCTTTAAGAACACCCCATGCACTTGCAGCAGCATGGAACTCTTTTCAGAGAGGCTTCTCCAGCACAGCAGCTCTTCCTAAACGCCTACATGAGAGTGCGAGGTCATGGGGTCTCATAGGAGTTCAGAGCCGAACTAAACACTCTTCTAACTACACACAGCAGAGCTATAGAATCCATGGAGACGGGGTTTTTTTTTCTCTTTTTTGAACCCTACCGTGGAGTGGGTGTGGAATTTTGGCACAAAGATGGGAGGGGGAAAGCATAAATCCTGCCACCCAAACTGCCATGTCCCTGATCTGAATCGGGGTCAATGTGTGTTTACACAGAGGTAAGTAAATCAATCACACATAACTTCCATGCATGATTTAAAGAACATCTAGTTTGGCCCTTAGGAACAGCTGCTGGGCTGAAAGCCTTTTGGGGAAGGGCCCTGCGATGTTGCAACAGTGCACGGGGTGATTTTAAAGTAAGAAAATAAAAAGAAGATACACACACACACCCTTCAGCCATCACCTACACTTCAAAAGGTAAGCAGAAACCCTGCCCCACCCTCAGTGAGAAAATTATTCCACACATTCTCTCCTCCCTGCAAAAGAGGCCGGAGGAAGAAAGAAAAAAAAATGATGCCTCTTTCATAGGGAGTGAGAAAAATCATGAAAATAGGGGGTGAGATTCGGCACAGCGCTAGTGGACAATGAAGAGAGTCGCCTTGGAGTTCAAGGGCACTTTCTGTCCTGTTACTTTATACATGTCCTCAAGTACAGTTTTCCAAAAGCCCTGTACCACTTTACATACAAGTCCACCACATGTAGAAAGACACATCGGACTCACTGTTCTGCTAATATAGTTATAGGGTACAGGACACACACACACCTGTATACCATGCTGGCTCCAGGTTTTTGAGGGCCCTCGGGCAAGAAACCATCCATCATTCCCCTCCCTCAGTGGACCAACCTTCTGACCGCCATTGTCGCCAACTGCCACTGCTCCTCATCCTCTCTCCCTGCATTGCGACCATTTGCTTGCTTGGCAGGCAGAGAGCCAAGGAGCAGGTAGGCAGCGACATCTACTGCTGCTGCTTCTCCCAACCAAGGTCGTCTCTGGGCCAGAGACAGAGACAGGTAAACAAGCCGGCTGCAGTGATGAAGAGGAGAAGCAAGTTCAGGGGGTTCTTGTCAGTGGGCCCCTTCTGGGGTGTGAGCCATTGGCAGTTGCCCAACCATGCCTACCCTTGACGCCGGCCCCTGCCTGTGTACTACTACTAATAAGATGGTGTTTTGACCTATAACAGACCAAATGGCTCAGGCCTTTTATACTTCAAAAGCAGATTGTGTCCACGTCCATGTTTGGTCTGGAAGCTGCGAACTGGGTAAATCCTGATTTAAAAAATGAACTGAAATGAATTTCTCATACATCATCAGGCGATCACTCGTGACCGAGTAAGATTGTCTTCTAGGATAAAAATTTACAAAAAGGAGATTTTAAAAGGAGGAAATTCTAAAGAAAATTGTGTAGACTCTAGCGATGGGTCCGTAAGTGACTGTGGAAGCCAATTCTAGATCCACACAGCTTCCCACAGTGAGGACATAGGTTACCAGATGGAAGATGCTCCTGTAAAGGATTCGTTTGACGTGCTTTTCGCTTAGCGCGTTTCCCCCTTTCACCTTGCACTCGGGCTTCTTCAAAGTCCATAGAACCTTTGTGAAAGGCCAACCTCCAGTTAGATCGTTCACGGGTCAGAGCTTCCCAGTTTTCGATGTTTATATTGCATTTTTTTAGATTAGCCTTAAGAACATCTTTAAACCTCTTATGCTGACCACCGATATTCCGCTTTCCATCCTTGAGTTGGGAATAAAGTAACTGCTTTGAGAGACAGCAGTCAGACATTCAAACAACATGACCAGTCCACTGAAGTTGGCGTTGAAGGATCATTTTTTCAACGCTAGTAGTCTTTGCTTCTTCCAGTACACTGACATTTGTTCGCCTATCTTCCCAAGTAATTCGCAGGATTTTCCGGAGGCAACGTTGATGAAATCTTTCAAGGAGGTGGAAGTGATGTTTATAGATAGCCCATGTTTCGCAGGCATACAATAAAGTTGGTAATACAATGGCTTCATAAACGAGTGTTTTGGTCTTCTTACAAATATCCCGATCCTCGAACACTCTATGTTTCATTCGAGAAAACACGGCACTTGCGGAGCTCAAACGATGCTGGATTTCACTGTCAATGTTAGCTGTAACAGAAAGATAGCCGATAGAGAAAATGATCGACATTTTCCAGTATTGTCCCGCCAAGCTGGATAGATGGCATCACCAGAGGGTTAGCTTGCACTTGCTGATGAAGCACTTTGGTTTTTTTGATGTTAAGTGAGAGACCAAATTTTTCGTATGCTTCTGCAAAAGCATTTAGGATAGTTTGGAGATCATCCTCTGAATGTGCGGAGACCACATTATCATCAGCAATACTGAAGTTCCACAACGGAGGTTGTAATTACCTTACTTTTTGCTTTCAGCCTGCTGAGATTAAAAAGCTTTCCATCTGATAGTGGTGGGGCCGAGCCTGGAGTCGGCTGGAGGCTCGCTCCGGGCTTGGCCCCCCAGCGGTGCGGAGCATTCTCCGCGCTGCTTGAGCCGCCGCTGGAGGATCCCCCCGCCACCCCGCTGCTGCTGCTGCCGCGCCGTAAAACCCACCGCCGCCACCACACCACCCCGCCATCGTCCTACCTGGTCCAGTGCTCCTGCACCGCTGCGCGCCTCCATCACCGCTGCCGGCAGAGCCACTGCTCCGGCGCGCTGGACCCCTGCCCGCGCTCTGTTTTTGCGCAGGGAACCTTGGCAACAGGGATTAAACAGTCCTGTTGCCATGGTTCTCCCCGCCAAAAACAGAGTGCAGGGTCCCATCGCGTCACTTCCTCCGCGCCGGAAGTGACGCAATGGGACCCAGCGGACAGGGAAAAGGCTCTCCGCTCTGCGGAGAGCCTTTGGTAAGTCTGCGTGGGTGGCAGAGATTCTTGGCGGACACGAGCAGGCCCAGTTCGGGCCTCGCTCGTGTCCGCTGAGAATCTCGGCCACATCCCTTTCCACACCAGTGGGAAATTTCCCCTCGACAAGATGTAAAATCATGGCGATGAAAATAGCAAATAATGTTGGGGCAATAACACATCCCTGTTTAACACCTGGCCCCACTTTAAATGGAGCACCATGAGAGCCGTTGTGTCCAAAACCATTGCTGTCATGTTGTCATGGAGAAGTCGCAAGATATTCACAAATTTTATTGGGGCATCCAATTTTCATAAGGATAGTCCAGAGAGCTGTTCGGTCTACAATCATCAAAGGCCTTAGCCAGATCAATAAATGCCATATAAAGGGGTTGATCCCCAAGCTGGATAGTTAACCTCTTGCACAAAGTAGATGGTGAGATGAAAAAATAGGCCAGTAAATGCACATCAGAATGTGCATTGAAATGCACATTCTCTGATTACGGATGTTTGTCGGTACAGCATTATTCCTAATGGAAAGTGTATTCCAAGGGACATTCAAATGTGCATTCCCAGCCACAATTAGTTCAGATAGTCAACACTCCTGCACTGGCTTGTCATAATAATGCACAATAGTTTGTGCACTGCTTTTGGGACGGGGGTATATAAACCAAGAACCCCACATGTACAAAAGTTGATTAGAAAAGTGAGTATTCTATAGACTTCCAAAGGATATTGAAAAGTATTGGGAGGCAAAGCAGAAGACTCTACAGATGTAAAGAGATAGTTTCCCCACCTCTCTATATTTATAAAATGGCAAATGTCTGCAATTTGGTGACTGCTGCTGTTCACATGTGAAACTGTTGACAATCCCAAACAAATTTTGTGAACCTTCAGAACCAGAGATATATACTGGTGAATGTTGACAGTCACTAAATGTGATTGTCAGAATTAACTTGTGTATGTCTGGAGAGTAGGAAAATCAATATCTATTTTTGGTCATCCATGAAATGCATCTGGGATTGTCAGCATTCACTAGGAGTGTATGAGAAATTTGTTTCAGTTCAGTTTTGATCTAGGTTTACCCAGTTTTCACCTTCTGGACTGAACACAGACTCAGACGCAATCTGCAGTCAAAGTATGTACATTTCCGAGCTTGCAGTGTGATTCACAGAACAAAAAATGTGTTCGACAGCATGCATACATTTGAAAAATGCAGATGAAAAAATATGTACTTTTGAAAAATAAGCACAAACACGCTTTAATCAATGGGAGAAGAATGTGTACATTTCAAAGATGCACACAACTGATGCAGAGATTTGGGGGAAAATACACATGGATTTTCATGAAAAAGAAAAAAACAAAGCTCACAATCTGATCTGGACTCGAGTCAGAATGAGGCGAGCTTTGAGATGGAATTCGGAGAACTCCAGCAAGCTCAAGTTTTGCAGATTTATACATCCCTAGCACATGTGAATGTTGTTCATCCTTCATATATTTAGCTAAGCTACTTACTGACACACACTCACCTGGCCAGCCCTGCCAGGTCACTAGATTGAAAAAGTTATGCTCTGAGTTGGACACACTTTTTCTTCCTTTTCCTCTTCAGTAGTTACAGGCAAGTGAAACTCACATGATAACAACTTTGGCTCTCTAACCCATTTGTCAGACTTCCAGAGCAATCCTACAATGTCTACTAAGAAGAGAGCTTGTTTGGAGGTTCTGGCAAGGGAGTGCAGCTATCGTGTACCCTTGACCAAAGAACAGTACACTCCTATCTGGGCTGGTTGTCCTCTTCCACCAAGCACTCAGCTTCGGGAGGGACACACATGGAGCGGTGAGAGAGGAAGGGGACGCCTGCCTAGCCAACCAGATCTGCCAAATTAACCCTGGTGATCAATGGGTTGACAGATGTTGCAGCCAGATTGCCCTCACATCATATTTACCAAGAATTAATGGGATTGTGTTTAATGGGATTTGCTCCCAGGTAAATGGGTTCAGGAATGAAGCCCAAATGTTCACTGATGCAACTAGTTTCAGACCGTCTTTCTTTGCACTCAGCATCTAATATTAAACAAGACTGGGTGTAGATCATTCTGCCGCTTTGAGACCTGCTTAAACACTGTTTGATCATTTACAAGTGGCCAAATTCTGTTCCATTAGACAGATTTTATTCCTGCACACTTCCTGATAAGAAGCTGACATTTCCACTCTCTCATTAAACTAAACGGGTTCGCTGGTAGATGTCCCAAAAGATTAATAAAATGGCTTGTTGTAATTCAGAACCATGTATTGTGTGGTACAATAGTACAGACTTATCCTGAACAAAACCTTAGTCCTTAACCAAATTTTTTTTAAAAAAAAATGAAGGCTTTTCAAATATAAAGGCAGGGAATGTGGGAGGCTACAGTTGATGAGCTATAGAACATTATGTTAAATACAATCTGACACCTTTTCCCAGTAATTTGAGGGAGATCCAAGAGGAAAGGTTCTTCATCATCTCATTGTGGGAAGAGAAATATTCATGATTTCTGTACCTCTACTATTAGTACAGGATGGGTGGAAATGTTTTAAGTCAAGCAGATATTGGAAATAAAGTGTTTTAAACCTTGTGCCTCATGATTTTAAATTCTCTCTCCTCTTTCTCTTGGTATTTCTCCATAGAAGCAAACAAAAAACAAAATGATGGTGGTGGTACCACTGGCATGATTCATTTTTAGATTGAGGGGTGGATTCAGAGCAATTAGTTGCACTCACGTCCCCTTGAAATCAATGTGAAAACTTAGTAATGATGACTAATTTTAGTCCCACTGATTTCAAGGGGACCTACATGCAACTAACTTGCTCTGGCTCCACCCTATGGGCTTTAACCAAACATGCCTGAACATAAAGTTTGTGGCTACAAACACACAAACATGATTGATCTGGAATTAGTCACACACATTTCTTAACATTTCCTATTTAGCTGTATTAGTCTATTGCAGCAAAACAGCAAAGTGTCTTGTACACCTTAAAGACTAACAAATACAATCTGGCACAATTCATCGGATGCGTCTGATGAAATGGACAGTGTCCATGAAAGCTTATGCCAGAACATATTTGTTTTTTTAAGACTCTTTGTTGCCATTTCTTAAAGTTATTTCAGGTGTTATGTCTGTGTTTTTCAGTATTATGCTTTTCATGTTTGACAAATACGTGTGGAGAAAAAATGCAACAACTTACAATTCCAAGGACAGTGCGTGATCTTGAAGATGTAATATTAAGCTTGCTGAGACAAAAAAAATTCCGTCAAACTTGGATAGGTTGCATTGGTCATTCAGAATGAAGTGATTTGTTCTGACTCAAGTATCCTGTACATTCTTAAGTCCAGTGCTACTCAACTTAGTGCTGACTAGAGATGGAGAAATCCACAACACATTGAAATGAGTTCAGATTTCTATGAATCCGACCTGCGGGTTTGCAGTGGACTGGATTTTTTCGAGTCACATGGATTCTGTGGACTTGCGGACTGGTTTTTCACTTGGGGGGGTGTTGCACTAATTCTCATTAGTGCTAATTCTCATGAACTAATTCGCATTAGTGCATTTGCGCAAGTGGTTTAGCGCTGATGTACTTTAGCGCTAATGTGAATTAGCGCAAGTAGAATGAAATTCTGGTTTGGGGGGAAAAACCGATTCCATCATTTAGCAGATGACAGAATAAAAGACCACTGACAATCCGTGAAACACAGACAGAACAAATTTAACAAAATCTGTATATCCCGAGTCTTGATAGATAGATAGATAGATAGATAGATGAGAACTCCTTTTGTAATGAGGGTGGACAATAAATAAATAGTAATCCTAGGTCTGCTTTGAATATATAAACTCAGAATTAAAGATTTAAAGATGGCATGATGAGCACAGTGTTGATTTCTCTGCAGAGACATGGCTATCCTGGCTTCCAGGTTTTTCTGAGGAGTGAAATTGACATGAAATTGACACATCTTTGTCAGCGGTCATTCTACACATTCTTTTCTCTTGCTAATACTATCAACCTAAATTCCTCCTGAATCACTTTATTCATTAAGGTTTATGAAAGCACATTTTGATGCTTAGAAGGAAGGTTCTAGAAAGGTGCATAAGGCTGTCACTGAAATTTACAGTACTTTGTAGCAGAAAGAAAGGAAAAATAGGAGGTTGAGTAATGTTGAATATTCTTAGGGGTGGGTGATCTGCCAAGACCCGACCCACCTCCGGCTCAGCGGACGCTGACGCTGCGCTCATCAAGCTGGGCCAATAGTTGCCATGCACCGCACCACTCTCCAGACTTTCAGGTCCAGGTAGGTCGCCATTTACAGAGAAAATGCCTTAAGATATGTCAAAAGTGGCCACAATTTGTGCAAATTATGCAAATTATGGTCGCTTTAGGTGTATCTTAAGGGATTTTCTAGGTAAACAGCGGCCTGCCAGGAACTCGGAAGCCACTTCCCCTGCTCGACTAGGGAGAACGCAAGTTGAGCTGGGGAAGAGGTAAGCGGGATGGAGTTCGTGGGGGTCAAGCCCGGCTAGTCCACCAGATTTTTTTCCCCCTGAATGAAATCCTCACACATCCCTACCTTGATGGCTAATGGTATATGGTTTTAAATCGCTTTGTTATATTCTTACTCATAACATCTGAAGAGGCAGCATTGTCATCAGGCTACTGGAAATAAAGTTATTACACTTACCCTGTTGTAACTCCATCAGCATCCTGATCATAGTTATGCTAGAGAAAGCCATTATGACGGACAGGGGATTGCATATATATTAAGAGACCTCTGGCCTGTGGTCAAAATGAAGCCTGCAGAGCCTCTTCATTTGGTTTGTAGCATCTTCTTCCTGTCCATGGTAACCTTTTCAAAGTCTAATTGCAGCAAAGAGAGCTGATTTCTGAGAGGGTCACAGCTGGAAAGAGCTTGTTGCCTATCAACTAGACATCATGGTTTATAGCAAACTCTGGTTAGTTTAACAAGCCAGCTTCATTATCCACAGTTTGAAGCTGGCTTCTTTTGAAAATGACCAGAGTTTGTTACAAACCGTGATCTCTGCTCCATGCACAACAACAAGCCAATATTCTGTGGAAGTGCACTAAATTCTGCCAAAGCCCTCCTTCTAGCTGTGCAAGAGAATGAGAGGAGAGGGGGGAGTGTGCATGCCAAGTCTTACTTGGGCTTGTTCCAGCTCATGCATGTAGCAATAAACCACGGTTTACGGTTGTGTGTGGCTGCATGCATCGTGTAGTTGTACATATGTAGCTCTATGCAGATCTTCATATGATTGCATGTAGGTCTGAAGCAGGGGCAGCGCACGCAGTCCCTGCCTACTCCCCTCTGCTATGCATGTTCACTGAAGAAGGGTTAATGAAATCTTGTAAAAATATGTTTAATTTAGAACATTTCTTCAAGCAATTTTCTTCCAAGGGTATTTGTCGCTCTTAAGACTTCACCGCCCCTACTGTGGATGGGAAATTAGTCTGGCTCTAGGGGCCCACTGTGGATATGCTGTGTGAAGTCCCTGTGTGTGGTGCGCTCTGGAACATGGTGTTGATGTGTATCACCATTGAATTTTGAGTGCGTTTTGACCACTGAGTTTTCTTTTATCAGTGAGCTTGAACTTAACATTTTAAGACAAGTTTCACAACTTGTCAAACAACCAGATGAAATCCTTCAGGGCAGTATTCAGCTCAAGCTGGCCTCTGGCTATAGAGGATGCAAGAACATCTGAGAAGAGATTGTTTTTGTTTGCTTATTTATTTAGGCTGCAATTCTCCCCACATATGGCTTGCACAATGAGGGAAGTGGGGCTCATTGTGGGAGCCTCCTTTAGCTGAAACGTTAGCCTACCGCATCTTCAGGCCCCAGGGCAGGTAGTAATACATCAAAGCTGAAAATTATGAAGAAAAACGTGGAATCAAATCCAATGTTGGTTTAGGCAAGCCACTGAGAGCCAGTATACAATACAAGTCTTCATAAAAAGGAATGCCTATACTACACTGAGTCTCCAAAGTGGAGGAAATTCCATGATAACAGAGCAGATATTGAGTGCATCTCTGCGTATGTGTGCAGGTCATTGCGTATGTTGGGTGCAGAAATACAACTGTGCAAGTTTGTTAGAGTGGTGTCTTCCAACGTCCCTTTTCTCTTCTTCTTTGAAATCCTGGGTTGAAATTGCATGCTGTCATATTCCACTGCTAAACCAAAAAAGATATAGGCATATTTTTAATCAGCTCTCAGAGCGATAGAAAATTGACCCGGATTGGAAAATGGATACCTTGTTATCAATGTGGCTGGATTAATAATCTGCACATCAGAACCTGACTTATCCGGAGTCAGACGATGGGTCCATCTAGCCCAGTATTGTCAACACTGACTGGCAGCAGCTCTCCAGGGTTTCAGGCAGGCATTTTTCCCAGCCCTATCTGGAGATGCTGGGGATTGAACCTGGGTCTTTTTTCATGAACACAAGCACAGGCTCTGCCCTTCCCCAAGGGGAATACACTGCTGAGAAAGCTATTGCATCCAGATCAGGGAATAAGGAAATGAGACAACATCATTGGGTTTAAACAAGGGCCACCACTTTATTAACTGAATTAGAAAATCTGCCATTGAATCATCCTTATCTATTTAACTTAGCTACCAGTCTGCTAGTGTGGTTAAAAATATAAAATCCTTGGGCTGTTTCTGCTCCAGTCATAGCCCATTTGCAGGTGAGCTTCATACTGGCTTTAAGCCCCGGAGCAGCGGTGCAGCTAGGCAATTATAGACCCTGGACTTAATGGTCTTATGCCCCCACCCCTCCCACTTTAGATGGCCATGTGTATTAGTCGTGAAGCAGACAGCTAACATTTTTCTACACATGCACACAGATACACACACATACAAACTCCATAGTTTAGCATTACATGCAAATTAGGTCAATGATTTTTCAGAGTTCCCAATCTCACTGAGACATGCACAGTACTATAGGCACTGGCTGTGCTCCATCCTTCAATTGACCTATTTGTCACCTCCCCTTGATCCCCCAACACACACACATTCAGTGCACATTATTTGAAGGCCTGTATGTTTAACATTCCATGTTATTAACATTCCACATTCTCTCCTCTCTGTGTGTATATATACTGTGTGTGTGTGTGTGTGTGTGTGTTTGTATACACACACACACACAACACAAGGAATGTATGAGAAATTCATTTCAGTTCATTTTTGATGAGGATTTACCCAGTTTGCACCTTCTGGACTGAACACAGACTCGGAGGCAATCTGCAGTCAAAGTCTGTTCATTTCCAAGGTTGCAATGTGATTCAAGAACCAAAAAAACCATGCTCGACATTATGCATACATTTGGAAAATGTGTGCTTTTAATGAATGGGAGAAGAATGCGTATACTCCAAAGACGCGCACAATTGATGAGTACATATGGAAGAATACGCCTGGAAACGCACGGATTTTCATGGGAAAAGAAAAACACAAAGCTTGCAATCTGATATGGACCTATGTCAGAACGAGCTTCGAGATGGAATTCGGAGAACTTCAATGAGCTCAGGTTTTGCTGATTCACACTCACACATCCCATACACACACACACACACACACACACACACTACAAACTCTCTCTCTCACCACACACGCACACACACACGTATACACACCTGTCCACCGTCTCTTCTTAAATTTCTTTGCCAGCCCTGGCAAAAGTACCACTGGCAAAATAAGACCACATCATCATAAGACTTTCTGAACATGCTGTGAGACTTGTGAAGAGTCATGTTGGGGACACAGCTCTGTAGCAGAGCAGAAAGTCCCAAGCTGAAGGTCTGACACATGTTGGAGAGTCCCTGCCCATCAAAGCAGAGAGCCCTGGGCAAGCTAGACCAATGGTCTGACTCAGTATAAGTACGGTAACCTTCATATGCTATATGACACAGGTGGGGAACCTCTGGTCCTCCAGATATTTTGGGTTCCAACTCCCATCAGCCCCAAGTAATCCAACAAACTCTCCAACAAGCCACAGATTCCCCCCTGCTCTATAATATTCAGGTAAGAAAATATGTGAGAAGCAATTTTCATTTGTATAGAAGTAAAGAGGCTCACAGAAAATACCGGCAGATGGAAACAGTTGTTCCAATGAAAGTGAGTCATGGGGAATCTTCCCATGAACATTCTTCCCATCTGATGGCCAAGATGTTGTTAGTAAAGAGATGTTTTCCAAGGTTATTTGTTTCTCCCCTTCCAAACATCGTGACAGAAGCTCCTTGACATGTTTTTCCACCTGGATTATTTCATTCCTAGCCACGGGGAGCGTAGGGGGTCATTAAGAGGTAATCAGTTTTGGCATAGAAAACAAAAATCCTCTCAATCGGTGCAATAAGTACAGTAGATGGAATTTTGCTGTAAGGCTCATTGATCGGTGTCTACTAGTAATGGCAAACTGTCTTAAAAAGACAAAGTGACGGAATATGTGTTTCTAATTCCTCAATAGGCCAGTCAAGCAATTTCAATCATTTTCATTAATGAGAAAAGTCTCCCTTCAAACAGCCATCATTCCCTCTAATTTTTCAGTACTGAGGGTTACCGTTGTTTTACCATCGTGGAGACAGATGGGCAATCCACGTTTGTAATAAACAAGCAACTAAGGTTAGCTGGAGCCTACAAGTCCAGAATAACAGAGAGAATTTAAAAAAAATGAGGAAGAACCTAGTTGGATCAGACTGAAGATCTCTCCAGTTTAGGTTCCACTATCGAGCCACCTTCCTCTATATACATCCAATTGACCACTGAGATCTGCAGAGGAGGCCTTATTGGTCAATCAGTGACCAATAGAATGTATGTCCCCAGTTACTGGCATGTAAACAGGCCTTCTCAGTAGTGGCACTCATCCCCTGGAACATGCTCCCAAGTATGGTTCGAGAGGCATAAACTGTGGCAAGCTTCAAGCACCCCTGTTTATACAAGCTTTCCCTGACCTGTAATGGACTATGACACGGTTCTGTTTTATTGTTATCATTGGTATAATATAATGCTTTTAATTCTTTATTACTTTATGCTGTTTTAATATTGTATTATATATGCATTTTAGTGTGACATTTAGAGATGTTGGACAGTATCCAGTGAGGCCACTCTGCTTCCACTGATTCCATTGTGCTCATGGGATCCACCCTTTGAAAAACAAGGATTTGGCACTTCTAAAAATAACCCCGGAATCAAGTGGAAATGCTAGTTCCTGGATAGGAACTAACAAATGCAGTGAGGAAGTCCTACTAATAAGAGTTTTCTTCGCTGTTATGATACACTGCATTTTTAAAAATTCAACTCATTGATTATCCGGTTGACAAAATGCAAAATCTAAGTGCAATCCTACACATCTCTGTTCAGAAGTCAGCGCCATTGTTTTCAATGGGGTTTACTGTGAAATGAATATATGGTTGCAGATCTAAGAGTCTTTTTGGGAAAACAAATTATGGTCTTTTATCAACCACTCGCAATTCTAACAGCTGGATTTCAGGTTTCTTAATTTGTATGTTTCTCATCCGATTGTCTGAAAGATTTCACACTGGTGCACCAGTTAGAAGATGGAAGAGCTTTTGTGATGTGCATTTTCAAACATTAATGCTATCATTTGCATGCTAAAGAAATGAAATTTTGATTTTACAGAGGCCACCAAGGATTAATTTAATGGTTTTGGTAGAGTTTAGATTTCCTCCCAGGAGGTATGAAGGTTAAAAGGTACATCTTGCTAAATATTTAAAATCTTTAACCTTTCTGGTTTGATCCCAATGATCCTGGGGAAAGAAACCACTTACATAGCTGAGCTGTAGCTTGCTTAAAATTTAAATAGTTCTCCTTTGTAAATCCTGAGCTATTGTACCTAATGCTTCTACTATTTCTATGTCAGGCTTTGTAATAACATTTTAAATCTGCACTTGATGCATTTTTCAACATGCCTCCCAGATTTTCTGAGATTGTGAAGCACAGAGAAAGGTAAGAATATATATATAATATATATATATCTGCTTCTGTATCTCTGAACTTGTTGAGTTTTCTTGCTCAGTAGTTCTTGTTATTCTTTCCAACAGTTCATGGGGAAATTGGAGAAACTTATCTATTAATTTGCATTCAAGGAGTTTTTATATACATTGATTAGCTGACATCCAGTTCCACCTGTTGCACATTGTGTGACATCAAGTTAATCCATATGCATGAGGTTTTGGGTAGAGAGGCATTCCATATAAAGCATCCAGTCTTATATCAGATAGTATTAATAATCATACCAAGCATTTATATTGCACATTTTAAGTATTCACAGGGTTCATTATCCATGTCATCCTTACAGCATTCCTATAGGGTAGGCCAGTGATATTATCCCAATATTGTAGGGATGTGCGCGGAGCTCAATTGGGGGGTGGAAGTCCGGCGAACTCACCAGGCTCAGCACCCCGAGCTCTGCTCGCCCTAACTTTTCCCCGGCTCAACCCGCGTTCTCGCGAGCTGAGCCGGGGAAGCGACTTCTGTTTTCCTACGTTGTTTATGTAGAAAATAGCGTAAGATATGTTAAAAATGTCCACAATTTACGTAATTTGCACAAATTGCAGCCTAATTTGTGCAAATCGCAACCGTTTTTAATGTATTTTACGCTATTTTTTACATAAACAATGTAGAGCCGGGACCTGGAAGTCAGTCAAGCACCTCAGCTGGCACTCACGCTCGGCTCAGCTCACGCGCCTCAAGTCAAGTGCCAGGCGGGTCGCCCACTCCTACTGGTGTGGGGCTGAAGTTGACATAGTGAGCAATCCTTAGTACCATGTACAGCCCAATCCAATACATGTTCACTTCAAAATAAATCCCACTGCAGGGCTGACAGCAAAATTGTGGCATGATTTTTAACAAGCATATACCCTACCTGGGCTGGGTTGGGGTGGACTGAGGCTCTGCTTCAAGCAGCAAAATGTCTTGGTCCAGCAGCATTGTCCTATTGCATTCAACGGGGCTTCAACACAAGAAAGTATCCTTAGGGTGAAATCCAACAGTGTCCATCCATCGATGGCATGGATGCCATTGGTGCAATGGGTTCCCCTTTCTGCTGCAGCCTCCCACATCTACTACAGAGGTTGGGAGAACCTCAAGAGCATATTCAGGGGGGCATGGGGTTTAGGGGAGAGGAGAGGAAGGGGAAGTCCTTTTACATGAGTGGAAATCCACCAATGTAACATTGGTTGGAACAAGGGATGGGGGAATCTGTCTGTTTCACTTTCTCCGGTATTTGATTCTTCTAAATGTAAAGTTATTTTTCTCCAAATATGAATTTTGTGAATTTTGGTAAATTCTGAGCAAAATCAGGACATATATAAAACAGTGGAACTGCACGAGCATTTAACTGCATCTATTTACTAATTTTTCTGGACTGCAGCAAGAATGGAAATCGTGTCAGTCTGGAAATTTACAAGTGGACCATCTGTTGAAATCTGGAAAAGGAAACTTTGGGATATAGCCTTACTAGAAAAATTAACCAAAGAGCTATAAGCCATGCAAAATAATGCAATTGACAATGACTTTTACGCATATTGGCAACCATGGATTTCTTTAGCCAACCGGAGCGATGGAGGCTTGAAACCTTCACAATCAAATGTAACCATCTGGAAAGACCTAATAAATACTTCCTAGCTAAATCTAGATTCGTAAACCTTCAAGAGGAAGCTTAGCCCTACAGTTTTATATCTGTATTGCTATATGCAGGTCACTGTTGATAGGTCATTTCATTTTGGTGTCAGTTGTGTTTTCATGTTGTATTGTTTGTTGGTGGAATATCTTTTTAATGAATAGAAATTAAATTCTCAACCACCTGCACCAGCCAAATTCAGTAGGTACAGCTGTTCCCAGCATGGAAAAGACCATCTTGTACCTGCCTGCCATGCAGCTGTTAAAGATGAGGAGCCTGTCAGAAAAAAAGAGGTGGCAACCCTCATTAAGCACTAATATGGTTGAATACAGAGGGTTTCAAATCCAGACTTTTTAAGAGCAAAGCACATCAAAGCTTGGATGGATGAATCTGTCCATTTCAGTTTCTCCCACATTTGAATTTTTTGAATATAGAGAACGTTGCAAATTTTGGTAAATTCTTATCAGATAAAACTAACATTAAATTCTCACCCATCGCTACGATGGAACCCCAGGATTACTGCCCTAGTGAGTTAGTGACTGACTGAAGTGAGATTTGAACAAGAGAGTTCTCAGGTCACGGTCTTACCACTACATGACATATGATGACTTATCTTGATTACTGAATTTCTTATCTGTTCAGTATTTTCAGACCAGCTATTATAATATAAAAGGAAGAAAAATTACATAAACTTCATTTTATTCCAGTTTTCTTCTGCATTCTTTTTCTCCCCCAGCAAATGCAATGTTTTTCCTTTCATTCTAAGTCCACTTCCCTTTTCTATTTCATGGTTTCATTTCAATTGTGAGGCCGCAAGCTAGGGACTGCTTATTTTATTTCATCTAGCTACAGTGTCCAGTATTTGGCTGATTTACAAAATTTAAATGGTGGTGGTGATGATTAGATGTGTTCTCCTTCAATGAGAAAAGAAAGATGGGATACCCAAGGCATATGCAAAACAACTCTGGGAAATTTTGTTAGTCTTATTGGTAAGTCTTTTAGTTCTCCTTGATATTCCTTAGATGTTTTGCCCAAACAGGAGCATTGAAATTCACACTGAATTTTATTTTAGAAAGTGTGTGGGACCCCTGTAAGGAACATCACCAGTATTAATGAGGCACTTTCAATATCCCTCAGAATTCCTTAGGTGTTTCTCCTGGAAAAGCACCTCCAGATTTTACACTATTTTAATACTAATTCCATGAGACCCTCAGCCTAATTTCCAAAGCCCTTTCCCTGTGAGCAGTTCAGACCACTGGCATGAGTGATCTGCCCCTCTCCTGGAAACCCACTGGGCTTGGAGGAAAAGAGAGGGAAGAAAAAATGGGGTGGGAGGAAGAGAAGGAAATAGGATGGCAGAAAGATAGAGAGAAAAGGGGGTTGCCCTGCCCACCTTTGGCTCTGGCTCCACCCACTGCTAGTTTCAGCCCCACCCACTGCCAGCAGGGTGGAAAGCTAAGCAGGGTCAGGACTGGTTGTTACTTGGATGGGAGACCCCTCCTCTAGTTTCCTGCATTGAGCAGGGGGTTGGACTCGATGGCCTTGTAGGCTCCTTCCAACTCTATAATCTATGAATCTATGAATTTAAATAAAACAATAATTCATAAAACATATTAAACCAGTGTTGAAACAATGTTAAAACCACTACTACAGTGAACTGTGTATACAGTATAGAAAATGTATATACACACACTACACAATACAGATATATAGAATATAAATGAATAAAGGCAGTAGTGCAACCCCTCCCCACATTTTACATTAGTAGTGGTCTTCTTAAAAAGATATTTACTGGCTCAAGAAAAGCAATGACAGGCCAAGAGCCTAAAGGAAAAATCTACCCTGTCAGAGCTGATTTCTATCACAGTGCAAGATTACTATGCAGTCCCTAGTGTTGATGTGAAGGTGTTCCAGGTGGCTAGCTCTATAGTTTGTTCAGTAAATGTCAGCTCTTCATAGTGATGTCTTTCTAGGATTTCTTGACATAGATGCTCCTCGTCCAATAAAATGAAAAATAAAGGGGAGAGGCAGCACTTTCAGGGTATTGATTGAATGTTTCTGCACAATTTAGAAACCACTTTAGCTTTTGTCATTCATAGGTTCAATATGCAGTGCATATACCACTTATCTCCACGGAGGTAAAGGAAATGCCACTATGGCTATTGCGTTTTGTTTCTCCTGTTTTTATCTTTGCTCACAGGACCAGTCCGGTGGAGTCAACAGAGCGCCTAGCTGCGATGTTAGGATGAAAATTTGGGGATGGACAAATCTGTCCATTTCAGTGTCTCTCCCATTTTCATTTTTTCAATCGTAACTTCCTTTCATCTTGAACATTGAGAATTTCTCCACTCTTAAGTTTGGTTTGTCTTGAACTTTGAGAATTTATTTTTCTAAGTTTGCATGAATATTCATAAGTAT